>OZ012704.1:21941097-22256097 GCA_963942595.1 Cylloceria caligata
AGAGAGAGAAGAGAGAGAGAGAGAGAGAGAGAGAGAGAGAGAGAGAGAGAGAGAGAGAGAGAGAGAGAGAGGAGAGAGAGAGAGAGAGAGAGAGAGAGAGAGAGAGAGAGAGGAGAGAGAGAGAGAGAGAGAGAGAGAGAGAGAGAGAGAGATTTGATTGATTTGATTTGTTATTATGCCTTGGCAAGCCTTTGGCAAAATGATACATTCAAAAGTAAATAAGACTAAAAGTAAGATTAAAATATATAATAGAAATACTATAATTAGAATATAAAATATAAATGAAAATATAAACTAAGAATATGCAATTAAAGACAATCTAAACTAACATCTTTAACCTAGCATGTATCTACATAGTTAAATAAATAAGTATAGATTCGATGCTTAAAAACTTCTAAACTCGGCGACGTAGTAATATTGGATGGTAACGAGTTCCAGAAATAAATGCCAGATAGCGAAAACCCTTCATGGTAAGTCGCTGTACGGTGAGAAGGGATGACAAAGCTTGGTCGAGGCTGCCTTGAGGGTCGTTCAACTGGAGTTGTGTTCGTATAAATAATTCTTGTATGTAGGCTGGTGTACTTTGACGGACAACCCTAAACATAGCTATACCAAGAAAGTAAAGACGTCTTGATCGTACTGTGATCCAGCCAAGTTGACGTCTAAAAGTTGTGATATGAGTGTCCCGTCGCAAGTTAAAGATAAAACGAATACAATAGTTGACAAGGCGTTCTAATTTTGTATTTATCAGGGGTACAAATTGAAAATGCGGGTTTGATAACAGATGGCGTTACTAACGCTATACGCATCAGGCAGTACTGTGACTATGTTCATGTCAAAGCTACGTCTTATAGCTTTAATTTTCAGTATGTGTCAATTTGTCGCAGTGTCAAATTCATAGTTTTTTTGAGCTCTCAATATGTCGAGTTTCGTGCCAACAAAACAGCATTTGCGGGAAGTTTTAATTTACTTCTTTAATTTGAAGAAAAGTGCTGCTGAAGCACATCGATTGGTCTCCGAGGCTTATCCGAGTCATGTTCCATCGGTTTCAACGTGCGAGAGATGGTTTGTGCGGTTTAGAAGTGGTGATTTTGACGTTGAGGACAAAGAGCGGCCGGGCCAAGTGAAAAAGTTTGAGAATGCTGAATTGGAGGCAATACTCAATGAAGACTCGTGTCAAACTCAACAAGAGCTCGCAGATTCATTGGGAGTGACACAACAAGCCATTTCCCATCGTATAAAAGCCCTCGGAATGATCCAAAAGCAAGGACATTGGGTGCCGTATGAGCTGAAGCCGAGAGACGTCGAGCGCCGTTTTTTTGCATGCGAACTGCTGCTCGAACGGCAAAAACGGAAGGGTTTTTTGCATCGCATTGTCACTGGTGATGAAAAGTGGATCCATTACGATAACCCGAAGCGCAAAAAATCATATGGTTACCCCGGCCATGCATCATCATCGACGGCCAAACCAAATATTCACGGCGCCAAGCTCATGCTCTGTATTTGGTGGGACCAGCTGGGTGTGGTGTATTATGAGCTATTGAAATCGAACGAAACCATCACAGGAGCACTATACCGAACTCAATTGATGCGTTTGAGCCGCGCACTCAAAGAAAAACGGCCACAATACGAGCAAAGACACGACAAAGTAATTTTGCACCATGACAACGCTCGGCCACATGTTGCAGCGCCGGTCAAAACATACCTACAAACGCTGAAATGGGAAGTCTTACCCCACCCGCCGTATAGCCCAGATATTGCTCCTTCCGATTACCACCTTTTCCGATCGATGACACATGGCCTAGCTGACCAGCGCTTCCATTCTTACGAAGAAGCCCAAAAATGGGTCGATGACTGGATAGGAGCCAAGCCGGCCGAATTTTTTCGCGACGGTATCCGTAAATTGCCAGAAAGATGGGAAAAAGTTGTGGCTAGCGATGGACAATACTTTGAATAATTCATTTGTTACCATTTTTTCAGAATAAACGTTCAAAAATAGAAAAAAATCCCGCATTTTCAATTTGTACTCCTGATAGTACATCTGATAAGTTGTGGTAGACAAGGCAGCAATAATCTAATTGAGGGAAAATAAGAGAAGTGATAAGTAACTTCCTTACTTCCATGGAAAGAGCATTACGATGAAATTTCAACTTGTGAATAATAAAATGCACTTTTTGTGATATATGCTGTACTTGAGATTTCCACGACAAGTTACACTCTATAGTGACACCCAGATTGCGGGCTTCGTTGACGAATGGAAGAATAACACCATTTAGTGTGATCGGTAATATTTCAGAGAAATCCAGCTGGCGGGTGTAAGAATTACTGCCTAGTATAAGAATCTTAGACTTAGAAATATTGAGCTTGAGACCATTTGTTACCGCAAAGTTAGCTATAGCATGGACATCTTCAGATATCAACCTAATGCCCTGGTTGAGTTGTGACGGACAACAATCAAGATAAATTTGGGTGTCATCAGCAAATATCATGTGCTGTGAATTTTGTAATGCAGAACCGATGTCATTGATGTACAGCGAGAACAAGAGCGGTCCAAGGACAGAACCCTGCGGGACTCCTGACGTCGTAGGTAGCCAGGTAGAGCAGTCTCCGTGATCATCAATAACTGCTTGAGTTCTTCCTGTCAGATATGAGAAAATCCAGTCAAGAACCGAATGAGAAAGTCCGATTTTCTTTAGTTTCAAAAGAAGTTGTAGATGCGGAACTGTATCAAATGCTTTACTAAAATCAAACAAAATTAGGATGGTCATGCGTCTTCTATCTATATTACGCCTAACATCTTCGCGAATACGCAGAAGGGCTGACTGAGTGCTGAACCCACTACGGTATCCTGATTGACGTGCATCAAATATCTTATTGCTATCAATCCAATCAGTCAGTTGTCTATGAATAAGCCGCTCCAGTATTTTCGACACTTCAGACAGATTAGCTATTGGTCGCGTATCTGATGGTGAGAGAGGCTTTTTTATTTTAGACAAGGGCCGAAGAAAAGCTTTCTTCCAGTACTGAGGAAACTCTGAAGATACAAGAGAGAGGTTAAACATAGCTGTTAGGATAGGGCAAGATACCGTAAGCGATTTAAATAAAGAGAACATGGAAATACCATCAGGACCAGCTGCATACGATGTTGAATTTGAGTTGCCGGAGATAGAAAGATGTACTTGTGAGCAAGTAATTTCGGAAAAACTAAACGTTGGACGAACTGGCTGGATATTGGAACTGAGCCTACAAAACTCATCATGCGAACACGGTGGCAGTTGACTAGATATTTCAGAATAGAATGCATTGAGTTCCTGCGGTCTAAAAAATTGAGTAGGGGATGAAAAAGATGACTTGACGAGGCCGAGTTTTGCTAATTCTTTCCATAATCTGCTAGGATCTGTGTTGCTAGATAGCCTTTGAAAGTGGAAATCATTTTTTGCTTGTCTGAGATCCTTCTTAAGCGTGTCTCTGTACTCTCTAAATATCGCCATATCGAGTACATTACTAGATCTTTTAGCAATCGTGTATAAGGTGTTACGTTGAGCCATACGATTTTTCAGTTCCAGTGAGAGCCACGGTGCTGGTGGCCGACATATACGAAATGAACGGAATGGAGCATGATAATTTAATGACGTGAGATACGCTTCGGATACTGTTTCAACGATCATGTTAATATCTAATGGTATGTTATCTATAAGACCGGAATTCCAACTAAATCTAGTACTAAAATCAAATAATTCAGTAATATTAAATATATTAAATAAATATTCACAAAAGCTAGTTTCATTAAAATTGCGGTACGCTCGCCGTGAAATAATACGGTCTTCAGGAGGCTCGACGTCGAGAGAATAAACGAGTTCAAGAAGATCATGACCTGCTATGAAAGGGGCCTCTGATTTGACAAAGGAATGTACTTTTTCTTCATTGTCAATAATGAAAACATCAATCCATGAATCAGAGTTGGTTAGGTGATGAGTAGGTGCAGAATCAACAATATGAAATGAGAGCGAGAGAGCTAATTTGCGCAGGTATGACGATTCATAATTAATGCTACTCAGGTCGCAATTAAGATCACCTGCAATAATTATATTCTCATAAACATGTGTAAAATTAGATAATACTTGAATGAAGTCGTCAAACATAATACCTTTTGGTCGCCTATATACTGAAGCAAAAAGAAGCTTCTTCGTATTCGAGCTGGTAATTTCGACGATCAAATATTCTGGCGCAGAGAGAGAGAGAGAGAGAGAGAGAGAGAGAGAGAGAGAGAGAGAGAGAGAGAGAGAGAGACAGACAGAGACAGAGAGATTTATTAACTTTCTCAGCTATTTTGCTATACATATATAAGGTATCTTACATACTAGTCTTACATACTATACAACTTTCGGCATAATATACTGTTTTAACATCCGCTTAAAAATTGTTAATCTATCACATTGTTTCCGTTCTGACGGCATGACGTTATACATTTGTATTGTTACGTCCTACCAACAGATCTTGATTCTCAAGATATGAATGCGCACAAGGACGCCACAGGATTTCGGGCAGAAATTAGATCTCGCTTGAACCGGGCTTCACCGGTAGGGAGGAGACCTTCACTAACCTTAGAAATTTTAACTAATGTGGGCTGAACAGAAATTCTCCCTCGATGTAACACGAATATTATAAGAATGCTAATATTTGGTTACTCACCGGTTACGGCCGTTCATCGTGTTAGGCTGCGTGGTTGAACGTAGGGCGTAGCGGGTATATTCTAATCAATCGTGATGACTGGGATGTTGGTCAGTTTGATGGTTGTGCGATGCTTTCGCTGGACCACCTTGGTGAATTGCCGACGGGTCGCCGGTAGTCGTGAAATAACTTCTGGGTTCTTCCTTGGTACTGGAACCGCTGTTTCAGGAACTGGGTGGTCCGGTACAGCAGGTACTGCTGTTCTGGTTTCGGCGATAATGATCGTAGGTCCCGCGTATGACACGTTACTGACTATGACCGGCTTTGACGGAGGTTGTATCGCACGCGCTCGTTGAACTACTTTTGCAACAGTACGGTTGTTGCCCCTTGGTAACCGACAGTTATTAATGGGTTCACTGAGGGCGATCAAACCGGTTGCGATTTGCTCCGGTGTAAGCGTGTCTTTGAGGGAATTCACTAGGCTCAGTGTTTGAGCAACGATTGAATGCACTCGACGGATTTGGTATTTGCGGCCTCCGCGTCGTCTGGTCATGAACGTTGTATGACGATAGAAGAAGGAGGTCTGAGATGGAGGAGCTAGGACGACGTTTGTTGAATTTAACGAGCTATAAACCTACAAGCTGGATCTCTCTCCGACCAACCACATCATACTATACCACTAATCGTGCATGTGTTCCGCAGGGGTTCTGCGCAGGTTGATCAGTGCGGTATGTGTGGCCAAATCGAAACGAGGTCAACCTGATGGCTGTATGAAATTAATGAACTGCCAATGAGCTCCTCCAGGGACCGTACAATGCCAAGACAGTAGGCGTGCATCAATTCCGCAAGGGACCTGCACTACCGAACCGACCCGACACGTAGTTTTTCCTGGGTTGTATAGTTATGTATCTACAAGTCGAATCCCTCCTCAACAACCCACATCGCACCATAACGCTAATCGTGCATGTGTTCCACAAGGGTTCTGCACAAAATGATCAGCGCAGTGTGTGCGGCTAAATTGAAACGGGGTCAACCTGATCGTTGTATGAAATTAATAAAACGTCAATGAGTTCCTCCAGGGGCCGTACAATGCCAAGACAGTAGGCATGCATCAATTCCGCAAGGGACCTGCACTACCGAACCGACTCAACACGCAGTTTCCCTGGGTTATATTCACTGAGGTATTCTCTTGATACTAAGGATGACGGTTCAATCCCCGTCGAATGTGGGAGGATAGGTGTAGTTCGAATCACTCAGGGTTTAATTGTTTAATGATGAATTTATTTTGACACTTGGTATTGAATAATGGAACTATTCTGAATGTTAATACACAATTTTTAGAATCACTCACTGAGTGTCGCGTGGGACTGATGCCTGATGATTTGATCAGTTGACAGACCGGAAAAGACTAAGGAAAGATTGATGGAAGACTGTGCGAAAGACTGCGCGAAAATTACTGAGCTGACCTGTTCTGTTTTACTTGCTTAAATATCATTCCACTGTGCATCTTTGACTCGTGGAGGGAGTAATAATTCTCTCACGGTACTTCAAGGTGGCTGCAAGGTGATCTTGGTAGGTTTGGTTACATAGGAGCCCTTATCGGTGCCGACTACATCAATGGTATTAGATTGGTCGACAACAAAATTCTTCACCGTGGATGTTATGATAGTTTCTGGTTACGTTGCCCTTATCGGAGCCGACTACATCAATGGTATTAGATCGGCCGACAACAAAATTCCTCACCGTGGATGTTATGGTATCATACAGGCATAAGTCCCTCTTAATTCTAAGCAGGGGGGTGCTAGGGAATGATCAATGGTAGAGGCAGATACGGGCGAACCCCCTTAGTTCGCTCCCAATAGTGGCCAACCAATGAACCACAATTATTTCTTAGTACAGTGGCTTAGCACCCCTTTAATTTGAACAGCCAGGGGTTGTAGGTTGAGGATATTTATATTGCCAACCTTTTCCGACTTTTGGTTTTCGAGTTAATGCGGCAAGTATCAATCGATTTGAGAAGAGTGTGCTTCAATTATTTGTATCTGCCTTCCTCTCATTGCACTCCCCACGGACAATTTCGTATAGGTATGTAATATGTTAGTTCTATGTCTGCGTACCTAAATATAAATGTTTATGAGAGCTTACATTGCAAAATTCGTTATTATATTATTGTTATTATTATTATTATCATTATTAAATTTATTTGAGTATGTTGGAAAATTAGCTGGCGCACGGCGATCGATAATCGTCGTGCGCCTACCTGTTGCGCTGCTCTACCACGCGTTGTTCGGTTGAGTCGAAGATAGCCGAGGCATGGGCTTCGCGAAGCCGAGGATGCGCCTCGTTGGCACGCCGCGTCGAGCGAGAGGATGTCTCTCTCGCTTGACTTCGGTTTCGCTCACCGGCTATCTCGCTCAACTGACTCCAGCGCCCAACGAAACTTTCATACTCGCAGCCATCTTGAGAATTTGGCACTTTTGCGACACACATCCACTGGACAGCACGCGCATCCATAGGACTCTCAAGCATTTTCCTCGGACATTTATACATCGGACTCGCTCAACATCTCGCTCATCAGGACTCGTTTGCTCAAGGTAAGAGTACATTGACATAATTTGGTAGAAATTCAATGTCAGTGAGAAGAGAAATACGGTGCATCACCACTTTGGCTCACTCGTGGCATGCGCTGCAGCACATGCGGCATCATGCTCTCCTCACTTGCTTTAGCCGGTATAATTAATACAATTATACCGGTGTGGTCTATTCACTGTACTTTCCTCCAGAAATTCTGCTGGGAAAGTACAGTGACTATACGCAGTTCATTTGTACAGCCTCAATATCTGTTTGTATTGTGCTACGCAGTGCTGACTGCGTAGCTGAGTCCACATAGACCAGCACTCCTGCAACATTTACTGAGAGTGCTCTCATTATTAATTCATTGCAACTACTCTGCAATACAGTGCTGAGTGGTTGCAGTGAGTTACGCACACATTTTCGCACTCAATGGCATCGGCGTGTCGTGCTGCGTAGCTGTTACTACGTTGCACGCACCGCTGTCTCAAGTTCATATTCAGCACACAATTAATATAATTGTGTGCTGCTCACATTACAATGCCAAATTCAAATTACTAACTCATTCATGTTTTTGCACTCACCAGTCTGAGCGTGTCGTGCAGCGTAGCTATCACTACGTTGCATGTACCGCTCGCTCATGTCTTCACTCAGCGCACAATTAATAATTGTGTGCTGCTCATAGTATGTCAATTTACAGCTCAATTTGTTAATCTTTTTTATAATTTGTATTTGTTTGCAAAATTGATGTTTTGGATAATTTTCTAAACTAAAGTCTTTTGGTCTGAATTTTCACATATTTCATTAGACTGGTGCTGTTTTGAAATTGAATTTTAAATACTGCGAAGGAAGGCAGCAATAAACCACTTTCTCAGTATAACATTTATGTGTCTGGTTATTTTCCTCTTGCCTCGAGTGAGTTCTCATCCCGTTCCAATATATTCACAGATCGGTCAAGGTTCATCCGGAAGGAATTCTCAACAGAGTAGTAAAGTAAAATATTAATTAATAGTATTTACTGAAATAGTATTTATATTATGGTAAGCAGAGCAGTATACGGGCACCGCAGTGACCCAATGCATTTATATAAAAAGATAAAAAATAAAATTCACATGACGACGCTGGACGTAACACTATCCCTTCATAATAGACTTTTTTGCGCACTACTTGTTTTTCTAAATTGTATCACAATATTTTCTGCCTGCCTTGCTTGTCTCCCTTTTATACTTCCTACTAGGGTGAGTGCACCAGTGAATGAACAGTCACCAGTGAATGAACAGAAACACGTTCTCTATGAAAAAGTAGAGTTTCAGCGTAGACTTTAGTTTCCATCTTTTTTGTAGTGAAATCGAGGTTTCTTTAGCTAACAACTTTACGTGTCACATACGTGCGGTTCTCTCGTGAAGTGATCAAATAAATTATTTTCGAGAAGCGCGTTCGGCTCATCGAGAGAAATGGATAGAAATAGTAACGATGGCCGCTTTTTTTCTTCACTTGTAGGACATATTATTTAATTCAGAAGTATCGAATAAGTTATGATATTGGTTTCTCTGATCAATAAAAAGCCTAAACCTTCGTTTTCCACAATTTGTATGCTATATAATCTCAAAATACTCTCAAACTGTCAGTGTTTATTCACTGGTTCTGGCAACCTCGATTTCCCCAGTGAATGAACGGCACAGTTCATTCACTAGTATACGTAAATCCAGTGAATGAACGATATGAAAACAGCACTGTTTATTCATAAGAACCCGTATTTCCAGTAAATGAACGACACAAATTTCGATTATCTAATAATGCTGTAAGATGTGGTTATTTGAATAAAAATATTTCTCGATAATACTATGATAATATCTATTAAAATTGAATTATATTCGTTTCCAGGCATAAGCGATATTTAGTAAATACCTGATAATTATTTTTTGAGCTTACTGTAAAAGGTTAAGGCATAAAGAACACCGACAATTTTTATTGGTTTAATTTTGCGAGATAAATAACAAAAACGGTACCTAGTTTTTTACAGAAAACTATGTAGTCTTATGGATTTAGGAAGATTACGTATGATTCACTGTAACTTTTCAGAGATGTCGGGCACAGGGTATCGAAGGTTTAAATACAGCGAGGAGGATTTAGAGAACGATTTGGTAGAGATACGAACCAAAACGTCGGATGAAGAAAAACTCTAATGAATAATCTTCACCGGTTACAGAAAAAGAAAATGCTACACCTGCAAAAAGAGGAGCTAAGAGGAAGGGACCTGTGAAAACTGCCGTTAAAAAAACGAAAAGAGATTGAATAACGAATCATAGGTCGGGCCAGAATAAAAATACAAAATAATTGACAATTAAAGTACCCAATTATTTTTGTTACTCATTGTTTGAAAAATTGGTGATAATTAGTATTACTGTTGAGACTGCAGATATTTTATGTGTAAAATCTTGCAAAACAAACGATACGTTAATAACTATAACTAGGTACTGACCTACCTACCTACTTCAATTGATACCTACTGTTCATTTACTGGGTTATGCTGTTCATTTACTGAATTAGTGTGTTCAAATACTGGTAAAATTGCTATTTTCACTTTAAATAGGGTTTTTACATAGATTTCTGTTCGAATACCACGTTTTAACGAGCTATCCCAAATGTTTAGGATATAATGTGTCGAATACAACCGGTTTTGTAAGGCAATAACCATCCAGTACAAAGAAAACTTTCCTTAAAACTGACCGTGTGCTTAATCGTTCATTCACTGGTGCACTCACTCTAGAAATATCTTATTTCCTAATTGCTACGGCAACTAACCTTTAACCATCTTAAATATAAATACACACACACTGTAATACGGTCTCTGTCTCACCGACATGTACTGCAACGCATGCAACATTCTTTATACTTTCGTATACCTGTCACATTGCAGTATGACTCGTGTGGCCCGGTTTTGCGCAACTTGCATTTTAGTCAGCTGCGTATCATCCATAGTTGCTAAAATCGTAGCCCAATACTCAAAATGTGGTGCTATAACTGACTTACAAACTATACATCTTGCATATCCCGATATGTCGTTGGCAATTCTATTTAAAAAACCTATTTTTTCCCCTATTTTCTTTAACATGTAATCGCATTGATTCTCAAATCTGAGTTTGCTGTCAATAATTACACCACGATATTTAGTATTTTGAATCCGTTCTATCATCGTGCCATTCAAACATTTTAATGTAATGGCTCCGCTCAATTCTTTCCTAGTACTTCTAGTTATTATAAATTTTGTTTTAAAGGCATTCATTTTTTATTTATTTATGTTTGAGAATCCGTCTAGATGTGTTGGATGGAATCTGAGAAGATATTGAAAAAATATGAGTATTCACTCGACGCAGGGAAAAATAAAACCAGACAAAAAGATGGTCTTTAGAGAAAGTAGTTTTTATTCTACCATCCACTTTTTCACTACCAAATATCTAAAATTTAAAAAATAATAATAAAGATATAAATTAAAATACAAAGAATTGAAGTTAAATTTTGATTTGAGTGAAACATTTGATCAGCACATAATTACATTAATTGTGTGCTGCATTTATGAGTTACTTGAGTAGCACACAATTATATTAATTGTGAGCTGTGATTATTGAGAGCAGTGTACGTGCTGCAGCCAGTGCTGCGGAGCACGCCACGCAATGAGATATGTGAGTGCGCAGATAGATTTTAATAATTCCAGGAACTTCTCAATAAGCTAGAAAATTTGGATGCACAGAGAGTCAGTGCTGGCACATGCAACTCTGGTACTTGAGTGCTAGAATTCTACTAGAACGGACTGTGAAGCAGTCAACGCTGCACTGCACAACAAAATGAGAGTATGAGGATGCACAAATGAGTAGAAATATTCACAGTATTTTCCCAACAGGTTTACTGGGGGAAAATACACTGAATAGAGAGCACATGCGCAATTATATTAATCGAGCAGGCAAAATGTAGTGATGAAAACCGTGGTACAGACAGTGCTGCAGAGTACGCCAAAGTGTGAGACCTTTATGTTGATGTACCGACTTATTTTCTACTCCTCACCGACATTGAATTAAACTGAATTGAGACGGTGTACTCTTACCGTGTATTTGAGTCCTGTTGAACTTGAAAATGCTGAAAAAATTCGGTGAGCTGGTGAAAAATCCGAGAGTGTACCGAGGATGTGTGCGCTGTCCAGGCGGCCTTTCACAGAAGTGTCAAAAATAGCAATATGGCTGCGTAATACGAAAGCGTCGTTGAGCGCTGGAGTCAAATGAGGGAGATAGTCGGTGAGCGAAGCCGAAGTCAAGCGAGAGAGATAACCACTCGCTTAACGCGGCATGCCTACGAGGCACAGCCTCGCGGAGCCGAGGCTATCTCCGACCCAACCGAGCGCGGCGTGGTACACAGCAGCAACAGATCGACGCACGGCGAATATCGATCGCCGTGCGCCAGCTGATTTTCCAACAATTTACGTTCGTCCAATTTTCTATTCCCTGTTTAGTTTTGTATCTATTTCCTTGCTACCTCCTCCTTTCGCATATATTATTTTGTCAATATTTTAACGTTGTATTCATCCGAGCACATTTGTACGATATTATTGATATATATTGTAAATAACAAAGGACCCAGCACAGATCCTTGTGGGACTCCGTGCTCCGTTGTCATAATTCTTTCTGATCACTTATTGTTAAATCTAACTCGTTGTGTTCTATCATTTAAATATGATTTAACCATTCATTACCCTTTCTCTTATTCCGTATTGGTATACTTTACCCACTAATTTATCCCTAAGGATTTACCCACTAATTTATCCTAAAGGATTGAAATGAAAACCAATTAGGCAGGTGTGATATCATAAACAATTTATAAAAAGAAATAATCGATTAAATAAATAAAAACAGTTAAGCGGGTGAGCTGCGAGTAGTACGTAAGCGAGTAGTATGTAAGAGAGTAGCACGTAAGCGGGTAATATAATATATAAGCGAAATAATCAGGAGTTAAAGAGAAATCTAGGAATAAGCAAGATAGTGTAGGGAATATATCATAAGATAAAGATTCACGACGCATTAAAGCGGAACGCTCGTATGGGAGCTTGTACAAATGATACGACTCCTTACCGGAGCTGGGAGATTAAGTAGGCACACCAACGAAAATCAAACCTTCCTGCAGGTTCATAGATCGAACAGCTCACAATAGTAAAGAAAGTCGGGTTCTGAATTCCGAAACGCTTGAATCAATTTCACTACACTATAAAGGCAAAATAAAAACGAAAATTCACGGCACTGAGAGCCAGGCACAAGAGAACGATCCACGAAAACAGCAGGAATACCGGTGGGTGGAAACCTTATAGGTAACGGACGGGAAATAACCAAATAAACACATTTCCTTTTAAATCAAAATCACGTGCGTGGATCTAGCATACAGGCCCGGTGACAGCCACGGTAGCAACAAGTGTACTAATACCAGACGACGTAGTTCGGTGGGCCAAGGAGCTACGTATGACGAGAGAGAAAAGAAGATCGTAGAACTACCGTATATGTTAGCGTATTGGAAATTCATCGTACTGGCAAACGGTGCCAATAAACCGAACACCAAAATTTTCATGATAAACATGTTAAATAAACCCTACTTTTACCTACTCAGAAGTCTAAATTAATTATCCTTGTGTTCGAGCCCGAATTCTTCCCCTCCGAAGATAAAAATTGATGTTAACGATAAAAATTACCGTTACACAATATTCTGTTCTTTTTCTATTACCTTGAACAATTCACCTATATGCAATTTCCTATAATCTCTGCTAATAAATTCTCTGTATTTTTTTCCCTCTTTGCTTATAACTAGTTCAACATTTATCCACGAATGATCTGTTATCTTCGGTGTGTCATATACTTTACAGTCCACCTTACCGTTTGCCAATACGAAATCTATCAAAGTTTTACTATCTTTCGTAACTCTCGTAGGTTTATCGATATATTGTTTTATACCTAAATATGACATTTCTGTGCTTAACTTTTTCGCATAAAACGAATCCTTCCTTAAATCTATATTAAAGTCTCCTAGCATTATAAAGGGTGGTTAAATTTTAAGGGCCGATGTTGATTTTGAATAAAACACAAATTATTTAGGAAATTATTGTCAATTCTTTTTATAATGATAATATGGTATGGTTCAATTATGTATGGAACAAAATATCGGCCAAATGGCCGCCGCGACCTCGGCGGCACACCTCCATCCGATGGTCCAAATTTTCGATGACGCTTAGGCATAATTGGAGTTCTATGCCGTTAATGTGTCGAATTATCTCATCCTTTAGCTCTTGAATTGTTGCTGGCTTATCGACGTACACCTTTTCTTTCAAATAACCCCAAAGAAAGAAGTCCAACGGTGTCAAATCACATGATCTTGGCGGCCAATTGACATCGCTACCACGTGAGATAACACGGCCATTGAATTTGTCGCGCAAAAGAGCCATTGTTTCGTTAGCTGTGTGGCAAGTGGCACCGTCCTGTTGAAACCACATATCGCCCACATCCATATCTTCCAATTCGGGCCATAAAAAGTTCGTTATCATCTCACGATAGCGAACACCATTCACAGTAACTGCCTGACCAGCCTCATTTTGGAAAAAATACGGCCCGATGATGCCGCCAGCCCATAAACCGCACCAAACAGTCACTCTTTGTGGGTGCATTGGTTTTTCGACAATCACTCTTGGATTATGATTCGCCCAAATGCGGCAATTCTGCTTATTGACGAATCCACTGAGGTGAAAATGTGCCTCATCACTGAAGATGATTTTCTTCGAAAATTGATCATCCACTGTTGCTATTTCTTGCCACCATTCTGACCATTGACGACGTTTGGAATGGTCAAGAGGCTTTAGTTATTGAGTCAATTGCACCTTATAAACGTGTAAATGCAAGTCTTTATGCATAATGTTCATCAACGACGAGCGTGAGAGGTGCAATTGTTGGGCACGACGACGAGTTGAGGTGGACGGCTCTCCAGCCACACTATCGCGAACAGCAGCAATATTTTCTGCAGTACGAGCTGTACGAGCATGCACTGGTGTTTTAATATCTCCTACAGACCCGGTTTGCTCAAATTTTTGCACGATTTTTCCGATTGTACGCACATTTGGACGATTAAATTGACCGAAAAAATCACGAAGTGCACAATATGCATTTTGATTTGAACGCCCATTTTCATAATAAGCCTGAATAACTTTAACGCGTTGCTCGATTGTGTATCTTTCCATGGTTCAAATTGAGTTAGTCTGAAATTGAGAAATGTCAAATGAAATGCAGAAAAAAACTTGACGTTTAGGTGTGGTTCACATTCAACATCGGCCCTTACAATTTAACCACCCTTTACATTGTTCTTTCACTGCCAATAGTTAAATTATATCCTCTAAGAAACATATGAAGTCCCCGTCTGATGCACTCGACGAGTGGGAAACAGTAGACCACACCTCTGAATACCTCATCTCTCACTTCTATCGCTATACACCATCAATTAGATATTATCTTTTTCCTTAATATCAGTTCATATTTAATATCGTTTTTTATATATAACGTAACTCACCCTGTGTTTTTATTTTCCGAATCACATCTAGCGACGCTATAAACTGTTACGTTGACCTCTTTGTCTTCAATATCTGATGTCAGCTTAGTCTTCGATAGCGCCAGTAACGCCGGGTTCATCCTGTTCATAATCTGTTCATGGATTTCATCTTGATGTATCGACACACTATGGACGTTTGTGTATAGAATTGCCTCTTTCCGTAGTTGCTGATGTACGTTGGACACTCCACACTCAGAGCGTCATGTTCATCATTTATATTCAGGTTGTATGTCTTATTTTTGTACACACAATTTATACATTTCTTTTTTGTTATCCTGCATTCATTAGATTTGTGATTTCCTGCACACTTATGACAAGTTTCCTGTCGTATACAGTTTTGTCATTTTTAAATACCATGCATTTTTTCAATCCAATATTCATTTTTCCTCTTCATAGCATATTTTATATTACCGAGCCTTCTTTTTTGTCACCTCTTCTAGTTTTAGGTTTTGTAATCCTCTTCACCACTTTTACGTCAAATCCTTCTTCTTTCCTACCAATATTGATCTGCTTCTTCATCGTCTCTATTAAGTTCTCATCTTCTTGTTCCATTTAATCTTCATCAATATTTATAACTTTTAGCTTTGGTTTTATCTTCTTTGGTCCCACAATCTCAAAGATTTTCCTTAGCTTTTTACTCACTTTGTCTCTCAGGTGCTTGATCTCTCTCACACTCTCGCACCCAAGTATTATTGATCCTTTACCTCCTTTCATGAGTTTTGTTATACGAGGATCGATCAATAAATAGTCGGCTTGGTAAAGAAAATCGCGTTTTTTTGGACAAAAATCTTTTTATTTCTCAACATAATCTCCTTTTAGCTCGATACACTTATTCCAACGATTTTCCAATTTTTTGATGCTCTCCGAATAATACGATTTCGAAAGGCCCTCAAAATAGGTCTCTGTTTCGGCGATGAGGTCATCTCTGGAACCAAATCTCTTTCCGCCGAGCCATTTTTACAGGTTTGGAAACAGAAAGTAGTCGGAGGGGGCCAAATCTGGAGAATACGGTGGATGCGAAAGCAATTCGTATTTAAATTCATGAATTTTGGCCATGGCAACTGGGCACGTGTGAACGAGTGCATTGTCTTGATAGAAGAGCATTTTTTTCCTCGCCAAATGTGGACGTTTTTTCTTCAATTCGTCGTTGAATCGGGTCAGTACGGCTGCATAGTATTTGCCATTAATCGTTTTTTTCGGCGGAAGGTAATCGATATAGATTATGCCGCGTGCATCCCAAAAAACTGTGGCCATGACCTTACCGGCCGATGGCACCGTCTTCACCTTCTTTGGAGCACGTTCGGTCGGTAAAGTCCATTGTTTCGAGTGTTCCTTTGTCTCTGGTGTATAGTGATGAATCCATGTTTCGTCCACGGTTACGTAACAACGCAAAAACTCAACAGGATCACGCTTATAGATCGCCAAACACGCCTTTGAATCAGTTACACGTTCTCGTTTATAGTCGACAGCGAGCAAACGCGGCACCCATCTTGCGGATAACTTTTTCATACCCAACTGATCACTCAAGATTGCAATCACTGAGCCATATGATATGCCTGTAGCCTCAGCAATCTTACGCACTTTTAGTCTCCGATCATTTAACACCATAACGTGGACTTTTTCAATTGTTCCTGGTATGACGACCTCATTTGGATGACCTGGACGTTCATTGTCAACAATGCTCGTACGACCGCGTTTAAATTCAGCTGTCCAATATTTAATGGTTGATAACGAAGGTGCAAGGTCTAAATAAACTTGGTCTAGCTCCGCTTTGATTTTATTGTTCGTTTTCTTTTTCAAAAACAAAAATCGAATCAATGCACCATACTCAATTTTTTCCATTTTTGTAAAAATACAAAAGTTGTTTGTCTTTCAATGGCCGTCAAACGCAAACTAAACACCGCATAGAGCTGAAACTTTGACAACAGTCATATGAAGGATGGCACTACTAAACGTCGCTATTGATTTCTTTCCTCGACCAACAGATGGTGCAAGACCGACTATTTATTGATTGACCCTCGTACCTACAGCTAAATTTTTTATATCTACTTTTTCTTTTACTATTTTTTTGGTTGTTTCTCTTAGATATAGAGGAAGGGTACATCGAAATGAAACCAGGATCGACCAATGTTCCAGCCCACCGGGAGTATCCCGAACCCTCTGCGGGCCACTTTTCTCCCAGCGTGGAAGACGGACCGCTGTGAGCTCGCTCTGCCGAGGTGTAAGCTGTGATATAGGGTCAGTGACCAGCCACTTCAGGCCCTGATCAGAGAGTACGTATTGAGTGGAGAGGTCGGAATCTGCACTGATCTCAGCGAATCCCGTCCGTCCGTGTATTCCGGAACTGGTTAAGCGAAAGTTGGGCCACAGGGAACCGGGGTAGGATCAAACATCTGAGGGTATTTTATTATCCTGAAAGGGTTTAGTTCGAGCTCGAGCAGGAAGGAAATTCATGTAGGCTTCAATAGTAGGGTTTATCCAAAGAAACAGAAAATATTCTCGTTATACAAGAAGTTTGATATAGAATAACGTTTCCTACTATGTCCCCCTTTCCTGGCATTTTTTGGATACCACGCGCCTTACAAACGGATATTCCACTCGAGGTGTATTCGCATTGGAAGTGCAAATCAGGGCCGTATTAATTATTATTATAAATTGTTTTGAGTATTTTTCCGGCTATCGCGAATGATACCTGCCACTTATTTTTCCCTATTCACATGCTATTACTTGATATACCTCGGTGGTCATTTTAAATACTCCGGCTGCTGTATCTCTTTGCTTTCGTAGTGGTAACCAGATCGTCTATCCACAGCTACCGGTGTGAGTCCGCTTTGTTATTGTTGGGACTGCATGGCGGTCTGGTTTCGACGCAGCGTAGGTTCAGCTGCTATCCGTCTAGTGTGGGTCTGACGTCACAGCTGGGTCTCGTGTATACCGGTGCGACTGCAGACTATTGATGGCTCGTCTGGTCTTCTTTCCTGATAGCTGGGCTTCTGCATCAGCGGGATCTGTGAATAAAAGTGTTCTCCGAATGCAAAATTTCCAGTGGTTTTATAGGAGCGTCCCCTCTGTTCGCCCTATAATTTCGGTATTACCAGGTGTACAAGTATGAAATGCGGATTTCAGACAACAGATGGCGCTCGAATGCAGTTTATGCTATAAAGATTTGACACTGCGCCATGTTGTTGTGTCATCAACAAGTGTCTGACACGCACAAGTGATATATTGGAAAAGTGTGTGCATAGTGTTGTGTTGTTGTGTTCAATATGTCGAAATTTATACCGAACAAAAAGCATTCGCGGACAGCATTAATTTTTTGTTTTCATTTGAAGAAAACTGCTGCTGAATCATACCGATTACTCCGAGAAGCTTATGGTGAATATGCTCCATCGCAAGATACATATGAATGATGGTTGCGGTGTTTCAAAAGTGGTGACTTCGATGTTGCAGACAAGGAACGTGAAAAGCCGCCAAAAAAAATACGAAGATGTGGAATTGCAAGCATTGTTGGACGAAGATGATACGCAAACACAAAAACAACTCGCCGAGCAATTGGGCGCTAGTCAACAAGCTGTCTAATCGGCTACGAGAGATGGAACACATTCAGAAGAGTGGTAGATAGGTACCACATAAGTTGAACGACAGGCAAATGGAAAAGTGCAAAAACACATGTGACATTTTGCTCGCTCAGTACAAAAAGAAGTCGTTTTGCATCGTATTGTTACAGGGGATAAAAAGTGGATTTATTTTGAGAATCCCAAACGTAAAAAATCATGGGTAGATTCAGGCGCACCATCCACATCGACCGCAAGACCGAATCGCTTTGGCAGAAAGACGATGCTCTGTGTTTGGTGGGACCAGAGGGGCGTGGTCTATCATGAGCTGTTAAAACCTGGTGAAACGATTGATACTAAACGTTACCAACAACAATTGACTGATTTGAACCGTTTGCTGCTTGAAAAAACGCCAGAATACCGAAAGAGGCAACACAAAGTCATTTTTCTTCATGACATTGCTCCATCACATACAGCAAAACCGATTCGCGACACGTTGGAAGCACTCAGCTAGGAAGTTCTATCCCATGCGGCTTACTCACCAGACTTGACTCCTTTCGATTACCACTTGTTTGCTTCGATGGGTCACGCACTTGCTGAGCAGCGCTTTGGTTCGTACGAAGATGTGAAAAAATGGCTCGATGAATGGTTCGCAGCAAAAGGGGAAGGTTTTTTACTGGCGTGGTATTCACAAATTGCCCAAAAGATGGGAAAAATGTATAACAAGCGATGAAGCAGACTTTGAATACAGCACTTCTTATCATTTCCGAATTTAACATGTTTTTTTAGAACACAAATCCGCATTTCATACTTGTACACCTGGTACTATATTTAGGGATGGTCCTTTAGCCCATTTCCTTTAGCACATCCATGGCCTTGGTCCTTTTTAAAATTGGGTTACTTGTCTTAACGACAGTTCTTAATTTCCAACTGGTCCCAGAGGGCGCTCCCCTAGTCGTGCCTTTCTGACCAAATATCGGGACTTGGTCCTCGATGTGCCGGCCCACATGGTGCGAGTGACATGAAACGACCAGTACGTTTTAATACCCGTTCCCGACTACTTCGGCTCGCCCCCTACGTACGATGCGCTGGCAACAACCAAACAATGAATACACCCAACGAAAAAGAAAACACGAAAGGAGAAACGACCCCGCGTTTCTGGACTGAGAAATGGAGCAGCATCATGACCCTGTTTCAAGAACAACAAGAAAATAAAGAAGCGCTCCAAAGACTTTGCAATGGCTAACAACGGCGTCCCGAAAAACGCACCTGTTATGCCGGAAACGCGTAATGGATCATTACCATCACGGATGACGGTAATATAAACATAATATTTTTAAAGTTATTGTTTGGGATCGTTGGCCGATAACAAGATGGATCTCGCGTGGAAGTGATTAACACGTGAATTTACTATAAAAGTGTCGATTGGAGGTTTATTATAAATAACGGCTACTTTCCGTTATTTATTATAATTACAAGGATTCGTACAAAGAAAAGCGATTCAGGTACAATTTAGGAAATTTACAGTTAGACTAATATCGACCAAGTGGCTACCAACTTTGGCGAAATTGATTACGAATTAACGAATGATTGAGTACGAATTGCATCACTTCGTATATCAGCACATTCTGATAATAATGGAATAATGTTGCAACAAATATGGTATTTGATGATTAATCTGGGGCATAACCACCCACGATTAATCTGGGGCATAACATCCCCCCCCTTAAAAAGGAAAAATTTGACTCAAACATTTTTTCTTCTGTCGGTTTCTCGTGTGAATTTTCACAATACTTGCTTACATATTAAATTCTTTAAACTTTCACAATACTTGCTTACATATTAGTTCACGTAATTACATTTTTACAATATTTGTTTACATGATTAATTTTTCAAAACCCAAATCTTTGTTATTCGTATTCTGGAGATTTCTCTATCGTTGTTCCAGGTATGCAAATGCCACCCTATTGAGCGGACATGTTGTACCGGCCCTGGTCAGCTCGGATTGCAGTTGCGCTGCCAGCCGCTGTTGTCCGAGTGGCTCGAGGTTTACGTTTACCTCGGTTGCTGCCGGGGTCGGTGCCTCGCTCGTCCTTGCTGGTGTCCGGTTTCGCCTATACCTGTAACATTTAAAGATATCGATACGACCAAAACCATCCGTGATACAGTACCCAAAGCGTACAAGCTCAGATTGTGGATGTGCCGCTTCCCTCCCGTCCATATTGGCGTCAAAGTTTTCCAATATCTGGTCTGCCCGAGCTCCGAGCTTTCGAAGCTCCTCTCGATCTTGCAGAATGCTTAATAATAGAGTGTTGTTCTCGGTCCGCGTTGGGGGCACCTGGGTTTCGATCTCTGTTAGTTGTAGATTGAACGGCGGAAGATAGTTTCCCTGGATGATTCGCGACGTACGCCCAATGGTCTTAATTCTAAAATCTCGGGCGGTTATTATACATATGCCTGCCAAAGTCAGTATTCCCGTGTAATTTGGCATTTCATGTTGCGTGGATTTTTCCCCACAGCTTATCCCGATGGGTTCGTGGGTTGATGCGACGTTATCTATCGCCCTTGATGCCGCATAAGGACGATGAGGGTGTGAGCTGAGTAACGCGCTCCGCGCACCGTTCGCTGTTATCCGTGTCGCATTTTGCGTACATCCGAACCTCGCAGGGGGCATCGTCCGTCAGCAAAATCGAATGTGTAGGCGGGAAAATATACAATTTACCCGTTGATTTGCAGACTAGCAGGTTATTATCAGTCATCCCGAGGTAGTTCCTGTTTTCCTTATCGACTATCACATAATTTGCGGTTGTCTCTATGTAGTAATACTCGCCGTTTCGTGCTCGAGTTGGTATCGGGTGTACCTTCTGTATACTGTACTGTCGTTACCCGATCAGCGGTAGGTCGAGCACGAGCACTATAGCATCGTCTTCGCTGTTTATCTTGATGTCCGTCAGTTGCATGAGTATTGACGCCTGACCGTTCTGTATTGTGACGGGGAAACTATAGCCAGGCGGCAGGTGTGGTAGTGTGTCGATGAGGTGTCGCATAAGCGATCTCGGCAGCAGGGCCATTGCTCCTGCCTGGCCACTTGCTATATCGTTTATTAGCCTTTCCAACTCCTGTACGTCGCCGAGCAATAATTTTACTGCAATACTTATTGCATTTACACTTTTGTCTAAGTATTGGCATCTTACTGTATCGTACACGTCGTCATTGAGCGTGTGGTTGATGCGTTGTATCTATGCCCGCAGAGCCTGTTCGTTGGCCGGTATATGATGTGCGCTTTCGTCGACCAAGCTCAGGGTAGTCTTCACCACCTGCACCTGGTTTTCTAACCCCTCCTGTAGTATCTGATGCGTGGCCTTTAGTCTGGATTCTTATAAGCAAACATGATGATTTAAACGCAATTATAGCCATACCTATCATATCGTTTTCTTTTGAAGTTTCCCACCTTACGCTCTGCGAATCTCCTTTTCCCCTTTTATTTTAGCCTATATTTTATTTTCATTAGTTATAAGTGATTCGCGCATAAGCGTTCATTCATTTTTTCTCATTTTCTTATATATAAATTATATATGCATAATTTTATTTAAATTCCCCCAATTCCTGCGCTATTAGTGCTCGATAAAGGGTTTCAGCCTGTTTACATGTATCAGCTGACTCCTTCATCCCTTCTGGGTGATGTCGGTGACAACGTATGGCCCTCTCTACTTAGGGGCTTGTTTGGCTGTCCGACCTCGACGTACAGTTTCGTCGTGCAGGATCACCCGGTCACCCACGCTGTACCCTCTATATATCATCCCATAGTCGTGCGTTACTTTTGACTTCTCCTTTGCCCCACGGAGATTATCACATGCGACAACCCACGAGACGCGCAACTATTCCCTCAGTTTTTGAGGTTAATCGTCATATGCATAAGTACAGCAGGGCTCTTGCCGGACGGCAGTTGGTAAGTCCGCGTTGCGACCAAACACCAGCGTATACAGGGGCATTTCGATCCCCATGTGTGGCGTGGTATTGTACATGAACATTGCGTATGGTAACCACTCATCCCAATTTCCCTGATCCTCATTTATGAAGGTTTTTAGGTGTTCCTTGAGGGCCCGGTACGATCTTTCTAAAGCTCCATTAGATTGTGGATTGTATGCTGTGGTTTGTATTTTTTCTATTTTCAGTAAGCGGCATAAATTGGTACCCTGGTCAGATAGAAGCTTCACGGACATACCATACCGGTAAATAATTTCCTCTACCAGTGCCTTGGCCACAGTTGATACTTCCTGGTTCGTCACGGGCACTCGTGCACTGTGCGTTCTAAGGGTGTCCCGGAACGTGCGAATGTACTTGTTCCTAGCTGCCGTCTCTGGTAGCGGTCCGACTATGTCCACCGCAACCTTTTCGAATGATCGCGTTAGCCTATCGGTAAGGACCATTGGTGTCGTATGACCTCTTCGTAATGTATTCTTCTGGCAGAATTCGCAGGCCGAAATATACATTTCCAGTTCCTTTCTCATACTAGGCCAATCCTATTTGGAACGGATCCGTTGGAGGGTTCGCTTGATACCCTGATGCCCTCCTATGGGGGTGTCGTAGTATTCCCTTATGATTCTCGGTCTATCCTCGACTGCAGGGCAGGCTACACCACTGCCGCAGTCGCTATGCTCTTTTGTATTATCGTTCTTGTTCGAGCTGTTGGAAGATCGCGGGCTACAGCCGGCGCCGTGCCTTGTCTCCGCAGCATGCCGGTATAGTGGGCTGTCCGGGGTCACTTGACTCGGGGTAGCTGCGCTGCTGGGTCTCTATCCGCCCACCGCTAGCTGCGCTGCGAGGTCTCTATCCTTCGCTGTGATGCTCGCAGTCTTGCTTTTGGTCTCTGTAGCTTAGGTGTATGCGCTTCCCCTTTCCTGTACGCACGCCTTTTCAGCGGGGCATTGAGGATCAGTGGAGGGACTTGCATGCACGCTGCGAGTCCTACCATCCTCTTCTTTCTCGTGGGTGAGCTGTACCTCTCGCTCCGACGAGCTACCATGGCTGTAATAAGAGATATCCTCGACTCTTCTCTTTGTGCGGTCGTTGAAACCCCTGAGTGCACTGTTCTTTTCGCTTTCGTGATATCCTTCTTTCCGCCTCACGTGTGCTCCTGTAGTAGCAACTATGCGACTCAGAGCGTCTGCATTTGTGTTTCTTTTTCCAACCAGACCAGATCAACAGAGCCAATCCAGTCAGCACCGATCAACATTGCCAAAAATTAAGTTGCTGGAATTCGACGGCGACTTTACCACGTGGCCAGCATTCAGAGATTTGTTTGCCTCGATGGTGGTCGATAATAAACAAATCAGTGACGTAGAATAGCTTCGCTACTTAAAGATCAGCCTCAAAGGATCCGCAGCTCAACTAATCTCCAATGTGCCAATCAACAACGGTTCGTTCAACTCGTCATGGCAAATTATCAAAGACAGATTCAACAACAAAGAAAGACTCAACCTGTCTTATGTTGAGGAACTTCTCAGCAATACTCGACCAGTGGTGAAAACGGCAGCCGCACTCAACACATTAATGAGCTCAACAAAAGAAATAATCAAGCACTCAACATTCTCGGAGTTGATACAGCATCTTGGAATTACGTACTCATTTTTGTAGTCGCTCAGTGCCTTGACACGTCTATGCGTGAAGCATGGGAGTACAAAAGAAGCGCTCACAAGCAGCCAACCTCATTCCAAGATTTGATGGGATTCATCAAATCCAGAGCGAGAGCTCTAGAAGTTATTCCGATCAATCCAGATCAATCAGCTGACAGAGCCAGCACCACCTTACGACAATCAACAAGATCTACACCTCTGCCAGCAAGAACGGCTCACCACGCAACCACTCAGCCGAAGCCACATCAATATCCGTGCGACCACTGTGGTGAATCGCATTACATTCATGATTGATGATTCATTTACCATCCACGACAAGAACCACATCACAGCCAACTCAACCAGACACGTCAACCAGACTTACCACAGCTCATCCAAGCACCAACTCACGTCAATGAGAAATTGACGTGCCATTTTTCTAACTCACCAACTCATATGGTAGAACAGCAGTTCTACTAGCAACGTGTCAAGCACTACTAATCACATCTTTCGGCACTCACCGAGTCAGATTACTCATTGATCCGTGGTCAGAGCTTACCTTCGTCTCAGTACACCTCATATCAGATCACGGGCTTACTGGTCAACACGCATCAATTCCAGTCATCGGCATTGGATACACGAGATCAACGCAAACAAGAGGTAACACCACATTAACATTACGATCAACTCATTCATCACAAGGTGTTACCATCGCAGCTCACATACTCACCAAGTTGACAAGTACATTGCCATCAGTACACACACACCCACAGTAGTGGCTACACATCTCATCACTGCAATTGGCAGACCCTGAATTCTTAACACCAAGCCCAGTAGACATCATCATCGGGGCTGATTCATATGAGCTATTCGTCCAGCCTGGTATCAAGGGTAACGTGGCAGAATATTGTGGCTGCGTCCTCCTCGCTCGACGACTACCCACACGATCGCACAGGGCTGTAGGAATAATTTTCGTACTTTATTTAAGTGTTCAAAAAAATGTTTTTCTTCTTTTACTTTTATATATATATATATATTACGATTTGTACGACCGGACGGAGGAGAGCACCGCGTCTGCTGATAGCTGGCCTCTGGATTCAACCTTTTGCACCGACCGGCTCTTTACATCTTTATCTATTGGGAAATATCATTGTCCCGCGGGGTGTTTATCGATTAGCGATACGCCGCTATCTGTTGTCGGCTAGCACGTACTATCAGCGATCCATCAGTCGTTTGTAGTTGACCGGCCGGACAGAGCTACACATCCCAAGGATCGGTTGTTAATTTTATGCGTCGTCCAGCTGAGGCACTCCGGTGATACCGATTCCCCCACTTGACCGAGTTCAGACCGATAGGTGGGGATCAGAGTTCACGGGCACGCGTGCCGAACGGACCTCGAGGCTTTTTCCCGGTGATCGTCGAGTAAGGAGAACGTAGCTCTCTGTCTCCTCTTTAGTGGTTCCGTATAACCGTTAGCAACATTTGGAAACATAACTATCGAACGATCAGTCTACCCAAAATTTGTATTCGATACTCTATATTATCTGGACCCGAGGATTGAGGCCGGAAAGACACTCGAGATTTCCCGGAAGTCCGGGAACAGCACATCAGCATCGTCCCGGTGAGCTCTTTTTCCTCCCACGGTCTTTCGCCATTATTTTATTATAGTATCATTCAATTTCTTGATTATTAATTTCTTCGAGCTTGGTCACACCTGCGATTCCTGTAAACTGTAAGCAGAGCAATAATTTATATCGGGAACCGTGGCGTCTATAGAATGTAACCTCGAGATCGTTTAACTGGTAGAAACCGGGAGAAAGTCTTTGCGTTAATTACTTGTGTTTTTTTTTGGTAGACGGTTAAACCGTGCGCGACTTAGGCCGTTATCCCGGTGTGTTTTGAATTTGATGGCTTGTTTGTGTGGGATTTGAACGGGATAGACCGCGTCGCGGATTTTATCGAATAATTGACTTTAGATTTATATGACTTAGTTTATTTCTCTTTGATTCATCCTATCAACCTGGATTACGTGTCGTTAACGCCGTTGTTTTAATTAGACTGACGTACATTAATTTAGCATACTTTATTCATTTTATTTGTTTATTCTTTTCTTATTCTATCGAGCAGTATTTTATTATTTCTCGTTTCGTATTCTGAAGTAGTGCGAGTTCGGCCGTCGTCTCGTCTGTTGTACTTGGTCATGAGGGACTAGTACGGTCGGAAGCGTATCTCGTTTGGTCAAGCTGTTCATTGATTTAATTATTTCTGTTATTGTTAGTATTGATTATTGTTATCATTATTATTATTTCGGACGTCAGTCATTTAATTAGGGTTTTCTCATTTTGATTTTATATAATTTGGGGGTTTATTAATCATTATTCGTTCTCGACTTATTAACCGTTGTTTGCCTGCGATTTTCGGGCTAGGAGATTCGAACTAGTCGAAGCTTGCGTACGTGACCTCCCGACGTCCCGTTGTTATGCTTTTTGGATGTATGTGGGATTAGCCCGGGATAGGCCGTATCGCGAAATGTGTGTTGAGGCAACCGAGTATTTTACTTTGTCGGCGAATATTGTTCGAAATTCGAGGCGAGCGAGATAGGCTATATAGCGGCTACCGAAGTATGAGAGTGAGAGAGAGAATGGGATAATTGGCACTGCTGAATTAACGATTAAGACTCGGATACTTTAGAACATTGTTAAAAAGCGAGACTAATTTTACGGGACATTTTATTTGAATTCGTTATCAATGTTTATTGGAAATTCATACTTGTTTGCTAAGAAATAAAGAAGTTACCCGAGCGGCATTTGTAAGTCCCGTACCTGCTATTGTTGTCTAAATTATTTATTGGTGTTATTTTACTAATTTGACTTTGTTTATTGGTCTTGTTTTGTGCCTTTATTGACTATATTTTACTGGCTAATTTTATTTAGGGATTTTAATGACATATTTTAACCAATTGACTTTATTTGTGTTTCATTTGCACTAATTCTTGACTTGATAGTCCGAACCACCCACTCTGCCTCGAACAGCTGTAGCTGGCCTGGGTTGAGACTGGTCATCTACCTCTTTATTTTTTCCTTCCGGCGCGAAAGCGCCTGGCGCCCAACTCGTAAGAGAAAACAAAGAGGAAGAAAAAAATAACTTGGACCAGTCATAGGTAACGTGGTACGTTGAGGAGCAAATTTACGTTACACAAGAGACACTCAGACGTCTTATTGATTGCACAAGCAACAATATTTGGGTGGATTATTCTAGGTCCAGTTCCAGAGAATTATTCAACACCGAGCAGCTCATACCACATAGCAGTCGAATCATCAAACAAGGAACTCCAAGATCTACTCACGCAGTTCTGGGTTCAAGAAGAAACACCATCAACAACAGATCACAAGCTCACCCCAGACGAAGAAGCGGGTGAAAAGCATTTTCAAACGACTCACACTCGAGACGAAGAAAGACGATACATCGTGCAAATCCCGCTCAAATCATCCCCATCGAGTCTAGGAGACTCAAAACTCACTACTCAACGATGTTTACAACGACTTATGGAGAAAATATCAACAAATAAATTATACACCAATTTATACAACTCATTCATGAAAGAGTATAAAGAATGTGGTCACAGGATCCGTACACCATATTGACATCAGTCAACTAAAACGAGAGATTCTGTTCATTACTATCGTGGAACCGAGACGACCTTGGCCCATGATGCTGTAGCATTAGGAGGGTTGAGGGTCTCGGAAGATCGATTGTCAGAACAAACTCATGCTCATCCTTCACACTACCTTCGTCATCATGGTGTACTGAAAGAAGATCGAATCACTACAAAGTTGAGAGTTGTCTTCAATGGATCCAGCCCAACAACGTCGCAAGTATCACTCAACGACATCCAGCATGTTGGAGCAAAGTGTCAACCTGACATTTCAGACGTGATCATATGGATCCGACAGCACAAACTCATCTTTTCAACAGACATCACAAAAATGTACTGACAAATCAAAGTCCATCCGGACGACTGGGATTTGCAACGAATCATGTGGCGCGATGACCAACTCAACATGGTGCCATATCACGTAACTACAGTGACGTATGGAACTCGCTCTGCAACCTTCTTAGCAATCAGATCGTTGCTTCAACTAGTTGAAGACGAAGGTCACCGCTTCCCGCTCGCAATTGATCAAAGGCAGATATGTTGACGACATATTTCGAGAAGCCGATCAGCTTGACACGTTCATCGAAATCTCAACTAAAGTCACCCAGCTCTGCATGGCGGGTGGTTGCCTCTCGCAAAACGGCATAGCAACAACGAGCAATTCACCGAGCATATCGACCACCACTCACCATCAACCTCACACTCATTCGATAGCAGCACCAAATTACTCGGCCTGCCATGGATACCTCACGAGGACGTATTCAAGTTCAACTCAAAGCCTCCATGCTCAAGTTCCAAGCTCACAAAGCGAATCATCTTGTCTGAAATAGCACAACTCTACGATCCACTCGGGTTTCTCGGACCATTCATCATTAAGGCCAAATCATTATTACGAGAATTGTGGCTTGAGAAGCTCAGCTGGGACGAGTAAGTTTTAGATCAGATACACACGAAGTGGACATTGCTCAGACAAGAGCTCACTCAAGTCGACCGAATCTCAATTCCACGATGGGTTTCACTCACAAGCTCAACATTTATGGAGTTGCATGGATTCTCCGATACATCTCAAATAGCAATGGCTGCTGTTATCTATATCAAAGCAACAACTTCAGGGGAAGAAGCCAAGGTCACACTCATCTGCGCGAAATCAAAAGTCGCACTACTCAAGCGACTCTCCATCCCTCGACTCGAGCTCATAGCAGCGCTGATCTTAGTAAGGCTCATGAAGTATGTGCAAACAACCTTGGAACTCATCAACACTCAAACGTTCCTGCGGACTGACTCCTCAGTAACGCTCACCTGAATAAACAGTGTCAGCCATTCAAGAACTAACGTCAAATAGCGTATGGAGATTCGTTCCTGGCAAAGACAATCCAGCCGATTGTGCTTCAAGGGGTATCAGCATCTCCCAGCTCCACAAGCACCTCCTATGGTGGATAGGACCACAGTGGCTCACCGGCAATCAATACTCATGGCCAACTAAACACTATCAACAAGACTCACAGAATCATCAGGAAGAGCGATCGGGGCTCGCACTCACAGTGGCAACAACTCAAGCCGTATATCATTGGGAGATGATATACAGACACTCTTCTCTCACTCGACTATTCAGAGTAACAGCAATATGCTTTCGAGTAAGTCAACTCATGAAAAAATTGCCAAACTCAACACTCTTTAACCCTCTCCGCCACAAGATATTGAGAGAGCAAGAGTATTTTGGATCAAAGCAACTCAAGCAGCCTATTTCTCATCAGACCTCAAATTGATCAACATAGCTCAACTACCAACAGCTCATCCCTTCAACCGCCTGACTGCCTATATCGACACTCAAGGCGTTGGAGGAAAATTGACCAACTCACAACTGGAACTTGAGGCAATTCACCCAGCAATACTTCCACGATATTCTTACTTCACCACACTCATCATAGCAGATGCACATCACAAAACAATGCATGGAGGCACTCAACTCACCCTGAACTACACAAGGCAATCGTACTGGATTATCGGTGGTAGAGCTCCAGTACGGTCGCACATACTCAGCTGCATGAAATCTGCTCAACAACGTGGCGTTAGAGCACAACAACTCATGGGTCAATTACCAACCAAGAGAGTCACACCAGCACGACCATTCTTCTACTCAGGTGTGGACTACGCTCGTCCACTGATTATCAAAACCTGGAAAGGTAGAGGCGCCAAACAACATAAAGGATGGCTGTGCATTTTCGTGTGCTTCGTCATCTCGACCTTGCATCTGGAGGCCGTAAGTGACTACTCAACTGACTCGTTTATCGCTGCATTCAGACGGTTCACTGGACGCAGAGGCATCTGCAAAACTCTCTATAGTGATTGCGGCACAAACTTCATAGAAGCAGATGCCACACTCACCAAACTCTTCACTCAAGGTACAACAGAGTCACTCTCGCTGCATTGCTCACTCACCGACGACGGAACTACGTGGAAGTTCAACCCATCAGCAGCTCCACATATGGGAGGAAAATGGGAAGCAGCAGTCAAATCAGTAAAATATCATCTGAACCGAGCAATAGGAGAAATCGCAGTCACGTTCGAAGAGTTAACCACGTTGCTCATCCAGATTGAAGCAAGGCTCAACTCACGACCTTTGGAACCACTCATAGAGGACCCTGAAGATACTTCAGCGCTCACACCAGCTCACTTTTTCATAGGACAGCCGCTCACAGCCATACCATAGCCATCACTCACTAGTCTCAACATTACTAGACTATCACGATGGCAACTAATACAACAAAGGCCTCAATATTTTTGGTGCAAATAGTCAACTCAATATCTCCAGCGCCAACTTTCTACATCGAAATGGCATCATCCATCGAACACCATCAAGGTCGGTTCATTAGTACTGATCACTGACGAGATGTCCCCACCATCAAAATGGCCTCTCGCCAAAGTCACTCAACTTCATCCCGGAAAGGATGGATTGACCAGAGTAGTGTCATTAAAAACTGTAACAACAACACTAGTCAGACCAATCACCAAGCTCGCCATCTCACCAGCTCACACTGAATGAAGAGCAGATCACACTCAATCATCAACACCGTTGCTGATGGCGGGCGGAATGTTCAGTTTTCGCACCTATCACGCACACACTCAACTCATGCACGCACTACACTCACATCCATCTAACGCCTCGTGTCATGTGGTATAGCTCACAGGCATACCATATCGATTTATCGACCCAGCACACTCTAGCGCATTGTCCATCAGCTCGCATCCTAACCAACATCAGTGCATCAACACATAGGCCAGACCCAATCAATTGCATATTTCTTTATCCAATCAACAGATATTACTTAAATATTGTTATCTGATTCAATAAACGTTGATTTATTCTTTTTAAATAGTGAGTGCATTTCATTTAGCATACTTGTCACCAGGATCCTTAATATCATTATTCGCAGCTGTCACTCAACGTACTAAGTGCGAAAGCATCGACCTACTATCCGCCGACTGTGTAGTAATACTCAGTTAATATAGTTTCACTGCGCAAAGCACTACATTCATTAATATTTAAAATGTTTTACTCATTCTGACTAGGGGTCCACTCTGCGCACTTGTCAATTTTTCTTATAGTGCTCTTTCGCACCAGTTAGTTTTAATTATAGAATTCTTAATCATTTTTTGGAACATTATCAAATATTTCTAATTTACTCATACTCATTCTCATACACCTACTGATCCAATATTTCGTTAATATTGGGCAGTGGGTAGGAGTCGCCGATTGTGAGTTCGTTCAGCTTCCGAAAGTCCACTACTACGCGCATTTTCCTAACCCTTGCCGCATCGGGTTTTTTTTCCGCGACCAACAGCGGCGCGTTCCATTGAATTCCGCTGAGTTGGATTATTCCATCAGGTAGCATTTCTTCTGTCTGCCTTTCCACTTCCCTCCTGTAGGTCTCTGGCAGTCTGTATGGCTACACCTTAATAGGCTGCACCCCTACTTCCAGTGGAATCCTGTGCTCCACCATGTGTGTGCATGGTAGCTTATCCCGTTTCAGGTAAAATACATCTTCGTATACCCTGGTAATTTCTTCTAGCGCTCTATACTCTTTCTCATTGAGGTTCGACGTATCGAGCTCCTACGCTAGTTGCGCGAGGTGGTCGACCTCTCGCTCCGCGCTGCCGGTGCAGACTTCTATGGTTGCTGCCTCGGCCGCTTGACCCACTGCTGCAATCTCGAGCGGCTCGAGTTCCACTACGGGGAGTAACACAGGCGCCTATAGAAACCCCATCCTTGAGCTCAATCCTTGAGAGCAAACCTATGAATTTGCTAGTCGTTGCGGCATAGGTGACCGTCTCGCTGCGTGGCCGCAGAGATAACCTCGTTGAGCCGTTCAATACCGGCATGCAGTGCCCATACAATTTGAGCATTTCTCCTGCAGGATCTCTGCCTTGTGATGCTTTATAAAATCCATACCGAGCAGTCCGTTGACCCCAGCGGAACGCTGTTTGGAACTATGTAGAACCAATGTTCTACATTCAAAGCCGGCGTCTTGATTATAATTTTTGTTATCCCGAGGGGGGTGAATTTCTCTTCCGCTACCCCTTGCAGTGCCACACTGCTTCCCGACACTTTAATCTCGGGTTTCAGGCAGCCTTCCTTGATGATGCTGCACTGTGCTCCCTGTCCACCTTGAGGGTGAGTATCCTAGTTGTGAGCAGCGGCGCAGAAATATCGAAATCGCTGGCGGTGGCGCTCGACGCCGGCGGCGTTACTTGTAGTAGCTGCATCGTTGTTTTTTTTCCCGTCTTCTTTTTCTTATCCGCCAGTCTCTGCTGGGCAGTAAGCGTGTTCAACCTCATCGTACCCAGCGTGCGGGTATCTGTAGCAGCTAGAACCAGCCCTGCCGTTATCGTGTTTTTTGCAATTTTGCTCCCTGCATCTTTCGGACGTCGAGGCTCCTGCGATGATTGCGCTGGCTCGTTCCTACTCTGCGATAACCTCTTCCGTCAGTCCTTCCACACGTGGCATTTCTTCTAGCAGTAATTGCAGATTATATCCAAGTGGTGCGTGCTCGCGCTGCAGCCTTTCGTACTCTCGTCGAGCTCTTTCTACGTTGTAGTGACTCCGGTCGACCGCCTCCAGCTGAACTCGTATGTGTCCGGGTACTGGCTGTGCTGTTGTACCGGTTGCTGCCGAATAACCTACACGAACTATCCTACGCAGGTGTTCAATCTCGCGTTCGATCATACCCTCGGTGATACTGTCCGGCGTTCGCTCGCCACAAATGGTGACCATGGTGAATGGATCGTCACTGGCAGTACTGTCGTGACCTCCGAACGACACACCTCTAAGCGGATTCATGCCAAACTAAGCTATCAGACGGCCTGCGAAGGCCTCTCGTCTGTCAGCGGGGATTTGCTGATTCATCCACGATAAATCTGAGACATGACACACTTGCCTGTAAACGACAACATGGGGAAAGCGAAGGAGTATATAGGTAGCATGCGCAGTACGGACATAGCCCTCAAAGTAGCGAGAGTCAGCCTCGAGAAGAAATTGCTTGAAACCTGACTACCGGTAAAAGTCCGCAGGCAAAGGCAGAGAGCAGCCTCCCAAGGAAACCTAGCTCCTACCCCAAAATGCGAAAAGCGCGGAGCGTCTAAGATCTCAAAAGGGAACCTTCCTTCATGGGAAAAAGACAGCGTTTGGATTCCGAACAGAAAGAAGATTCAAGAAACCCGACGACCTCGCGCCTGGAGACGGACGTGGGAACCGATCCACTGAAGCCTGAGGGCCAAAAAGGAGACTGGCAGCAGGCCAAATATAAAAACAAGAAAAACGCCGACTCTAAAAGGAAAGGAGGTAGCAGCTCGATGGAGAGAAGACCGAAGCGCCCTAGGAGAACGAAACTCGCTGAAGCCATCAAGCTGACGGCAAAAGAAGGACAGTCCTACGCAGCAATCCTAAAAATAATGAAAAGGAAGGTAAAGCCATCAACGACGAATACGGAAGCCCGGTCAATTAAGAGGACGAGGAATGACGAGTTACTCGTCGTTATGAAAAAAGGGCAAGATAACATGGCTTTCAGCCAGGAGCTAACCCAAGCAATCGGCCGCATGGCGGAAGTCAGAGCAATCTCGAGAGAAACCATTAAATTGAAAGATATAGATGAACTGACGTCCACTGAGAAAACATTCGAAGCAATCAGGGAGAAACTAGAGAATCCAGACCTATACATGACGTGCAAACTATTCACACGGTTTGGAAACACCAAAGTAGGATACAGCTTCTTCGAGATGATGCAAGAATCCTACTGTAGACAGGGAAAATAATCACGGACTGGGTTGACTGTAGAATCTGGGAAAGGGTGGAAGTACCCAGGTGTTTAAGTGCCCAGCATTTGGCCATATGGTCAAAAACTGCGAAGGACCGGTGATGAGGGAATCCTGCTGGAAGTGCTGAGACTCGGACCATGAGCACAAAGTTTGCAGAGAGGCCCAGATATGCATAACGTGTGCGGGGAAAGATCCAGAAAACAGTCCTGGAGTACGAGAAAGCTTGACGACGAAAAGGTCAGGCGTTTCCTAGAAGAATTCAGGCTAGTCGACGAGCTTCAATAGGTGAATAAACCGGAGTCGACAGAGACACTAGCTAATGGTACCAGACATAGGGTAATTGCAGCATGTGATGCGTATGCACTCCGACGTGGAAACACAATGAGCACGAGAAACTTTCCGTACTGGTAGAACGACGAGTTGACAAAACTACGGGAAAACTACCTGAAGGCCAGGAAGAAGGACACAAGGTTCAAAGGAAACAGAGCCCTAAAATCGAGTGGAGCAAAGCGAAGAAAGCTTTCGTAACAGTTATGAAAAAGAGCCAGACCAACTGCTGGAAAGCTGTGATCGCGGAGACGGAGACTGTCTGGAAAAGCAGCTGTAGCCGTGTGGTAGCACCGCACGGAGACTCAACTCATACAAGAGGTGACGATCTTACGCTCGGTTGGCGGTAGCATCGCTCAACGAAGTTTTCAAACGCGCTGCCATCCTGCAATTTCTGGAGTTTCTCTGTAAACGCCAAACATACCTACAACAGGTGCTTCTATGCGTCTCGGATATTGTCTCAACTCAACTCGGATCTTCTCAGCCTCAAATCATGCTCAATAGGACTCAGTTTCATCCGATAAGGTGACACATTGATAATTCTAGCATAACTTTTTTGTGTGTGTACGGTAATTACTTAAATATGTACATCCTGGACTTTATTAATACGGCACGTAATGAATATTGTCGTACAGCTCACCCAGTAAATTCAGTGCTTGGTTTTATTTATACATTTCTGTTTGTAATTTTTGAGTCAATATAGACATTTTTTCTTTCAACGTCATCTGTCTGTTCCCTCGGGACGAAGCGTGGGCACGGAAAGAATAAAGGGACGCCGTGGGAGGGGTCGACGAACTCTTTACTATTGAAGAACTAAAGACTGAAGTGTACCCGGTGTAACAGAGTTACACCCATGAGCGTAGGGATAAGTGCAATAATAGTCCATGTCATAAAATAGAGGCACACTTTTAGTCATCGAGTATTATTGTGAACGGCTGGAGAGCCCGAAAAGAAAGATAACACGTTAGGAAAGGATTCGAGGAGACCGTGAAACGTGAGTGACACGCGTCGACGGCTGTCCGATGCCAAGCAGAGGGACAAAGATAGAATGTTTGGATACACCTGAGCGTTCGAACAAGTACATATGTACCGAGGTTTTGCGGGCAATAGGCCATTGCCCCGATAGAAGAACTAGAGCTGTCGCCGTTCCGAAATTCCCTCGCTGACCTAAACAGCAGGTCAGCAACCAGCTGGCCTTGCTGGGAGGCGAGGGGAAGGCGGTGAGCGCGGCAGCGGGGTACTGAAGAAGTCGCTGAAAATGCCGTTGATTTTAAAATTATGATGAAAAATTGACAGAGGGGACTGAGGCGAGGAGAGGCCTATAAAAGGCCGGTGCGGGGAGAGAGGAGGGCTCTTGGCTCAAAAGGCTGAACTAGAAAGGATAAAAGAAAAAGAACAGTAAAGAGTAAAAATTGAAAAGTGGAAATTCAAAAAGAAAAAGAAAGATACGAAAAGTAGAGTCTGTGTGCATCTCAAACAGTAGAGCGAGTGAGGGACCCTTCGAGACCCGGAAGGAAAGAGGACACAATCAGGCGAGCGATAGAAATCTAATTAGAAATAGCCAGTTAAATCTTATATAACGCATGCGATCATAGAAATCTAGCTTGTACATGAGTCGTCTAGTAGAAGATCATTAGAAATAGATTCGGGCGAATAAGCAGGTAGTTTTTAAGGGAATAGGATTAAGAAGATAGATCGAAGTGTATAGAATAAGTGCATCGAGGTAGGCGTGCAGATCCCGGAAATAAAATTAATAAATTGTGTCTTTAAACCGTCGAAAGAATCAAGAAACGAAAATCGCATAAGTGGGAAGGAGACAGAGTGCGAGTAAGACGAGAGAGAAAGAGCAAAGAATTGTACATAGAGTTTCTACACTCTATACAAGTAGTGCGGTGTGTCGGTGTGTGTGAGGCGACAATACCGAGGCGTCGTCCCGTAACCGTAGCTCGAGCCCCGAAATACCAAGAAGTTGTGCTCGAATAAGCAGAAATAATAATAACTAAAATCGAGGGAATTCCCTGATTTTCGAGACCGAAAAGATAGAATTAAGAAATATAGAAGATAGGATAATTGTAATTCAATATAGAATAAGTAGCATTAAAACATAGGATAAATAAGTACGAGTGAATGAGCGAAAGAAGCGTGAGAGCAAAAGAATTGTGAATAGGGTTCCTACACCCTATAAAAAGAGAAAATGCGAAGTAGCATAACCAGAATGCGAAATCTCGGTGCGACAAATATCCGATAATACCGTGTAACACCGAGCGAGAAAGGAGCACCATTAGAGTCAGAGCGAAAGAATCAGAAAAGAGAGCTGAGACGGTTGACCAAAGGAGTGAGTGCGAGGAAAGATAGCGAGCGGTGCGGTATGGATATAGCGGCGTATTGAACATAGGTATAGTGAAACTGTGCTACGAACCATAACAGACTCCCGAGTAATACCGAGAAATCGCGCATCACCAATAAGATAATAAATTGCGGAAATAATCGGTTGCATACCAAGTGTAAAGGAAGATCCTCGAAAATTTAAATGATTGTAAATAAAAAAAGTGAGGTTTGGCTATAAATTATTTGTCTTAAATAAAGCATCACTGTCCACCACCTTGAAGTCTACATTAATTAGTTATGTGTCGAGCCCAAAACCCCACGAAAAATAAAAATTACATGTGAACGGGAGAAAAATATCGTTACACCGGATATGCTACTCGAGTCACTCAATACCTGCCTGCGGGACAGAGCGGTTTTTAACAACTGGAAAAGGCAGAAATTAGTTCTCCTTAGAAAAAGGGACAAACTTCTGACCGAAATAATACAAGCAGATATGCTTGTTAGAAACGATGGAAAAGCTCCTAGAAGGGCTGATCCTTCAACGACTAGGAAGGCACATATCTGGAGACCTTGGCTTATCGGGAAAACAATATGGGTTCCGCAAAGGACGATCAACCGTCGATGCCATTCAGGCTATAGTCAACATGGCTATGGAGGTCGAAAACAAAACGGGACGACTGAAGGTAAAGGGGTTTGGCGCCCTCGTCTCACTAGACATACGATGGGCTTTCAACACCGTCCGATGGGAAAACTGTATCGACGCCCTGGAGAGCAAAAATGTTCCAGCACACCTACCTCACGCTGGATAACCATCTAAGCGATAGAGGGGTGATGTAAGAGAGGGACTCGTGGATGATTAAAGAACAGATAACGTGTGGCGTATCACAGGGCTTAAGGCTAGGTTCCGACTTATGGAACACCATGTACGACGACTTCCTAAAGATGGACCAACCCGAAGACATGGAAATGATCGGGTTTGCCGACGACATCCTTTACAGATCAGACAACGTCGGCACGGTAGAAACACGGATCAACGAGAGTCTCAGACGAGCTAAGTGTTGGCTTGATGGAAGAGGCCTCCATCTGGCATTTCACAAGACGGAGGCAGTGTTGTGCACAGACCGAAGATCGTTCAGGAGCCCAACGATCGAACGGGAGGGTACGGAAGTTGAGTGGAAAAACCAATTCACTTACCAGGGGGTGGAGCTGGACCGGAAGCTTTCCGTCCGTCCGTCGCGATACAGTGAAAACAATCAAAAAACTAATCGAAAGCGGAGAAAACATCTCGCGGCTAATGGCGAACGCGGTTGCGGGGGCGGCGGCAACAACAACAACAACAACAAAACAACAATAATTTTTCCTTTTTTTTTCTTTTTCGAGAGGTGGTGGAAAATCTTCAGAAAGACAGAGAGGAGGGACCACATTCCTCAAAGTGTAGGATTTGTACCCACTAAAAACCACCAACCCTTTTTCCAGATGTTGTGTAACAACCCCGGAACCGCTTCCGCATTTCGTCAGGGTCGTTCTGTTCCTTTGCATTCCAGGCCCTTTCACTCTTTCCTGATTGCTTATGGCCGCGGTCCGGCGCAAGCTGTGATGTTCTGCCCAATTCCATTAACTGACACGCTATGGCCCTAATTGTTTTCACTGTGTCACTTCACTGTGGTTCACTGGACTCGGCACTATTTTCTCGCACTGCACTGTTCACTATGCTCATGATGTCTAACTAGTTGTTGTCTGCTCCGGCTATTACTCTATTGTTTTCTTCTTGTTTCTTCTGGCGTAGAACTGTTTCGGCAAAATTTGTCACAGCATCCCACTTCTCCGCGCTGATCAGCATCGATGCCACTATGTTCTCTGGGGTGATAAGACCTAGTGACTCCTCCATCCTTTCCCTCTCGTCCCTCTATTGATTACACTCGAAGAAGGTGTGATGAGCGTCGTCGCGTTCAGAATCCCCGTACATACATTGCAGATTTTCCACTTTCCCGATCTTGTGAAGGTATGCGCTGAAGTAGCCATGCCCGCTCAATAGTTGGGTCAGGTAGTAAGTCACTTCCCCATGTTTACGATCTGTCCATAGGTCCAGATGTTTGATGAGTCTGGCTGTCCATCTTCCTCTTGCGTCACTGTCCCACATGCCCTGCCAAAGCTCCATGGTGTGATTCCTCTCCTGTTTTTTCATTTGTTGTCGATCGTGTTCAGCTCGTCGTAGGTAGACTCGTTTCTTCTCTCTCGCGAGGAGCTTGATGGATACCACTCCAGCAATGACCAGGGCCGCCGGTCCTTATACCGTTCAGTATGCACAGGCCACTCTCAGGGCTCCTCTTCTTTGTACCGCGGCTATACGCTTCCTTCGGCTTTCCGCTTCCATTGCGTCCGCCCAGATCTCTGCTCCATACAGGAGAATCGAGTGCGTCACCGACATTAGAAGCCAGCGTTTGCTGGTAATTGGTCCTCTCACGTTCGCCATGAGACGTCTCAGCGCTGCTACCATAGTCGCCGCTTTGTCTGTCGCTTTCCTGATGTGTTCCCAGAAGGTTAGTTTGGTGTCCAGGGTGATGCCGAGATACCTCACTGCGCCCTTCGTTTCCACTTCTTCGTTTCCGACGCGCATGCGCAGTATGTTCGGGATCCTCTTCCGAGTGAGAACTACTATCTCCTTCTTCTGCGTGGCTAGGCTGAGGCCGTGGTCCCCCATCCATTATGCGTCCGCCTCATGACCTGGTTAAGACGCCTTTGTGCCGCTTCGGGGTTTCTTGCTGTGATGACCGCGGCGATATCGTCGGCGTATCCTATCAGGTACGTGTCGTCTGGCATTTCCATCCGTAGAATTCCATCGTACGAGATGTTGCAGAGATCTGGCCCGAGGATCGATCCCTGGGCTGCGCCTGAAGTGATGACTTTTCTCTGTTGTCCTTCTCGTGTGTCGTAGAGCAGTACTCGGTCCTTCAAGTAGTCATCCACCATCGCGAGGAGGTACGCTGGTACCTGGACATGTACCTTTAGCGCCCGCATCATGTCGCACCATCTTGCTGAATTGAAGGCATTCTTCACGTCGAGCGTAGTCAATACCACGATCTCTCGGGAGTAATGGTTGCTCTCCCGCGTTGCATCAACTGTCTTCATGACCTCTTGAACTGCGTCTACCGTCGATCGTCCTTTACTGAAACCGAATTGTATATCGGACAGGTCACCTGCTTCCCGTATCGCTGTATGTAGTCGCGGCTTGATCATCCTCTCCAGCAATTTCTCGGCCGTGTTCAACATGCACAGCGGCCTGTAGGCTGACGGGGAGTTAGGGTCTCCTTTGCCTTTGCTGATTAACACCAGACGCTGCGTCTTCCAGCGTTTGGGAAAAACTCCGCTCTTCAGGCAGCAGTTGTACATGTCGAGAAGCAGTTTCGGACGGGCGCCTGCCACCGCCTTTAACACTTCTGCCGGTACGCCGTCTGGTCCTGGGGCCTTCCTGTTCTGCAGTGATTGGACCGCGTCCATCAGCTCCTCCTCATTAAATGAAGTAATGTCCTCAATCCTGATGTCGAGGTCCTCCTCGCTCCTCGGTGGGTGAGTCGGGAATAGGGTATCTACGATGTTTTTCATCCTATTCAGGTCCATGCTCTCTTCTTCCGGGAAAGCTTCTTTCCGTTTCCGCGTCACAACCCTGTAGCCCAATCCCCACGGGTCGTTATTCACGTCCTGTATAATGGAATTCCAGCGCTCCGTCTTGCTGCGGCCAATTTGACGCTGTAGGATCTTCTTGGCACCTTTGTATTGAGCCGCGATGACTGCTGCCTCATCAGGATTCCTTCTTCGAAATCGGGTTGCTTTCCTTCGCAGCCGGAGGCATCGTTTTCGCTGATTGGCGATCTCGTCGGTCCACTAGTACGCTGCCTGTTTGTTTACTGGTCACTGCTTTCTCGGCATCGATGCTCTGCACGCTTGCAGTACTAGCTGCATCGTTTCGTGCACTAATTCTTCTGCACTTGGGTTTTTAACGTGCGTCGAGATTCTCCGTCCGTTGAGTATCGCTATACGCAGTTTCCTCTCGTCCATTTTGGCTACGTTCCATCTTGGTGGTAGGTCCCTGTTGATCCTTGGTGCATTTTCTCCTTCAAATAATTCGAACGTGATGTATTGGTGGTCGCTGCCTGTGAAGTCTTCAATCACCATCCATTTTCTCACACATGGCACTGCGCGTTCCGATGCAAACGAAATGTCCGGTATCGTTCCCCTGTAGCCTGGTCGTCGGAAAGTCGCAGTCGAACCGGTGTTGAGCACTGTGAGGCTTAGACTTGAAACCATTTCTATTATTCGCCTGCCTCTGCCGTCCGGATGCGGCATACCCCATTCGATCGCTCGCGCATTAAAATCTCCAGCTACGATGATTTTTCCTTCCATGTCCCGTAGTTGGTCTTCCAGGCTGTTGAGTTTCTCTTCAAATTGCTTGATGCCTTCATTGGGCGTGAAGTAGCAGCTCACGTAGTAAACGTCCCTCTGCTTAATCCAGACAAAGCCGTTTCCTCTTCCGTGATCTTCTACTTGGCCTTTTCCGGGGTTTGGGACCCAGATAGCTGCACTGCCCAGGTTGTCCGCGTACCAGTTCGTATTCACTTTATCACAAAATTGCTCACTGATAATAATCACATGACATGTTCTTTCGCGCACCAGTTGTGTCAGGAGGTCGTCGGCCGTCCTGCTCCTGTTCAGATTTCCTTGAAGTACCCTTGTCATTTCGGGTTCCTGTTTTTAGTACTTTCCAACGCTCTCCGAAAAGCGGCACATTTCCCTGTTCCCGGCACGTGGGACGATTGCGCTTTGTCCGCGCACAAAACACACCGCGCTTCCCTATCGCACTTAGCGCCTTTATGACCGGTTTCACCACACTCATAACACAGTTTACTTCTATCCGGACCACTACAGTTTTTGGCTTGATGCCCATACCCTAAGCACCTGAAGCACCGCATTACATATATCCGTTTCCGAATTCTACAGTTGACTCAGCCAACTTTGATCTTGCCCTTGTGGATGAGTTCTGTTGCCTTTATTTCATCCATCTCGATAAGAGCGATTTTCTGGCCCCTGTAAATCGTTTTTGGCACTCGAACTTTAACATTATCTACTTGTCCCGGGTACTCGCGTGTCAAGGCGTCGAGCACATCTTCTTCTTCAGTTGCTCCGTCGAGGTCTCTAATCTCGAGGGTCATCTTCGGGATGAGTTCAATTACTTTGCCCGTATTTCCCAGTGCATCTCTCAGGGCCTTGGTGAAGACGTCCTTGTTCTTCTGGTTGTTGCCTAGCTTCAGCAGAATTTGACCCTTGTGAGTCTGACGGATGGCTTTGATGTCCGTCTCCGTGTCTGCAGGGTTCACTTTGGCGCGGATCTCCTTCAGTATCTCTGCGTAGGTTTTCCCTGTTTCCGGCCGGATGAGAACGGCTTCGCCGCGCGGCCTATCCCCGATCCGCTTGTTCCGCTCTTTTTGGCGTTTCGGTGGAGTTGTTTTCATTTTCGTTGCCGGTGTTTCCTCGTTGTTCCTTGCAGCCCTTCTGGCTTTCTTATTCTTTGTCCGCGCCTTTTTTCTCCTTTCTGCGGCGAGGTTCTTTCCACTCACCTTCTGTTTCTCCATGCTTGGGTCTTTTATCCGCCCGTTGTACAAGAGATCCTCTTCCTGAGCTGGTTAGGTGTTGTGACCCTTTGATTCCTCCATTCGAAGATTGTGAGGCTAGTCGTCTGCCTCCCGCTGGTATTTTGCGCAATTCTGCTTCAATCTTCTTTCTCTCCAATCTGGATGCTGAAATGGCCTCCAAGGATTCCTCCAGCTTCTGTAATCCTTGTTTGATGTCCATGCTGACATTCCGCTGTTTGGTGGTCGCCTGGATCATCTTCTCTGCAAGGCTTTGAAGGCGCCGTATCTCCTCTTCCTCGACAAGGTCGGCCTCCGATCTTCTGCTGTAGAGCTGCTCGGTGTTGCTCCATCGAGCCGTGTTGCTCCTTATTCGCACTGATATCCATCCCGTTATGAGGGAGATTCAACATCAGTGCGCTGTTGTTCTGATCACCCTTGTTTCCCCGTGTTCTCGTAGGATGACGGCTCTCCTCGCTTGTTGCTTTGTATGCTACGTTGGCCAAGTCATCCACCAATGTAGCACTGCGGTCGCTTGTTTTCGACGCCGGGGAGCCCGCTTGCCCACTCCCTGTCGACGCCGGTACCAGGGTATCCCCCCCCTGCACCGTAAACTGTTTTCCTTGTTTGCTGTAACTCATAATTGGTTTGTTGTAGGGGTTTTCCTTCCCCTGGATTTTAGTCGCCATTTACGACAGGCATACCTCGGGAATATTCTAACCCCTATCCCGCAGGGGTAATAATAATAATAATAATAATAATAATAATAATAATAATAATAATAATAATAATAATAATAATAATAATAATAATAATAATAATAATAATAATAATAATAATAATAATAATAATAATAATAATAATAATAATAATAATAATAATAATAATAATAATAATAATAATAATAATAATAATAATAATAATAATAATAATAATAATAATAATAATAATAATAATAATAATAATAATAATAATAATAATAATAATAATAATAATAATAATAATAATAATAATAATAATAATAATAATGCTGGAATTGCCGCTTGGTGTTTTCCTCGTCGCTTACGCTGACGACGTGGCAGCGGTGATCACTGAGCGGTCTCTAGACCTGGCACAGCAAAAACTGAACCAGACGATGCGACGAGTGGGCCGTTGGATGACGGACCACGGACTACAACTCGCGACAGAAAAGACAGAACTGACTTTCCTTAGCAGAAGACGCATACAGACGAGACTACCCATGTGGGTCGGGACGGACGAAATCGAGGCCGGAGGTGAAGTCAAGTACTTGGGAGTGCCCCTAGATACGAAGATGACCTCCTGGCCTCATATACAAAAAACATGCCAGAAGGCGGCTAAGAGGATAGCATCCTTAAGCCGCCTAATGGCCAACACAAACGGGCCGAGACCGGGGAAACGACGACTCCTAATGACGACAGCCCACTCGATCCTCCTATACGGCGCAGAGATCTGGGCAGATGCCCTGAAGACAAAGGAGTACTGCCACGCCATGACAACGGTACAAAGACAGGGTGCGCTGAGGATCGCCTGCTCCTACCGAACTGTCTCTGCACAAGCAGTCTTGGTGGTTGCGGGCGTAATCCCCGTGGACCTCCTACCTTTCGAGCGAAAGAGGATCTACGGGAGAAGCGCGGACATAAGACGGGAGGATGCGGCAGTCGCGGAACGCGACAAGACGATACAGACTTAGCACGAACAATGGACAGAAAGAGCGACAAGTAACTGGACAAGACGACTAATAAAGGACCTGAGACCGTGGATCGGAAGGGATTTTGGGGACGTAAATTTTTACATCACCCAGTTCCTGACGGGACACGGTTACTTTAGACGGTACCTTTATAACATGGACAGAGTACGGACGCCAGACTGTAAGTACTGTGGACACGAACGAGACGACGCGGAGCACACATTTTTTGTGTGTGACCGCTGGACAGGACCCCGACTGGAACTTCAGACGATTGTTGGTAGCATCACCCCGGACAACATTGTCCAGGTGATGCTCCACTCAACAGAATGGTGGCAATTAGTTGCCACCTATACAGAGACGATACTGCGAAAAAAAAACGTAGACGGCTGCCTCGCCTAACCGTGCAGACGGACCGACGTGACGTTACAAGTTACAGACAGCAAGACGAACGGACGAAAACAGACAGAACCCCCAGCCAGAAGTAATATGAAAATAGTTCCTGGTCTGGGGGAGGGCAACAAGGAGAGGGCGGTTTAGTGGGTCGGCCTACTTTTTTGGGAGTCCCACATACCCCCCCAGTTCAAAAGGCTGGGGGATATCCGTAAAAAGGATTCCGCAACTCCTTGTATAAAAAAAAAAAAAAAAAAAAAAAAAATAGTCCACCTTGTTGTGGTGGGGGGGCCGAGTACCTAACCTGCAAGCCAGCAGGAGGGGAAACTAACGGACCCGACACACAAATACCCACACATACACATGACGCGAACACTCATTCAAACACGCTCAGTGCCAAATCGGAAGAATGAATGCTTGGGGACCCCTATAAACGTGGTCGCCCAAAAAGCGAATGCTCGGGGATCCCTATAAACGGGGTTTCCCGAAAAGCGAATGAAGGGGATCCTTATAAAAGGGCTCTCCCTATGGATAGGTTTCGGTTTGTTACTACGGGCACTCATACTCACGCAGACTATAGAAGGGGGGACACTTCACAAACAAAGCGGGGGGGCTCAGCGACCGTGCGTTGCTCCAGCGGGGTACGGGGAGTCGGGACCCCCAGGAACCACTAGCGAGACGGAACAACATAGATGGACAATGCACAAAGAAAACAAGGAAATACCTCAAGTGGTAACCCCTTCACAGGGGCAATCCACCCCTGGTTCCGATCGGGTGAGAGCCCCGGTGGCCACGGGCAGCGGCATGGATTTTGAGGGCCGCAATCTGTGCACGAGGAGGAAGACGAAAGACAAAGACAACAACGAGACCGACAGGACACGACTAAATCCACTAAGACGAAATAGGACGGACAGTGTATGGAGTGGAGGCAGCGCGGACAGTTACCTCTCATCTGCCGACAGCAACACACGCGACCTGACGGAGCTATTACAGCTCATACATGAGACTGCGACAAAAATGGCCGAGGCAGCGGCCATACAAAAAAACATGAACATGACAGTGAAAACGGGTATCAAGACGATCCTCGAGGCCACGGAAAAAGCGCTGCATAAGCGCACGGAAGCGGTTTCGAGAGGACGTCTTACAGACAGCACAATGACGACCACTAAAACGAATAACAAGCCGACTCCCCGGCAACGGGAGACGGCCGTCCTGGTTAAGCCGGGAAAAGACATGACGTACTCGGACATAGTACGAAAAATACGGCCGACGGTGGATCCGAAGAGAAACCACGTGCAGGTGACGACTCTGAGGAAGACCAAAAACGGCCTGTGTCTGTTAAAGCTACAGGCAGACGCAAACGAACCGGACGGACGTGACGAGTTCCGACGCCAATTACAGGACGCGGTCCGCAAAGCGGGCAGTGTTCGGACCATGAGCTCCAAAATTCAATTGGAGATCATGGATCTGGACTGTGTCGTGACTGCAGCTGACGTGACAGACGCGCTCAAACGGGAAACAGGAAGAGACGCGGACTTCCGGGTCCACATCTTCGGTCCAAGCCGCGCCGAGCAGTACATGGCCGTCTGCGACCTTGAGTCGCGTGAGGGCGGCGCGCTGCTCTGGCGGGGATGGATCGGGATTGAGTGGACGCATTGCCGCGTCCGACAACGACTGATAGTAACGAAATGCTACAGATGGCCGCAAGGCTGGACCTGGTAGTAGCCAATACGGGAAACATACCGACGTACAGACGACCGGGGTTTAGAGACTCCATCCCTGACGTCACAATGGCATCGGACGGAATATCGTCACGGATAGGGCAATGGCGGGTGTTTAACGGCTATACGGCCAGCGACCACCAGTACATTGTCTTCGAAGTGGCAGGACAAACGGCGACGAGACGGACGAGGACCTAGCACCCCCCGCGGTGGAACCTCAACAAACTCGACGTACAAAAATTTTCAGAGGAGCTGGTGGTAGCACCAGCACCGATAACAAAAGTCCCCCCTGAGCTGACTGGCCGGCAAACGGCGGAAAGACTGGTGGACGAGACGGCAAAACTAACGGACCGGCTGTGCAACAGTACAATGCCGAAACGACGACATCGACAGAACAGGCAGCCACAATACTGGTGGACGGATGAAATAGCCGAGCTGCGCAGGGTCTGCTTGGCAAGCCGACGACTAGTAACGAGGGCTGGGGGAAGACCCGAAAGGGAAAACCCGACGAGCGCGATACGAGACAGCAAGACGCGTTGCTGGAAGAGGCTCTGCGAGAAGATGGATCAGGATCCCTGGGGTACTGGTTACAAAATCGTGACCGGTAAACCAGGGGCCCGGGTACCACCAGAACTCAAAGACGCCGAATCCGCACGACGAATCGTTGACGGCTTGTTTCCTACACACCTGATACGGACGGACATTACAGACGATACGGACAAACCGGCAGCCCCATCTTCACGGCGGAAGAGCTCACTAGGGCGTCCGACGCAATGAAGACTGGTAAGGCACCGGGACCGGACGGAGTACCGGCAGAGATTATCCGGCTGATGGTCAATCTGAGGCCAGAGATATTTCTCGACTTATACAACACGTGCTTGACAACGGGGACGTTTAGCGACCGGTGAAAGGCGGCGAGGCTAGTCCTTATCCCCAAGGGTAAGGGCGACCCCAATACGCCGTCAGCCTACCGGCCGTTGAGTTTACTTGAAACGACGGGTAAACTCTACGAACAATTACTGAGACCGCGACTCCGTCAGTCAGTGACGTCCGTCACGTGATGCAGACCAGCGGAGGCCTTTCAGACCTGCAGTTCGGCTTCAGATCCAAAAAGTGGTCGACTCCTTCCTGGACTTAGCTCTCGTATTTCCCTCGTATTAGCCCTCGTATTTCAATATAAAACTCCTTTTTTTAGTATGCACCAGATTTTTATTCATAAATCCCGTACTCGAAAGAAACACTTACACACACACAAATAGGATAGCAAGGTTCAGAATTGACATGCGGCCATCAGCATGCACCGTCAACATCTGTATAAACACTATGAATGCGAATGAGAACCCTGTACCCCAAGCGCTGGAAAGCAGAATCAGCAAGGACGAGAGCGAGAACGCATGAGTACCCCATAGACTTATACTCATAGACCGAGCGTCCTGCGAGAGGCGCTGAAGACTACATTAAAACGAGAGAGCAATAGTAAGAGTAAGGGTATCTCTGTCTAACAGGCGCGTTGGAGGGGGAATAAGGGGAAGAGGAGAAGAGTATACGTTTACAGCAGTGATGCCAGATGAGGGAATTTTGCCCCTATCTCGCTGCCCTCACCACGCTGCCCGTGCGAGGCGCGTCAGGGGAAGGCTTGCGCTGCTCGTAACAAATCTCGTCTCGATTGCGCTTTACGTTGTCTCGCCCCACCCACTTCACAACAGCCACTGCGCGGGCTTTTATGAAATGAGTTATGGAAGATTTTTTAATGAATATATATAAATATTATATATATAAATAAACAAATGATAAAAGTAAAGAAATATATAAAACGCTTACTAATTTTGCAGCCGACAGCAAATGAATAGTGCATTACAATATCCAACACCAAATTGTAGTCCTTTACACCAGGGGTCTCCAAACTTTCCAGCCTTAGGGCCATACTGATTACTCCAGTAAGTTTCGAGGGCCAAAACCATATTATCATTGTTGCCGGTGGTAAAAAGTGAAATAGTCCAAAATCTGTCCGCGGGCCGAATGTGGCCCGCGGGCCGTAGTTTGGAGACCCCTGCTTTACACGAAAGGTTCATTACAATTTATTGAATAAAAAGGAATTGTAATGCTCTACTCACGTCCCAGGCTGCGTAGTGTGTGACGTCACACGCTGCCTGACTGTTGATTGGTCGGTGAGCCGAGTCTGCGCACGACGTGGTGTGTGACGTCACACGCTGCCTGACTGCTGATTGGTTGGTGCCGCGGGTGCGCGCGCAGTGGGCGCTAAAACAGACCCAGTAGAGAGGGTACCCAAAAGGGAACAAAATTCCCTCATCTGACATCACTTTATCTTACGGTGCGGTATTTGTTTACGGTGCGGTATTTGTAACGTCTTGCGAACCCTAACCTAAATCGCATTAACGTGATATAAACAGACATTAATAATTGTAATAGCATTTAAAAAATGGTGAGATATTGTTGCATATGTAAGGTGGAATATGGCAGAAATCAGGATGTTTCTATTCATAAGTAAGTAATATGAAATGTGTAATATAAACTTAAACATTTTAGATTGAAACAATTTAAGTTGATATATTTTTAGTCTCCCCAAAAGCGAAGATGGGAAAGAAAAATCGTTTGTAAATATCGGCAGAAAAGTTAATAAATGCTATGGAGTTTGTAGCAAACATTTTGAAGAAAAAGATTTCCGCTATAAAGTAGTTGGAGATACTGTTTAAAGATTTTTAATATCTGGAGCTGTTCCAACTTTATTATTACCTTCATCTAATCGGTACAATTTTATTTAATAGAAATATTTTCTGCTTATTATTGTGTCTTTTTATTGATTAAAATATGTATATTTCAGTGAAAATATATTAATCAGCAACATAAAACTAACAAGTAGCCCAAAGCAAACGCTTTTGTCATCAAAAACTAGTGATGAGACATCAGTTTTACATCCACATCAATCACAGGCTAACAGGTACATTAGTGATTTTTTTTATTATATAATCATCTCGTTTTCAATGTAATAGTAATAATAATATGTTCAACGGATAATTCAAATGCAATTTTGGCTGATGTCGCCAATACTAACATACGAGACGTTTCATATTGTTGTGTTTAAGTTGTTGAGAGTGAAAACGTTACATCGACTGTACATGTTGAAACGTTTTATTTAAAAATTGTTATAGTTACAATAACGTAGCCTAGAGGATCAAATAATGTACATTGAAATTTATAGCCAAGACAACATTAAGAAATCAAGTGTAATCACTGAACATAAATTTAATTCCGAAATTATACATGATCAGTGCAGGGAACCAAATATGCCCATGGATTCTGAGTGTAGTGAAAATGTGAAACAGAAAACTACATTGAAAACGTTTGATTACAGATATTAATACCATATTTTGCATTATGTCTTTTACAAAGTAATTTAAATTTATAATGTTATGTTTTTCTTCATCAGAAAATCAAATGAACCAATAGAGGGTCCTAAACTCTTCTGCAATCCTCGGTATATTGGAGACCTCCGAAGAGAAGACTTTATAAGCGAAACAAGTTGGAAAATTGTTCAAGAGTATGTTAATACATCAAAATCGCAGGCAAAGGTTTTGAGTCAAAAAATAAAGCGCCTGAACGAGAAAGTGGAAACTTTTAAGTCATTATTAGATCACTTGAAGAAGAATGACTTGTTATCTAGTGAAGTTCGTAATGCATTGGAAGTGAGTTTTAGATTTAAATAATTGCAAATTATTCCGTCTACCTACAATTGCGGTCAAATTAAAAAATTAACTGATTTTAATCACACACAAAGACTTGGTGTTCACTAGGTATATACGTGAACATAAACGCAATCAATTTGAATTGAAATGTACATTTTCTTGTACAAATATACCTACAAATATATGGTAGTAATATAACCGTTTCATTTGTATGTACATTTAGCATCATCGATATATATAATGCTTTATTATAATGAACCAATTAATGTTCTTCATTCCGCTTTATGCTTATTTGTACCATTGCTTTACAAAATAACTTGAATAACTTGGGAAAATTGAAAAGTTTATATTAATGTGATATTTTGATTTTATTATTTGTTCTACCTTCAGAAAATTGATTTGCTTTTTTCAATTGATTTCTCATAAAAATAATTATTGTTTTTATTGCTTCATTCTTTCTAGTTTACTATGAGTCCAGCACTAGCGGAAACAATTCAAAATCTATTAAAAAACAAAAAAATACCTATCCTCCTTCTCTTAAAGAGTTCGCTTGTAGTTTACTATTTTATTCAACACTAGCCTACGAGTATGTATGAAGCAATTTTATGAAAGCTCTGCCTCATCTCCAAACAGTACGAAAATGGTTCTCGAAAATTGATATGAGTCCTGGTATAATACAGGGTGCGCCATCTCAATCTGGTCGATGGAAGTATTGAATAACTCTGACAGATTTTAACCGACCAGCGTCGTACAACACGTTTCGTATAGGTTATTTCAGTACAATTTCAACCATGTATCGCTATACGCCGAAAGAACGCTTGGCTTACGCTAATAACGTTAGTCGAATGAAGGAAGCTGAGCCGGATTTTCGGGAGCGAATTCTGATGACCGACGAGGCTCATTTCACCCTCTCTGGCGCTGTCAACAAACAAAACTGTCGCATGTGGGGCACCGATAATCCTCATATTATTCACGAAACTCCATTGCACGATGAGAAAGTGACAGTTTGGGCCGGTGTTTGCTCAAAAACCACCATTGGACCATTTTTCTTCAGAGCTGGTGAAACTGTCAATGAGGATCGATATCGGTGGATGTTGGCACACTTTGTTTTACCACAAATGCGTGAAAAAGGTCTTAAGGAATTTTGGTTCCAACAAGATGGTGCGACATGTCACACTGCGCGCTCAACAATGGACTATTTGCGTCGGAAGTTCCCAGGACGTGTGATATCAAAGAAAGGTGATATTGACTGGCCACCAAGATCGCCGGATTTGACTGCACCGGACTTCTTCTTGTGGGGATTTTTGAAAAGTAAAGTCTATGCCAACAAGCCGAAGACCATAGAGGAGCTAAAAAACAACATTCGAGCCGAAATCGCAGCGATATCGCCCGAGACGCTGGCAAATAAAGGGTGATTTTTTAAGAGCTTGAGAACTTTTTTTTAAAAAAAAACGCATAAAATTTGCAAAATCTCATCGGTTCTTTATTTGAAACGTTAGATTGGTCCATGACATTTACTTTTTGAAGATAATTTCATTTAAATGTTGACCGCGAATGGGCCCTAGAAAAGTTGGCAGAAAATCCGCTTTTTTATCGACAAATTTTGTTCAGCGATGAGGCTCATTTCTGGTTGAATGGCTACGTAAATAGGCAAAATTGCCGCATTTGGAGTGAAGAGCAACCAGAAGCCGTTCAAGAACTGCCCATGCATCCCGAAAAATGCACTGTTTGGTGTGGTTTGTACGCTGGTGGAATCATTGGACCGTATTTTTTCAAAGATGCTGTTGGACGCAACGTTACGGTGAATGGCGATCGCTATCGTTCGATGCTAACAAACTTTTTGTTGCCAAAAATGGAAGAACTGAACTTAGTTGACATGTGGTTTCAACAAGATGGCGCTACATGCCACACAGCTCGCGATTCTATGGCCATTTTGAGCGAAAACTTCGGAGAACAATTCATCTCAAGAAATGGCCCGGTAAGTTGGCCACCAAGATCATGCGATTTGACGCCTTTAGACTATTTTTTGTGGGGCTACGTCAAGTCTAAAGTCTACAGAAATAAGCCAGCAACTATTCCAGTTTTGGAAGACAACATTTCCGAAGAAATTCGGGCTATTCCGGCCGAAATGCTCGAAAAAGTTGCCCAAAATTGGACTTTCCGAATGGACCACCTAAGACGCAGCCGCGGTCAACATTTAAATGAAATTATCTTCAAAAAGTAAATGTCATGGACCAATCTAACGTTTCAAATAAAGAACCGATGAGATTTTGCAAATTTTATGCGTTTTTTTTTAAAAAAAAGTTCTCAAGCTCTTAAAAAATCACCCTTTACAATGGAAAATGCCGAAAAAAGAGCTCATTTTTGTCTCAGTAATAAAGGCGGACATTTGATCGATGTGGTTTTTGGAAACTAATCAAAATAAATTGTAATGAATCAAATTTAATAAAAAAATACGACTTTGTGAAATCTGTTGAAAATTCTCTAAGTTATTCAATACTTCCATCGACCAGATTGAGATGGCGCACCCTGTATATATAGACTTATACTTATATAGACGTATATAGACTTATACTCATAGACCGAGCGTTCTTATGGGCGCGCTAAAGACTACATTGAAGGACAGAGATATGGCCAGTGCCTTCTCTCTCGCTCCGTGGTAAAAGAGGGGGAAAGCAAAAAGGGGAAGGATAACGTCTCATAACAGTAATTAAAAAAACCAAGATTTCAATCCTACAGCGGTTACTTTTTTTCAATTGTAGCGAATCGGCTAGACAACGGCTAGCGATATCTATATTGTGCTCTATCGGCTCACAATATTTAATTCGTTCCGATACCCGTGTGAACCCCGTAGATGAACCGTACGACGTTCAAACAAAACCGATATATTAAATATTCAAATATAAGTGCCCTATACTCCGATAATTACGCTCGGCGCACATCATAGTAATAATTCGCAAGGCGAGGAATTGCCGTGTCGCGTCACCCTCACCCCAGTCATTGCGAAGTTGTCGCACATCACACTTGTCATAGAAAATTTTTATTAATAACTGTATAGTTTCGCGCGTGAGTGCAATTATACTCAGCATAAACCAAATCCCTGGATTTTAAACAGGTATTTATAAGTGTTTCTTTTTGTAATATCAGGAAGTAAAATTTATACCATCCACCGAATATAAATTATCGGTAAGGCGATGCAGCCTGTTGAATTTCTGAATCGCCTGTTGTATTTTATAGGGATTCAGTGACTGGGCGAATATAATCTTTAATGTATAAAAACGTCCAGATTCGATATAATATAAATTTGGAATCGCATATCGAAAGGAAAGACTATTCTATATCGTCTCACAAGCGATGGGTGGTGCATGCTATTAGCACGGAGCTAAGACGACCGTTGTACCCACGGATATAATCGGGCTTCCAGCCGAAGATCGCCCGCGTAACGTACGTGGTCCGATCGCACCTCCCGCTCACCGCATAGCCATCGCCGCTTGGTCAACTGTAAACATTGAACCTCACAGATAAGTGAACCCCTTCGTCGATTTATATGTGTTAGGGAACTGTTGATTATTGTCTCCGTACGCGTTATCAGTGATTGTTGGTGTAGCTAGCCAGAAATAGTATGTGCATGCATAATTTATATAATTTGGTTATAATTTGTATAGAGATAGATGTATAATTCAATGAAAAAATAGTGCTGGTGATTTAATATAGTACATTAATGTCATTAATGAGAAGGATGAAATTTGATTAGACGAATTGAATAATCACTCTATTCGAGAATTTGAATTGTGATGTTTCGCGCTTGCGTTGTGCCTATGTGTATTCATTTGATTTTATACAGACACCCGATGGTGAATAGCAATAAGACATAACATAGCGGATTAATCAGAAATGAAAGCATTATTGATCGATCGAGAATTTATTTAGAAGTGTCCTTTTTTCAATTTACAAATAAAACCAGTTCCGGATCTAGGATTGTGGACATTATTGATATTCATCTCTTGAGCCCCAGATTTAAAAGAATTACTGATGAAGAAATGCAGATATATCAATTTCAATTTTAATAAAAACATTGCTGTTAATGGATGAACACAAAAATAAAGTAATCATGAAGAATGGATGAAGTTAAATAATAATAATAATAAATCTACTAAATAAAAATATAACAAGCATCATTATTATTACACAATATTCCTTTATATGTATATTGTTTGGAAATATATATATATATAGCAATAAAAATAACCTATGGAAACCATAAAATAGTGTTTGATATTTGTAAATAAGTTCTGTCGAGAGGGCAAAATTTATATTTCGTTACGCTATAACATCAGTACACGTGCAAAACTCATTACGAAAGCGAAAAGTAAATACTTTATCAAGCCAACTTGAAAAATGTGACTATCATTGCAAAATCATAAATACTTCTCTATTAAAGTGCTAAAAAAGGGAAAGGGAGAAAAAGAAATTGATACTTGATATTTTATTGGAAATTAATATTTATTAGTGCAAAAAGTTCTATATCTAATAATCTCGCTTATAGATCCTATCTATTATTGTACTTATTGATTTTTGAATACAACCATTCGACTATGGAAAGTTCTAACGCGTTGTACTAAATCTTGTGAAGATTTAACCTCATGATGAAGACGGATTTTGAAATATCTATTTAAAATTTGATTAATTAAATCTAGTTTATGATTATTAAAAATCGATTTTTCAAGACACATATCTAATTTGAAAAAATATTCAAAGGAACCAAAAGTTTTTTAGCATGCATCTGTTATGCCGGTATCGCGTAATTTGATTATTCGGTATTCGATATAATATTAAAAGTTATTATTTTTTGGGATCGTTTGCCGATAAGGAGAGGAATCTCGAGTAAAAGATGAAAACGCGAATTTATATAAAAGGAAGTATTCATTATAGGCAACGGTAACTTTCCGTTGTCTATTTAATTGTCAAAGTAAGAAGTACAATAATACGTTGTTTCGAGTATTTCGCGAGGAACCAACCGTTCTCTGTTGAGTCTAAATTAATACCGATTTTAGTAAAGCAGTTAGCAACTGCGTTTGCTAAAATCCCTTAGTTGGCAGCTTTAGCTTTAGCCAAACGTAGATCGCTTAGCGAGTCGCCTCATGCTGCGTCGGCGTCTACCTCGCATCCTGTCTTGTATGACAGCTATCTTTTAGAATTTCATATCTAGCTATGTCAGCTAAGGAATATTGCAGAGAATACGTGAAGTAGAATATTCCGCGACATAACACATCATTAGTTTTCCAAGCAAATTTTTTGTATAGAATAAATTTGGCGTACTTGTCAACACTTTCTCCGCAGTTTTACAAATAGTAATTACATCATTGTTTGATGATATTAATCCTCTTCTAGACTGAGAATTGGCAGTTTCTTTATTTTTTTTGGCTCTATTTTTCAAAGTTATCAGCTTTGAAGAAATAGAGTCATCTTCTAACTGCTCAAGGCATAATTCACACTTTATTGACTTTGTGATACTTCTTACAATTGAGCCAGCAATATATGTCACGATATCATGACTGTATTCACTCCATGACCACCCATTACTGCCCACGTAATCGTGTTCAAATACAGAGATACTAAGTAATTCATCGTCAGGGATTTCTGTCTTTGTAGAAATATTATTTAATTTCAATACACTAGTATCATCTTGTAATATGCAGTTTGCTCTATCTGCAGTAATCGAATTAACGTGAGTTACTACTTTTTTGTAACTTGATCTAAATTGACGACATGTCGGGTTGTTATTAAATCCGCCCATCCGTCGAACGCAGGAGAAAAAGGTCTCTATATGATCCTGCGACAATTTGTAAGTGAGAAGATAACTCATAAAGCCTTTTTCGCAAACATACTGTGCTAATTGTAGCGCGCTCCTCATACCTACAATCAAACCCCAAAATTCTATTCTACGTTTACTTTTCAAAATTGGGATTCTCTGGCTTGAAATTGGATTTTCGATAATTTTGAGAGATTTGATGTATTCAATATGTCCTGTTACTATTCCTTCCATTTCTTCTAATTTTTCTTTTGTAATGCACTTCTGGAAATTACTTTTTGAGAATTTTGTCCGCGAATTCAAGATATCAAAAACGTCGTTAATTTTTTTACAAAATTTTGAAGTTGCTTCAACGTCTACAAAATTGTTTGGAAAGGTCTCTTTCATGAAGAGCAAAGCATTAGCAACAGAGTTACTAACTACTTGCACAGCTAATTTAACTTTCATTTCTTCTTTTTGAAAGTTTATATGTCGTCGACGGATTTTAGTCGCTGGATGTAAGCCATATTGTTCTTGATATTCCACAATCAAGTAACTCCATTTAATTACGTTACCTTCGTTGTCAACGATATCATATTCTGCAAATGTACTGCGTACTAATTTGGCCATATGACAAGCATCAGGTACAACTACTATTGGTTCTTTTGTCACAGGATGTTCGAAGATTGAATCTTTCTCGATATCATTTATATTTGCTCCTAGATACTTGACCATAGCCAAGTTAGTAGACGCTCCATCGAACGTTATGGTTCGAATGTCACACATTCCATTATCGTGCAAAACGGTTAAGACTTATTTTATTATATTTGCCCTAGCTTCAGCTGTTAAGTTTCTTATAAAGTAATACGAAATTGGAGTCTTGAAATGTCCGTTCAAACAAACTAGCATGATCACTTATGCATAAGTGGCTTCGTCAGATTCGTTACTATCAACACCTAAGTCGACTTGCCCATGGTATTGTTTACCATCCCATTCGATTATCTTCTTAATAGACATTTCATCCACTTGAATCCCAAATTGTAGTTTAACTCTTCTCTCAGAATTTTCATCAATCATATTTTTTAAATTTGTTAAAACTGGCTCGCTTATACCAGGACTCATATTAATTTTCGAGAACCATTTTCGTAGTGTTTGGGGATGAGGCAGAGCTTTCATAAAATTGTTTCTTACATACTCGTAGGCTGGTGTTAAATAGAATAGTAAACTACAAGCGAACTCTCTAAGAGCAGGAGGATAGGTATTTTTTTTGTTTGTCAATAGATTTTGAATTATTTCCGCTAGTGCTGGACTCGTAGTAAACTAGAAAAAATGGAGCAATAAAAACAATAATTAATTTTATGAAAAATCAATTGAAAAAAGCAAATCAATTTTCTGAAGATAGGACAAATAATAAAATCAAAATATCACATTAATATAAACTTTTCAATATTTCCAAGTTATTCAAGTTATTTTGTAAAGCAATGGTATGAATAAGCATAAAGCAGAATGAAGAACTTTAGTTGGTTCATTATAATAAAGCATTATAGCATTACAAAAGAAAATTTAGAAGAAATAGAAGGAATAGTAACAGGACATATTGAATACATCAAATCTCTCAAAATTATCGAAAATCCAATGTCAAGCCAGAGAATCCCAATTTTGAAAAGTAAACGTAGAATAGAATTTTGGGGTTTGATTGTAGGTATGAGGAGCGCGCTACAATTAGCACAGTATATTTGCGAAAAGGGCTTTATGAGTTATCTTCTCACTTACAAATTGTCGCAGGATCATATAGAGACCTTTTTCTCCTGCATTCGACGGATGGGCGGGTTTAATAACAACCCGACAAGTCGTCAATTTAGATCAAGTTACACAAAAGTAGTAACTCACGTTAATTCGGTTACTCCAGATAGAGCAAACTGCATATTACAAGATGATACTAGTGTATTGAAATTAAATTATATTTCTACAAAGACAGAAATCCCTGACGATGAACTACTTAGTATCTCTGTATTTGAACACGATTACGTGAGCAGTAATGGGTGGTCATGGAGTGAATGTAGTCATGAAATCGTGACATATATTGCTGGCTCAATTGTAAGAAGTATCACAAAGTCAATAAAGTGTGAATTATGCCTTGAGCAGTTAGAAGATGACTTTATTTCTTCAAAGCTGATAACTTTGAAAAATAGAGCCACAAAAAATAAAGAAACTGCCAATTCTCAGTCTAGAAGAGGATTAATATCACCAAGCAATGGCATAATTACTATTTGTAAAACTGCGAAGAAAGTGTTCAGAAGTACGCCAAATTTATTGTATACAAAAAAATTGCTTGGAAAACTAATGATGCATGCCAAAAAACTTTTGCTTCCTGTTACGTCCTCGGTTTCCGCCCCCCCCCCCCTTTTTAATACACGAACAATTAAAAATTTTAATTTTATACGAATATCCTATACGCCTTTTGTCCAGGTCAGCGTTCTCACGCTGACCGGCGAGGCGCGTTGTCATCCGCTAATCATTTGTTACATTTTGCTTAGGTCAGCGTTCGCACGCTGGCCTGCGAGACGAAGCGCATCGATGAGACGCGCTGCGCCCCGCCAATCTTTTTGCAATGTCATAGGCGCGGTGCTTCCAGCACTGCGCTAATTAGTCAGTTCATCTCCGGGGGCCGACCACGATGGTCGGTCCTCGTAACAACACGGTATTTTAACATTTATGAATACCCAATACGTCGTAGCATTGTTCGCGCAACCAATAATATTGTGCTCGTTCCGATAAACATTATAATATAACATTTTATTCTAATACATTAGTGACTTTAGTTATCCCAAAAGTGAATACTGACTATTTAATCCAATCAATATACATCCGTAATAACACGGTCCTCGTAACAGCACGGGCCCGTACTTATCATTTATAGCTTCAGAATAATTCAAACAGTTAATGACTTTAAACGTATTTAGTTAATTCATTTGTAGTGCTCTGCAATGTGTTTTAATACCGTTTAATATACCATTCTAATAACTGTAGTTACGTGCTACTATACATATGGTGTTTATCCTGTGTTTATTTATTATTTATAAAACTCGCCCCTCACCAGCGTCCTCCAATCCCGAGCCAGCACATCCCGGCTCAAAATGGAGAAAATAAAATATTATTCCTTCGTTGCGTCCCTTCGTTAAAACCCAGGACGTAACACTTCCTTTGAATATTTTTTCAAGAATAGATATGTCTTGAGAAATCGATTTTCAATAATCATAAACTAGATTTAATTAATCAAATTTTGAATAGATATTTCAAAATCCGTCTTCATCATGAGGCTAAATCTTCACAAGATTTAGTACAACGCGTTAGAACTTTCCATAGTCGAATGGTTGTATTTAAAAATCAATAAGTCCAATAATACATAGGATCTATAAGCGAGATTATTAGATATAGAACTTTTTGCACTAATAAATATTAATTTCCAATAAAATATCAAGTATCAATTTCTTTTTCTCCCTGTCCCTTTTTTTTAGCTCTTTAATAGAGAAGTATTTATGATTTTGCAACGATAGTCACATTTTTCAAGTTGGTTTGATAAAGTATTTACTTTTCGCTTTCGTAATGAGTTTTGCACGTGTACTGATGTTATAGCGAAACGAAATATAAATTTTGTCCTCTCGACAGAACTTATTTACAAACATCAAACACTATTTTATGGTTTTCATGAGTTATTTTTATTGCTATATATATTTCCAAACAATATACATATAGAGAAATATTGAAAAAAAGTAACCGCTGCAGGATTGAAATCTTGGTCTCTTTAATTACTCTTATGAGACGTTATCCTTCCCCTTCTTGCTTAACCTCTCTTTTACCACGGAGCGAGAGAGAAGGCCTTGCACTGGCCATATCTCTGTCCTTCAAAATTCAATGTAGTCTTCAGCGCGCCCATAAGGACGCTCGGTCTATGAGTTAAGAGTCATCGAGCACACGTGACCAACTCAGAATCGAGGGTAGCGCCTTTCGCGGAAAAAATACACATTATAGCTAGCGCCGCTTGTGGCAAGTGTGTCAACCAAAGCATCCAGCGAAAAGTAACAGTTATCGGTATTGCAGGATGTAAGGATTTCAGTGGCGGGCCATGGTACATGTGGGCCCTGGTCGCCCTGATTGATCCTCCAACAAGAGCTGCCAGAAAGCGGCCGCAGCAGTACGACGCACACAAGCGCACGCCCGTGTACGTGTGACCACCCGAGCTCGTGGAGCATCGGACAATAGAAGGAGACAGATATATGACTGTCTGTCTCTTTCGGGCTGCTCGCGCTGCTACTGCTGCTAGTGCTCGGGCTGTCGCGCGATACATTTAACTCCGACTGAGACGAGCGCGTAACGTATGTTAATTTGCGGTCGATGATAATTCGAATCCACGCAGTGACAAATTTTTTTTTCACTAATTATTGCATTTTACGATTAATTAATTATTGTTATTTTATATTTTACATAATTTTGCTATTTCTTGTTTTAATACGTATGTGATACAGGCCTTGTTATACCTCATAAAAACCGTATCAGTACTATTGCTGCAAAGAATGGACTATAAAATGTAATGGTTGCTTAAAAAATTTGAGACAACGAGAACTCGAACTGTCATCGGCCGCGGATGAGAGATATAACGCGCACGCTTCACTGATTATCGTTGTTAAGCTGCATTAGCAAATTAAGATACCCAAATTTGATTGAAAGCTTCTGAAAACTAAAAATATGACAGTTAATCCAACTAACCGCGTTAACGATTGTTGGAAGAATTACCAAAAGAACGCAAGCCATTCTTAGCCAACGTGTACGTTATTTTCTTCTTTAGTATATATATTTTTTTACAATATATGTGCAGAATGTACATAGAAGCGAAGTTTGCCGAAGTAACGCAGTTGACTTCGTTGTAATGCAGTCCAATACTTGACTGAATTATTATCTTAAATGACCCGACGATAATTGATCGTTCGTTTTAAGTTGTGCTGTTTGCATTTATTTGAAAAGGATAACGGTGAGTCTATATACATTTATCTCTTTTCTCTTGAAAAGTATATTAATAAGCCATTCATAAACATTGAGAATACTTTGAATTTCCTTTTGTTTTCAATAAGTTAACAAAAAAGGTTTATCGAGTTTTATGGAATTTTTACTTGATATGTGTCGCTGCAAGATTGTCTTCCACATATCGTCGAAATTAAATTTAGAAATGATCTTTGCAGTAAAATTGACAGGTAACGCAAATTGCTGTTCTTATTCATTCTTCATCAAAGCCACCAGTACAGTTCTCGTTATGTATGATAGTCACAATATTGAAAAAGGAGATCTATATTCATATTTGACAGTTCAATCCATGGTATTAACTTTACTACAATCTTTCACGTTTATATTGATCAATTTTACAAGTTGCGAATATTTATTGTCTCAGGATCTGCGTATCAAATGAAACATTTAAATTATGTTTTGTTCCAAAGATGTGTAAAGTTTTATCAATAAAAACAGAATTTTCTTCTTTCAGGATCATGAACGACATGTTTATTTTTAACCACATAAAATCCTGTTTTATTACTATTTCACTGAAACAAATTGCAAAATAGTAAAACAATGATCTGAATTATATTGAAAATAAAAGATTAATTTATCCTTTAGGAGCTTCCCTGACAAAAAGAAAAGTAATTACGATAAACAAAAGTGTACGAAGTATATTTTTTCAAAAAATAGTTTTAGAGTCAAATTTCATAAGCCAAAAATCATAAGCTGTTAGGCGTTCTAAAGATAAAACTCAAGCAGGAATATTTCTATTTCAAAAACAAAGTATAATAGAAAAATGTTGCTATCATATCAGTCAAATTTTCCTTCAGGCACCCAGCCACTTTGTAAGCCATTTTTAGAAAAAATACACAGAACAAACATTAAACGTATACCCAAGGAATACCTAAGAAACACTTAACTGTCAAAATTATATTATTTGAAGTCAAAATGATGTCATTTAGACTGCGATGTATTCCTTGGGTATATGCACTGTTGACAAAAAGTGTATGGAAATCTATTTAAACAATTAATTCTCCTTGCAGAAGTTGAGTTTTCGTGATTAAGTTGTGCATACTAAAAGTAAGAAAATTCCATAAACATTAAGTTCTACAAAAAATATCGTTACTTGGAAGGAATATATATTAAAAGAGCTTATAGAATATACAATAGGTACTCTAATTTAGAAAATGCAAATGTTTCTCGGTGTACATTGCATTACAGTCTGTGGCATAAAAGCATGGGCAATATTGATGAGAAATGACAAACAGATTATTATAACATATTTGCACGCCAGTATCTCAATTTAAATATAAATGTATAGAATAACTATTCCGGCTAGTACTTTTTTATGACATTTAGAGATTAGTATTTTTCGGGACTTTGTATATCCACGCACAATAATACTGTTGAAATATATACTTAAAGAATTGTTTCACTTCTAAACCATTTTTTCATGGTTCACACAAGTATTATAAATTATATAATACGTCTTATAAATATTAAAAATATTTCAAGAAAAATGCAAAAAACTGTTCCTAACAAGAAATATCATATTTTAAAATGCAATAATGTGATGAAAAAACTACATGGAACAATTTGTTATATAGCACTTTTTAATTGAACGTTTCTCAAGCGTTTTTTTTAAATAGCTTATTTTGAAATAAATATTTTCTCTCATAAAAGTGAACATTATATGAAACAAAATCAGCAATATTCTTAAAAAAATGATAATTTATAAATGTGATGTTTAATAAATCTTTTTCGACAACTGCTTTGTAAGTAAGAGGAAATTGGAAGAATTCTCTATGTTTATAAACAATTATTGAGATATTTTTAGCGAATAAAATGTATATCGCCATCGTTATTGTTATCCTTTTAAAACGTTAATACGGACACTACGAATACAACAACATACAAATTAACGATAATTGTTGCATTGCCTAGGATATTAAATATTCTATCGACTATTGGACCGCATCACGGAATAAACTCTATTACTTCGACAAACTTCTCTTCAATGGAGAGATGCATGCGACATAATGCACATAAAAAGTATTATGTTTGTTGTTGATGCTGATATGTTGCCAGGGCGCGTTTGTAACGTTCATGTAGTGGTGAGTAAGCATTTTATCAAGACGATACATCGAATATATAATATTATCTGCATGAACAATAGAAGTTGAAGAGTTAATTAAAAGAAGAGGATCCATTCGCACTGCCGCTTAGCACAACTTACAAGAATCAACGTAGAAATGTGTCATTCATTACTTTTGTATAGATAATTCTTATTATCACCCAATCCGCAATTTGTGCATTGGTGTTTCTTCAAGAAACAAGAGGGAGTAACAATGGAAATTATTTCAATTGAAGCGCCCAAGAAGACTAACAATTGTAATCATCGCTCCGTGTGGATTTGTCATAAGAAGACGGATAACTACGCAAAAATAAAGACTGCAACAACCTGCACGCAGATTATATGAAATGTAGTTTGCACATACAGTTCATAATGTAAGACAGCGAGGCCAACATCAAGATACATTACAGATTCATACATATTGTACGTGAGGATATACACTATTTTTGGTGCGATTCAATTTATTGTAGCACTTTTGTCAAGCAAAACAGCTGCATAATCTCATTGGATGTATGTGACAAGAAAAGAAATAGCATAAGAAAGAACCATGAAGAATTATGCATGTATATCCTACGATAAACTTGCACAAAAATCGCATGCAACGTTATACAAACATCCAAGGAAACAACTTCGAGAAAACATGGAACAACCTTAGGACTACGTGATTGCTATGAAAAGAAGCACGACGTTTCATTCAAGAAATAAGGGACACCCTATTATTGTCATCCATAGACACTCGAATATAACTAAATCGAGCAACGTGAAGTGTATAGATTTCGTAACGTTTAGCGACATACATTTATGCTAAAAAGATATTGGCTAAAAAGATATTCAATTTTTTCATAAATCAAATGTTTACATATAAAACGAAATATTTGAAATCGCAATCTTCAACTTTTCTCTTAGTTGCAATGCATATCATGCGAAAATGTTTTCAATAAGAATGTGCAATAAACGCTACTTTTTGAAGGAGAAGAATCTCCTATTTCATAATGTGCAGTCTTATGAGGAAAAAGCGTAATTATAAAAACACTAAACAATACAAACTTAGTTTTTAAAAATGCTATTTGAGAATTGTTAATTTTTTTCATATATGAAAACGTTCACAAATATGATATTTCTTGCTGGAAACAGCATTTGAATACATGTATCAAAAAATATTTAAAGCAAAAAAAAATAATTGGCGAAGCACACACATACACCTAAAAACTAGGTATGACGTCCGAGTTGGACCAGTGTGTACATGATTTTTGCAACCGACGTTTCGTGAAGATTTCTTTTTACTTTACTTATTCAGGTTGATCCTAATTCAGATAAAGTGAATTGACATATTCACAAAACGCATCGGATTATAAATCAATAACATGACTTCAACCCACATGTCTAACCTAGTGATGCAATTTATTTACCGCAAAGAAACCACAAATTCACCGCGAAAGTGTTTGATACAAACATAACAAATTTTCTGGAAACCAAAAATAAAAAACTATTTATTTTGCACGGATTATTAAGCGTAATGAATAAATGCATAGTGATACGTGTTAAATAAATTGTATTTCATCTCCGTTGTCTTCAGTCAATTTTATTTATGTAATGTGTTTCGCTAATCTGGTGCTTAATGTCCTGTTATTACTTAAAGTATCATGTTAGATATAGTACGTAAAGTATGAACGCTTTATTCAATGTTAGTAATGAGAACTCTATCGTGCTCTTGCATAACTTTCGCATTTCTATGAACTAACGTAAGAAAATATTAAATAATTGTTTGTTTCATTTATTGATACTTGAATATATTCCAGTTCAATGTATATATATACATTACAATTTCCAGCGAACATCAAATAAGAGTAATAGCATCAATGTCATACTTTCCTATTCGATAATGTGATGTTACATATACGTTATAATCACAACGTTATACGTGATACTTATATACGTTATATTTACACTGTTGAGTAGGAAATTAAAAGATTGGTGTTCTATTATTAAAAGAAGAAACCACCACCTTCTCGCGGTTTCCGTCGAGCAACAACATGTACGTCGTACATTTATGCGATATTATAATAACAAACGCATGTATATAATTAAAAAGAACATAACGTTGCTTTCATTTAATTCGTGTTAATAAATTATTAAGTATATTGCCAAACATATATATATACTAAAGAAGAAAATAACGTACACGTTGGCCAAGAGTGGATTGCGTTCTTTTGGTAATTCTTCCAACAATCGTTAACGCGGTTAGTTGGATTAACTGTCATATTTTTAGTTTTCAGAAGCTTTGAATCAAATTTGTGTATCTTAATTTGCTAATGCAGCTTAACAACGATAATCAGTGAAGCGTGCGCGTTATATCTCTCATCCGCGGCCGATGACAGTTCGAGTTCTCGTTGTGTCAATTTTTTTAAGCAACCATTACATTTTATAGTCCATTCTTTGCAGCAATAGTACTGATACGGTTTTTATGAGGTATAACATGGCCCGTATCACATACGTAATAAAACAAGAAATAGCAAAATGATGTAAAATATAAAATAACAATAATTAATTAATCGTAAAATGCAATAATTACTGAAAAAAAAATTTGTCACTGCGTGGATTCGAATTATCATCGACCGCAAATTAACATACGTTACGCGCTCGTCTCAGTCAGAGTTAAATGTATCGCGCGACAGCCCGAGCACTAGCAGCAGAAGCAGCGCGAGCAGCCCGAGCCGAGCGAGAGCGAAAGAGACAGACAGTCATATATCTGTCTCCTTCTATTGTCCGATTCTTCACGAGCTCGGGTGGTCACACGTACACGGGGGTGCGCTTGTGTGCGTTGTGCTGCTGCGGCCGCTTTCTGGCAGCTCTGCCTCCAACTCCCAAGTATCGTTGGTTCTGCGCCGAGTCGTATCCCACCGATCCATGTGGCCGGGTACAGTAAATAAACTTTCAATCGAGAAACCAACATAGATTCTACAGCAACATTGAGTCAGAATAAAAAAATGTCTTGTCTCGGGGCCCGCTTTACGCTTATGCCTTCACGCCCGCTTATCCGCTTATACCGACAACCGTGAATCGCGAATCTACCGTCAGGAGCTGGAACTAACAATTAGATAGCATAGACTGCAATATGGCCGCGAACACGACTTTGACATATCCGTTCGTACTTTTCGGATTATCGCTTGGATTTGCAATGAAACAAGTTAGAATTTTTTTGTTTAAGTGCAGTGCAGTGGTAAGATTTGCGGTCTGGTCCAGTGAAGTGTAGCAGATATGCGTGAAAATTGTAGTTAAATGAATTAATGAGTTCGCGAGAAAAGCGTCATGGCTAACGACAGCTGCCACGAATTTTCGATAATTTATTGTGTCTATGCGAAAAAAATTGCATGGAGAGACGGACCAGACCGCAAATCATAATAAATGAAAGAATTCATTTTTAATGTTTTTTTATATAATACTATTGTATTTTCGACGAAATCCGAAAACTACGAAATCGTAGTTTGCTATTTGGCCAATTGGCGCTTCGTATGCCCTCGCTCGATGACTCTTAAGTCTATGGGAGTACCCCAGCAGAGAGAGATTCAAGAGAGTGAGAGGGTACGTGTACCTCATGTGAATAAGGCTTAAGTTTTTGTTAGTTGGGTTGGCATGTCGACAGAGCGCATCTCGTGTCTAATGCGACAAACCGAGTCCACGTATCTATGTAAGTTCTTTGATTACTACCGGTTGATCTCGATCGTGTTGATGTTCATCTATCTGTCTTCTTTTTCTTTAAAATAAATCCACTGTTTGCTACTTGCAATCCTGTGCGATCTTTATCAAGGAACATTAAAAACAACAGCACCCAGGGAGTGAGAGATGGGAAAGAGTGAGCGCACGTGCACCTCAAGCATCCGAAAGCAGAAGTAGCACGGGAGAAAGTGAGAGCGCATGGGTACCCCAGCCAACCACGAACAGCTTTGCGCGCCTTACACGTTGATTCCGTGTGTGCGATCGCACGCATCAATTGCGGTGACCTGTAGATGTCGCACTCTACTTACTAACAGGGTAATTTACACGCCCCATATTTTTTCTATTTTATCAGGCAGCACTAGAAACATCTAACAGATTAGACGAGCGTATGTAAACCCTGTTTTAGATGGTTAGGTGACTACGGCAGGGCTAGGACTTACTACTGTTTCTGTTCGAAGGGTTAAGCACCACGGGATATAAATCAGCGGAAGATTTTGTATCCACGCAATCTTTTGAATAAAAGAATGAATTTTCATAACTAATATGTCGAGCTCGATAAGTTCTGTGTTGGAACCTTTCCCCACACAATTTGGCGAACCGCGCCACCCTGTGGCTGGAGTACATACTACATTTTTGTACTCCAAAAAATCATACGAAATTTTAACACGAAGAGTGTTCTATGCACATATATTTTCTTTGGCAATAGCGGCATGGTTATAGGTTAAATTGAAAAAAACTGTCACTGTTGCAGAAACGATGGAATCTCGGACGGAATTCAAGATTAAATCGCCTCCATCAGATGCTATTTCTGCCGTCGAATTTGGCCCAAACTCGACGCAATTCTTACTCGTCTCGTCATGGGACAGTACCGTCAGGTTATACGATATTCATGCCAATTCTATGAGACTCAAGTACAATCACGACTTGCCAGTATTCGACATAGCGTTTCAGGTAATTTTTCACTTTGAAGAAGTTAGGTGACTTATGTATTATATTTTGATAACATTACTTATAATTTTCATTCCTTTATATACAGGATGCAGTACACGCGTACAGCGGTGGTTTAGGCACTACTCTCAAAATGTATGATATTAACACAAATACAGGTACTTTTTATTTTAACTCTTCTATATATAAAATAATTAAAAGAGCCAACTTTTTTGTCCATACCATGTTTTTGGTAACATTTGGAGGTTTTGGAGCCATTGCTATAAATGAGATCCTCCAATATGGCTATTGAATAACCGTATATTTAAAACTTGACATTGATATAGGGGTCGCCTGATCAATGCATATACTGAACGATGAGTGTGCTTTAAGTCGATACAGTTTAAATCTCAATGAAAAATGTTTGACATGCATTTGGCTGTATACCAATTTGGCTTTACCGTTTGACTCTGAGAAATATTTCATACAGATATTGACTACTTCTTTTGGTATATTCCAGCTGTTCTCTACACTATCTCATAGCCATGGTTTGATTCTTCAGTTGCCAATGTAATAACTATAAAGGAATGCTTATGTGATATTGTTATCCATGAACGGAAAAATGTGCAGAGCAGAGAGCTTGGCACAGAAAGACATTACGACATTTCTCATTTTCATGTCAATTGTTCCTACTTCAAGGCACCCTAAATTAGTTTCTGGTTTTATTTTCATTTCGCTTCCAATATTTTTCTCAATATTGAGTTATCTGTGTCTACACCTTTAAGAGCAATCAGATTGTCTTTACTGTGATAACCATTATTAAAAGCTTCCTCGTCTTTGTAGTTTTGTTGAACTCTTCCAACATAGAAGGGTTTTTGTTGCAAAGAACAGCGTTTTTGACCTGTTTTTTTTTTGACAACAATATATTTATATGTAATTATTTTCTTTTACACCATCAATAAAAATGCACTCTATTGTGGCTCTGAAATACTTCAAAATTTTTTAACAGTATTTTAACACTGCATCCCTCGTTTCTTTAGAGATTTAATATCTTAGCAAAAATAAATGGTGAAGAAGTGTTGGAGTTCCAAAAAGCATGATCAACATCTTTTCAGGATTTGGAAATTTGGAAATTTTATTTCTTGCAGAATCTATTATGGGTAGTCATGACAAAGCAATTAGAAAAATAGAGTACTGTGCGGCAGTGAATGCAATACTTACGGGTGGTTGGGATGCCACTATAAAATTGTGGGATCCAAGAACACCAACGTGCGTGGGAAGCTACCTTCAACCGGATGTTGTCTTGGCGTTGTCAGTCTGTGGTGACAAATTTGTCGTGGGAACTGCTAAAAGAAAAGTATGCATCTGGGACCTAAGAAATATGGCTGGGATGTTCCAGCGACGGGAGAGCAGCCTCAAGTATCAGACAAGGTGCATTAAAGGTTTTCCCAACGAACAGGTGAGAATAGATACTTTTCTAACAGTTATTTGTTGTATAATAATAGTTTAACGAACAATAATGGACATTGCTCAGATATCTTTGGTAAAGTTATCCTAGATGCCAATTTTTACTTCACTTGAACCAATTGATTAGTGTTTTCATCAGCAGTATTGTTCACACTGCCGTTATTACCATTTTTCGTTAAAATACGATAATTATTTGCTTTCAGTTGGATATATTGAACCTGTCATTTGGAATTTTGAAATATTGAGTTTAAATTCAAAATCACTGACTTCGAAAATACTCAGATGCCATTTCTATTGGAATGAAATTTAGGAAGCTGGGTGGTTCATTTTCTTGCATTTCAGCATTAAACTAAGGATTTACAAGTGATGGTGTTTTTTCATATCAGGAGTACAAATTGAAAATGCGGGATTTTTTTCTATTTTTGAACGTTTATTCTGAAAAAATGGTAACAAATGAATTATTGAAAGTATTGTCCATCGCTAGCCACAACTTTTTCCCATCTTTCTGGCAATTTACGGATACCGTCGCGAAAAAATTCGGCCGGCTTGGCTGCTATCCAGTCATCGACCCATTTTTGGGCTTCTTCGTAAGAATGGAAGCGCTGGTCAGCTAGGCCATGTGTCATCGATCGGAAAAGGTGGTAATCGGAAGGAGCAATATCTGGGCTATACGGCGGGTGGGGTAAGACTTCCCATTTCAGCGTTTGTAGGTATGTTTTGACCGGCGCTGCAACATGTGGCCGAGCGTTGTCATGTTGCAAAATTACTTTGTCGTGTCTTTGCTCGTATTGTGGCCGTTTTTCTTTGAGTGCGCGGCTCAAACGCATCAATTGAGTTCGGTATAGTGCTCCTGTGATGGTTTCGTTCGATTTCAATAGCTCATAATACACCACACCCAGCTGGTCCCACCAAATACAGAGCATGAGCTTGGCGCCGTGAATATTTGGTTTGGCCGTCGATGATGATGCATGGCCGGGGTAACCATATGATTTTTTGCGCTTCGGGTTATCGTAATGGATCCACTTTTCATCACCAGTGACAATGCGATGCAAAAAACCCTTCCGTTTTTGCCGTTCGAGCAGCAGTTCGCATGCAAAAAAACGGCGCTCGACGTCTCTCGGCTTCAGCTCATACGGCACCCAATGTCCTTGCTTTTGGATCATTCCGAGGGCTTTTATACGATGGGAAATGGCTTGTTGTGTCACTCCCAATGAATCTGCGAGCTCTTGTTGAGTTTGACACGAGTCTTCATTGAGTATTGCCTCCAATTCAGCATTCTCAAACTTTTTCACTTGGCCCGGCCGCTCTTTGTCCTCAACGTCAAAATCACCACTTCTAAACCGCACAAACCATCTCTCGCACGTTGAAACCGATGGAACATGACTCGGATAAGCCTCGGAGACCAATCGATGTGCTTCAGCAGCACTTTTCTTCAAATTAAAGAAGTAAATTAAAACTTCCCGCAAATGCTGTTTTGTTGGCACGAAACTCGACATATTGAGAGCTCAAAAAAACTATGAATTTGACACTGCGACAAATTGACACATACTGAAAATTAAAGCTATAAGACGTAGCTTTGACATGAACATAGTCACAGTACTGCCTGATGCGTATAGCGTTAGTAACGCCATCTGTTATCAAACCCGCATTTTCAATTTGTACCCCTGATATATTAATATCTACATTTCTTTTTGCATTGGGAAATATTTCTATTTTCTTATCTGATCTTCATAATTTTTCTCATCCGTAACAGTCCATCTCCTGCTTCACTCAAAATAGTAGCCTCACTCATTTTTATTCTTAATTACTTTGAACGTGCTTCCGTGGTGTTTGTCATTGTTTCTTGTAGCTTGTTCCAAATTTTGCATAATTTATTTTCCTCATTTTATACAGTATCTATTTGCTTTCTCCTTATAGTCACATTGAAATCTTGCGATAATTATCTGGTGTTTTGTGTACCGTTCTATTTTAGTACTCTCGTAGTTCTTGTCTAGCTATGTGCTTGTATATCTTGTTGTAATTCACACCTTGTGTTTTAAACTATTCTTGTTTTTGTCTTTGGTCATCTCCTGCAGCATCTTGAACTGTTTAGTACTGATTTTATTCCACCCTGTATCTGGCACATTGAAGAACAATATCAAGTTTGATGTAAAAAAATGTTGTTACTATTGTTCTTCAAGCTATTACGTAGAGGCAGTGATGCCAGAAACCGGCCGCCACAGCATGACGCACACAAGCGCACGCCCGTGTACGTGTGACCGCCCGAGCTCGTGGAACATCAGACAATAGAAGGAAACAGACATATGACTGTCTGTCTCTTTCGCTCTCGTTTGGCTCGGGCTGCACGCGCTGCTACTGCTGCTAGTGCTCGGGCTGTCGCGCGATACATTTAACTCACAAGGGGACCTCCAGGTACGTGGAACACCGATTCGGACCAAATTTTTTTTACAGGTAGGTTGCACCTAGGGGTGCAATAGGTGCAAGTAATAGGACGCGCTTCTCAGCCGTTTTCGAGATATAAAATATTAAAAATTTCCGAGCGTCCATATACTCTCTATATACTCTCTGCGTTAAGTAATTTTCAGCAGAGCGCGTAGCGTAGTCGGCAACGTCTCCGCTTCGTAAGCGCTGGATCGCCGGATCGAATCCCGGCGCGGACTTTTAAAAAAAAAATTTATTAATATTATTATTTAATCATTTCTACGGCAACTACTATGCGATAATATTGATATTTCCGTAAAGGAATGAATAAATATTTTTAATTGTGGATCATTTTGGTGTTATAAGGAAAAACGAGCAGCTTTTTTTATTTATTTATTTTTTGGTTGAAAGGTAGGGAAATAATTGTGACAAATGGATACACGAGTTTAAAAAAATAACCAATCTTTTTATTAACTTTTCATTGTGTTGTGCCGCGGAATATTCCACTCCGTATTTCGTATATTCGGGAATATTCCATAGCAAAGTAACATTGGAATTCGTTCAAGACAGGAAACGAAGTCCAATGCCCGATCGTATGAACGACCCCAAGAACGCCGACGCAGCATGAGCGACTCGCTTGGCGTTCGGCGATAGGCTAACGCTAAAATTGCGAATTAAGGGATTTTCGTGAAGACAGTTAGCAACTGCTTTACGAAAGGAAAGTATTAAATTAGATTGAAAAGAGAACGGTTGGTTCCTCGTTTAATACTCGAAACAACGCATTATTGTACTTCTTACTTTGATATATAAATAGGCAACGGAAAGTTACCGTTGCTTATAATAAATACTTCCTTTTATATAAATTCGCGTTTCCATCTTTTACTCGAGATCCATCTCCTTATCGGCAAACGATCCCAAAAAATAATAACTTTTAATATTATACCGACTACCGAATAATCCAATTACTTGGTACCGGCATAACAATTGATTATCGCAACTACAAGAATCAGGGTGGTACTGATCATAAAAACATGGAAAACAATAGTTATTTCACATCTTCCAAGTCCGGCAAACTGAATACAGCACTGTACAGGGATTTTTTAACTAATTTTATGATGCCATACGTAAATAAGGAGAAATTCCTGTTGCTCATTGATTCCTGGGGCGCCAAACGAATCCATTATTATATGACGAGTTTTTTACCGATGAGCAGGGTTTACCAACGTGCACTGTAAAGATCATTCCACCAAAGTGCACTCCATTAGTGCAACCGTGCGATGTATATTTCTACCGCCAAGTTAAAAATGTTATCAAGAGACTTCAGAATTGTTCTCGTCAAACTCGTGTATTCATTTGCCACAATTCTTTCCCTACCTTTCAACCAAAAAATAAATAAATAAATAAAACTGCTTGTTTTTCCTTATAACACCAAAATGATCCACAATAAAAAATATTTATTCATTCCTTTACGGAAATATTAATATAATCGCATAGTAGTTGCCGTAGAAATGATTTAATAATAATAATAAGAATAATAATTTTAAATAAAAAAAAAAGTCCGCGCCGGGATTCGATCCGGCGATCCAGCGGTTACGAAGCGGAGACGTTGCCGACTATGTTTTTTTTTTTTTTTTTTTTTTTTAAATAAATGTTTATCGCTTCGGTGAGTACAGTTTGGTTGTATAGGTGCAAATACAGAATAAAAAAAACCTAGTAGCTATGTTCCAAATAAAAAGATCATAGTAGCATGTGCGTATATTAACGCATCTCCGCTACTCTCATATTATGCGATATATTTCGGGTGAACAGTATTTATGTAATTAATCATAGTGATTAGAATATTTAAGCCACTGGTCTAGTGGCGTATGTTTGCATGGGGGAAAAACTCTTTCCACTAGAGAGAAGAGGAAAACCCCTACTGAGGAGGGAGGGGGTGTGAGCAGCCAGCGGCCCAGGACCCCCCCCCCTACGTCTCCGTAACTGTTGACCAGGTATAATTATTAAATGTACAATTTAAAATAATAAGACTAAGACTAACATAGTTAATATACCATAAGTAATATAATATAATAAATAAGACTTAAATTTAGCTAAGTGCGCGCAATGGAAAGGTAAGAATAAACTACAGTTATAGAATAATGACTAGAGGGCAGGGCGACATAATGATGTCGCGCAATGGAAAATCGTAATATACGTCGCCGTGGGATTAATAATGTTAGTTACTCAGCTCGTAGACTGAGTACTTGTCGGACCTATTACTAGGTGTGATAAGAGTGGTTAATGTCCTTCTAGAATGAGTCGAGCCAAGAGCTGGGCCATGTGTGTATCATTGAGTGAGCCATCGATATTTATTAAAGTTGAGCCGTGCCGGGTTAAAACGATCACATTTAGGTAGTGCAGTGCTGAATTTGAATAATGGGTTGTTGGCGGTCCCCTGAGTAGGGTCATGTGCTTATTGGCTCTATTTCTCCGCCAATGATATAGGATTGGAATGTTATTTACGTTTTGAATGTATCCTTTTTTGTCACAGAGCATAAAGGCTTCAGAAGTGACATATACGTTTGCTAATTTCGTTTGAATCTGCGCTCCGTTATATGTTGATAATGTTTTAATGATGGGGTTAGTATGGGTGAAAAGTTTTTGAAAATAGTCTCTAGTTAGTTTAATGGTGAATGAATCGCTGCGGGTGATGTTGGCAGTATTGTAAATGGTATAGTTACTTATAAAATGTTGGTAGTCTGAGGAAGGGGATCGGTGTAACTTGGTGCATGTACGTAAGCAGCTACGCTCGAACGCTCGTAGAAGCTCCATCATCGTGTGGTTGATATTCCACCAAATGGGCGCCGCATAAGTGAGGATTGGTCTAATTAGTAGAAGGTATAATATGATTTTGGTTCTAGAGGAGAGATTATTACTATAGAAAATGCGGCTATTATGAAAGAAGGCTGCCCGGGCTTTGGCCAATTGCACCAATACGTGAGAGTTGCCTCTCAGCAGAGCATCCACCTGAACTCCTAGGTATTTAACGGAATTTTGATGGGGTATAGGTGTGAGTAAGTCAGTACCCGGTATGTAGGTTTGTATGGAAATTTTTTTGTAGAGGGTACGATTGGATTTCGATAGGAAGGAACTGGGTTTCCTGAAGAGGATCGTTTCACATTTAGCTGGTTTTATTCTGAGATTCCAAGTGGCGAAGTATGTATTGATTTTGTTGACAATAGTCGATAATTCGTTATGAATATTAGTGATGTGATTGCCATGTGTATATATGATAAAATCATCTGCAAAAGCTATGGCTGAGGTGTTACTATTGTATGCATTAAGATTGAAAAGAGAAAGTAAGTCACTGGTGAAAATATTGAAGAGAATGGGCGAGTTGACTGTTCCTTGTTGGAGTCCTTCGGTCGATTGAAAAGTTAATAAGGATGTGTTATGCGTGTCCCATGTAATGAATTTCTTATTGGTAATCATATCCCAGGTCAGGTGAATTAGCCATCCGGGAAAGTTTTTTTGGTGTAGTTTATAGAGGAGCTCATCTAGCCACACCGAGTCAAAGGCTTTCTCGAGATCTAGAAGGGCTGCCGCCACTAGACGGCGGTTGCCCACTTGTCTAGTGATATCCGATAAGAGTTTGTGTATGGCGTGTGTCGTGGAGTGTTCATGTTTAAATCAAAATTGTGTGTGGGGTATGATATTGTGTGTCGTGCAAAAGGTATTAATGGAAGAGTTTATGATAGTTTCGTAGAGTTTGGATAGACTGGGAGTGAGACTAATTGGGCGATAGCTTGCTGGGTCTGTTGGGTCTTTATTTTTTTTTAGGATTGGGAGGATTTTGGTTAGCTTCCAAACTTTGGGAAAATATTTGAGATTAATGGCGTTATTGAATATGATGGTTAGAGCGGTGATAGTTAATGGGGTTAGATGTTTTAGGATGAGAGGAGGGATATTGTCAATACCGCATGATGTTTTATTAGGGAGATTCGAGATGAGTAGTGTTAATTTATGAATGTTGGAAAATGGGAATGGATGAAGAGTAAAATTATTAGTAGGGTTAGTAGCTGGGTTTGAAGCGTTGAAATGAGTGATGAGGTTGTCAGGTGTGCGTGTGGAGTTGAATAGTGTTTTAAGTGTTGAGGTGGTGCGTTGAACAATTGAGGCTACTCTAGAGCGTGTATTAATATGACGGGGTGAATTTATACTTTCATAATGGGCTCCAATGATGTTTAGGATATCTTTAGGATCGGTGAATATGTATTTATGGTTGACGATGGGTGCATTGCGAAGGGAACAGGAGCTGCGCTGCAGAATAGGTAGGTTATGTTGATGAATTTGAATGTTATCTATGTTGTAATGGTGGGTATTTCTGAGCAGTCTTTTAATTTTAGGGAAAAAAGATAATGGGTCCCGATGGCTAATAGATCTGACCTGGTTGTTCCAATATTTCTCAGTGGCTTTACGGAATTTATTTTTTATTTGATGGGTAGGTATTTTAAGTAGTGCCTTAGAATTAATTACGAGGAAACTGGTGTTAGGGACACGTAGCGTATGTAAAGTATGTAATATGCTAACTAGTTTACTTTTCCTCTTCAGGAGTGAAAGGGTGTTATTATTGATACAGTTTAGGATGTGGTAAGTGGGTTTAAAGGAGGGGACCGCTGCCGCAATGGACGCCTGTATCGCCCCGGTAAGGGCGGCCAAATAGTCGTCAACTTCAGAGACACTCAGGGTACGATTTGATTCTGGGGGTGTCCGGTATAATCTATTTAGAGTTCGCCGGAACTTCCTCCATTTAGTGCCTCTGAAGTTGGGACAACCTACCGCCGGTTGCACTCCGAGAGGGTGTAGGCCGCCCCTCGCCAGGGAGAATGACAGTTCAATTGCGGTATGGTCGCTGTCGTAGGGTGAGGTATGGGAAGTAGAGGAAGGGTTGGTTGAGGATAGTAATCTAGTGTCAATAAGGAATAAGTCAAGGTAGGAGTCACTAGGTTTAAAGGTGGGTGCATCTGGAGGGCAGATGGTTAGTTTATATGTGATCTCATTTATATTGGTCCAACGGGCCAAGTGAGAACCCCGCTGATTATTCACAGTATCTCCCCATGCTATGCGGCGCGCATTTAGATCACCAGCCATAATATAGTAATTATTGTTATTATCGAGGTGGAGATTGGTAAAGAGTGCTTCCAATTCAAGTATGAAGCGGGTCCGGTTGTCATGTCGAGCGTAGATGCTAACGATATAGAGAAATCTGTTATTAGAGAGGGTGAGTTTAGCTATAGTGTATTCTACTATTTCGTTTAATGAAGATGAAGGTGACCTTATAATTTCAAACTGAATATTCTTTTTTAAGAGGATAGCAGTGCTGCTTCCTTGGGTGACATTGGGGCAATCCGTGCGAATAATGTGGTGAGTTTTAATGCATGGTTGATGTCGATGAGATAGTTTAGTTTCGGATAATAATAGTATGTCATGTTTATGAGAAGCTATAAAATCTATGAGGTCGAGACGACGATGATTCGTGATGATTGAATTTACATTGATAGCCGCTATTTTTAATATATTATGAGTATATGTTGCTTTATCCATAAAGAGAATTGTAGATGAAGTCGATCCTACTGGAGTTATTGGCTATTTGTGCAGACAGTGCGTTATACTGGGACGTTATCAGGTTTGTTATGTCATTTTTGAATACTGTGAGCCATTCCGGTGCTTTTGGGGGGTATGGTCCACGCGAAAGAGGGTTTTGAGTAGCTTGATGGTCAACCAGGTTCTGTGATGTAGTAGGGTCCAGGTGATCTGATAGGTGCGATGCGGTATTCTGTCTAATTCGCTGTGGAACCGCATTAGAGACGGCTTGAGCGTAAGAGAAGTTAGGAATTGTGGTTTTGGCAATGTTCTTAATATTGCGTTGGAGCGTTGCATTTTTTTTAACAAGTGTAACGTAAATTTGCTCCTCAACGTACCACGTTACCTATAGCTGACCCAAGCTATTTTTCCTTCTTTTTATTTTCTCTTACGAGTTGGGCGTCAGGCGCTTACGCGCCGGAAGGAAAAATAACGAGATGTTAGGCCAGACTCAACCCAGGCTAGCTACAGCTGTTCGAGGCAGAGTGGGTGGTTCGGACTGTCCAGCCAAGAATTATCCTCGAATAAAAGGAAAATAAAATCCAGTGATACAGATGAAATAAGTCATTAACGTCGATGAATAAAATAAATCAACAAAATAGGGTCAATAAATACCCCTGACCGGAACAATAAACAAAGTCAGATTAATAAAACAACACCAATAAATAATTTACACAACGATAGCAGGTACGGGACTTACAAAGGCCACTCGGGCAACTTCTTTATTTCTTAACAAACAATTACGAATTTTCACTAAACATTGGTAATGAATTCAAACAGAATGTCCCGTAAACGTAACTCTTTAACAATCCATAAACTTAATCATTCTAGCAGCATATTTCACCCCGGCACTCGTTTCGGCTCTCACTCTCTCCCATACTCGACCTATATTCAGACGGTTGCGATAAACGACCAAAACACGGCCTAGCAAAGTAAACTTGACAGATCGCCTCGCAATTCGGCCCGCGATACGGCCTACACCGAACTAATCCCACATACATCCAACAACTATAACTACGGGACGTCGGAAGGTCACGTACGGGAAGCCTTTACTGATTCGAACCTCCCAACTATCACATTGCAGGCCGCAAAATCGAGAAAGTATCGTGAACCAAAATAACAAAATAAATCCCTAAATTATTCCAAATAACGGATTACAAAAGTCCAAGCGAGATACGTCTCGAGCCGTACCAATCCCTCGCGACCAAGTTCCAAATACGGAACGACGACCGAGGACGCACTGCATAAGCTCACAAAATAAAATAAGGTAATGTCCGACATAAGAAAAATAAATAAAGTGATCCAAGTCTATATAAAATCAGTTGTCCGGTAAAATCCGCGACGCGGTCTATCCCGTTCAAATCCCTCACACATTCAAGCAAACACGGGATAACGGCCTAACGCACGCACGGCTTTACAGCACACGACTACAGAACAGTAACAACGAAAATAACGAACGAACCATTTATCATAGCAAGATACGCTTCGAACCGTACTAATCCCTCGATCAAGTACAAACACGGGATGACGGCCGAGCACGCACTGCATGCATTCGCAGAAATAAAATAATGTCCAATATAATAAGAGAGATAAATAAAATAAAATAAGACGAATAAAATATTATAAATCTATAAGTGTCAATTATTCCTGAAAGTCCGCGACACGGCCTATGACATTCAAATCCCTCACATACAATCCGACCACGGGATGATGTACCAACACGCGCGCGTTCTTACAGCAAAATGACTACAGAACAGTAACCAAAAAAAAAGGACAACGAACGAAGTGACTTCTTTCCGGCTCTAACCGCCAAACGATCTCGATATTACACTCTACTCGACGCAGCCTGTCCCGATACGAATAGTACTCTGTGCGTGGTATATCAGAATCGCAGGTACGACTAAGTTTGAATCGAACTTTCCAAAGAATTAAAAAAAAACAATAATAATCAAATAATGGCGAAAGACCGTAGAAGGGAAGAGAGCTCACCGGGACGATGACGATGCGATGTTTCTTGCTAATCCTTCTTAACCCAAAATCGTCTCGAAATTCTCTCCTCTGGATACCATCCTCGATTTACTCCTCGTTGTTTCAAATGACATGCCCCGGTACCCACGATAGGTGGTGATAGATTTCGACGAAATCAACGGTGGAGCGGGACGATATAATACTCGCTGCTACGTCCTGTTCGCTCGACGGTAACCGGGAAAAAGCCCCGAGGTCCTGCCGGCACGCGTGCCCGTAACCTATGATCCCCTCTTAGCGAGCCGAACTCGGTTAATTGGGGGAACCGATGTCGCACGATGACCGCGTCTAGCGCCTCGGCGGGACGACGCAAATATTAATAGCAGATAATAACCATGTGTAGTCCAGTCCGGCAGGTGAGCCCCGTGAGATAGACTGGTTATTGCTAGTAGATCAGATGACCGAGAATAGATAATAGCATATTGGCCGTAGATGAACGTCGAGCGGGACCGCTGTAGATCTCGACCCCGAGAAATGGAAAATGTCTGTATCCTCTCTCTCTCTCTCCTACGAAACGGTGACTCGATCCCGAAACCGCCAAGAGGTGTGGGCCGCCCTCTTTCTTCCTCTTCCTCTCCGCTCCTCGGTCGTACGATTTAAGAAAAATAAATACAAAAAAAACAAAAAAAATTATTTAGAGTACGGCGATTACGCCTTACAGCCCTGCGAGATCGTGTTGGCAGCCGTCGTGCGAGAAGGACGTAGCGCTTGAGGATTTTGCCACGTTACACAAGGTTTTCTTTCTTGATTGAAATGGCTAGTTTGATGTATGGGCAGCCTTTGTAAGATGCAGGATGACCTTGTCCGTTGCAGTTGGCACATTTTAAATTAGCTTTGTCGGTGATTTGTGTGATAGTACATTTACCGGGGTCATGAGAGAGGGAACATTTTACACATCTGTATAAGAGATTGCAGTTAGCGCTCGTGTGTCCTATCCTTTGACATTTGCGACATTGATAGATATTTTTTTTCCTGAGTAATTCCCACTTGGCTTTTTGATAGGCTAAGGATTTAATATTGTATAATTCTTTTAGCGAGCTATCACGGGATATATGCACTAAGTAGTGGTATCGGTTTGGGTTTAGTTTATCAAAACATAGTTTATTTATTTTCATGATGTTTAAGGTGGGTATATTGAGACTGTTTATTTCGTCCAGAATGTCAGTTTCGGAGAAGTTACCTTTGATGCCTTTTAATACATATATTTTTGGTTTTAGATTTTTTGGGGTGAATGTGTAATATTCAATATTTTCTGCTTTGGCCTGGGTGCAGAATTTCTCAAAATCTGCGAAATTGCTAAGATAAACGGTGTGGTGTTTAGTATCTGTTTCGTTAATTGTTACATGTTTTTTATTAATCGAGAGGCTGGTAATTAGGTTTATTAGCGCTAAGAATTCAGTGTTAGATGTGAAAATTGGGGGTGGCCGGTATTGCTTGGCTTTTAGTGATGGTTGCAATGTAGTGGGTGAATTTTGGTCATCATCATCTAGATCAGATATACTATCGAACTGATTCGAAGTATCTAGTTGTGATTGTTCAGCTGAGTTTACGCGACGAGATTTTATAGTGCGTTTAGGTTGTGCCCAATCCTGATTAGCTATATCCTGCTGTAGAGCGGGAGGGGTAAGTCCATGTGTGTTGGGAGTAATTTTTCGTTTTCTAGCGGTAGAAAGATTAGGTTTGATGTTAGACATTTTGGGTTTAGATGAGTCCTTGACTAGTTTTTTATATAGAGAGTCGAGATTATTTGTGGTGAATTTAAAGTTCTGAGGAATATTGGAAACATTAGGTGTTATGTTAGGCGGTGAGTCGGGCCGCGGGGTTGTAGCTATAGAGGGTCCGGCTATCGCGTGAGTATCAGAGATGGACTGCTCGAGAGTCCCCGCAGAGAGACTGACATTGTCGATAGACGTAGTTGAATATGTACAAACTACTTACTGTGACGATGTAAACGGATGTAATCCGTTGGATGAGAGGTAAGTCTCCGTGCCGTTAATGATGTTATTTGAATCGGAGTATAACTGCCGAGCGAGGATACTTGATTCACTCTTGGATACACTGGGCGAGGTCTGTTGCACTTAATTTGAGCGACGGGTAATTGAGATGAGATGAAGAAAGAAAAATAGAGTTAATGACAACCGGAGCAAGGGGGTGTGCAGGTGAGGCTATGAACTTGAATAAAGAGCTGATATTGAGTGAGCTGGTCAAATGAGGAGTGAAGAGCTAATTTGTTTAATAAATCAGTAACTATGTATCCGAATGTGAAACAGATGTTTATGAGTACTAGGCTTGATGCAGTTGTTAACTGTACTATATAATGGGTATGAGCCGAGTAGAGAACTGAGAAGTAAGCTAGACAATACACGATCAGAGCGGATTTTACGTGTTATAGGTCTGGTGTCTCGGCTCAAACTCCCGTTGCCGACTATGCTACGCACTCTTGTTGAATATGATTCAACGCAGAGAGTATATAGAGAGTATATGAACGCTCGGAAATTTTTAATATTTTATATCTCGAAAACGGCTGAGTATTGCATCCTATTACTTGCACCTATTGCACCCCTGGGTGCGACCTACCTGTAAAAAAAATTTGATCCGAATCGGTGTTCTACGTACCTGTAGGTCCCCTTGTCAGTCTGAGTTAAATGTAACGCGCGACAGCCCAAGCACTAGCAGCAGTAGCAGCGCGTGCAGCCCGAGCCGAGCGAGAGCGAAAGAAACAGACAGTCATATGTCTGTCTCCTTCTATTGTCCGATGTTCCACGAGCTCGGGCGGTCACACGTACACGGGCGTGCGCTTGTGTGCGTCATGCTGTAGCGGCCGCTTTCTGGCATCACTGCGTAGAGGTTGATATCGCTACTTCACCTCAAAGTTTCAATGCAACGAAAACTAAAAATAAGTCTTTAATTGAAGTACTTGATGCTTCAAGTATTCTGTACCTTTTTATTTATTAATTTCTTTGTTTATTTGCTACATACACAATAATAAAAATACAAACGATTTCTAACGTTGGGGTGTACACATAAAAGGCATAAAGTAGCAATACATGGTGAAAACGAGAGAGTGTTTGAAGCCAATAATTTAAATTTTAACAAGTGATAAAATGTCATTTTATAACAGTAACAACAAGCGTAATCAAGGCATAAAATTGCTAAATTACGTGAATATACGCGAGAGGGATGCTTTAAATATCGCTTGTGAATCAGCTAAGAACAGTCGCTGCCTTGAAAATTTGTTGGTGCGATAAGCAAACTAAACTATGGAAGTCTCTGAGGAGAATAACTCAGATGAATCTATAGACAAGTTCATGATGTTGAGGACAAAGAGGGCCCAAATTCTACGGGTTTAAATGCCTTTCAAGCATAAAACTGCCGACATGAATACGCGAAGCCACAGTTGCGGCCGGAAAAGTAGGTGAATTTTCAGGAATTTTTTAAAAATGATCTGTCCGCCGACGTAAATTCTATAGTAACAAGCGGGATAATTTGTGAAGTATCTATGTAGACTGAATATATTGACTGAACCGAATGAAGACGAGTGAATGCCACTTGGGTAGGAGTTTAACGGTAACGAAAGGGTATATTTGACGTTGTGAAATCGTAGGCTTGTGCTCTGAGAGTACCGGATCCTCCGGCCGAACAACGACCCCTGGTCTGCACTGGTATAAATGGCCTGAGCGATAAGGCCGACTGTTGCGCGCCTAGCTGTTGCACGATGGTCAGTTCTTTATCGTGGAAAGAAAGTCGTGATATTACAAAATTAGGGCAAAAGCAGTGAAAAGTACGAGTCAAGCGTTAGCAATTTATGTGATTTTGTCTGTTATATTCTGATGATACAGAAATTTTTTCGTAATGATAAGTATAAAAAAGGGGTATCCGTGATGTGAAAGAAAAAATAGGAAAAAAAAGGAATTGGATTTAAGACAACTTACAATAGCCTATTTTATTATATTTGTGTGCTTAACGAGGTAATTAATTTATAAGTTATTAGTTAGATCTCAACAAAACGTTTTCTTTCTTTTTTTTTTTTTTTTTTATTAAATATGTGCAGGGCATGAATGAATTTTGCATCCCTCGTTTTCAGAACGCCACTCGGATGGCAACAAATATTGGGTCCTGGAAAAATTCGTGGCGTTTTTTAAGTAAAATTCACCTGGTTTTCTTATAGTGTGAAAATTAATTTATTTAAACCAAATATGCTCTATTATTATCGACAATGTTTCGCCATTTTTCGGGTAGAGCTATGATGTCATCGGTGAAGAACTTCTGTGATTTCTGGTTGAAAAACTGAATCAAGTGGTTTTCACAGGCTTCTTTTGAAAGCAGCTTAATTCCATTGAGAGAGTTCTGCAGAGATCGGAATAAGTGATAGTCAGATGGTGCTATGTCTGAACTATACGGTGGATGCATAAAAACTTCTCAACCAAGCTCTCGCAATTTTTGACGGATCATGAAAGAAGTGTGTGGTCGGGCGTTGTCATGATGGAAGACCTTTCCTATAAATCAATTCGGGCCGTTTTCTTTCAATTGCTTGGCGTAATCTCTCTAGTTGTCTACAGTAGAGTTGAGAATCAATCGTCTGACCAACTGGAAGTAGCTCACGGTGGACGATTCCCTTCCAGTCCCACCACACACACAGCATCACCTTTTGTGCCGTCAATCCTGGCTTCGCGAACGCTTGTGACGGCTCACCATCCCTTGTCCATGATCTTTGACGCTTCCGATTGTCGTACATGATCCATTTTTCATCACCGGTTCTGACACGTTTCAGAAATGGCTCGATGTCATTGCGTTTCAGCAGCGCATCGCAGATGTTAATTCGGTCTATCATGCTTTTCGCGCTTAACTCATGTGGAACCCATACATCGAGCTTCTTTTTGTAGCCAGCTTTGTGTGAATGGTTCAAAACAGTTTTGTGGTCATGCCTAGCTCCATACCAATATCAACACTGCTGATATGCTTATCTTGCTGGACTTTTTCAAGAATTTCATCAGCATTTTCAGTGATTGGACGACCAGAGCGTGACTCATCTTTCACATCAATATTATCAGAACGAAAGCGAGCGAACCATTTCCGCGCAGCATATTTTGATAAAGTACCTTCACCGTACACAGCACACATTTTTTCACAAGCCTGCGCAGCTTTTTTTCCTTTGTCGTAATAATATTGCAAAATATAGCGCAATTTTTCAATACTTTTCTCCATTTTAAAACGCAAACAACTTTCCAACTACTGCACCAATTTCGATGTTTATACACTCAAAGTAACGCTCGAAGTATCAACTTTCCAACGAGCGTTTAGTGGTGTCGTTGCCATCTGCGTTTCCTGACTTATTTGCAATTGATGCCATCTATCGGGAAAAACGCCACAAACTTTTTCTCAGACCCAATACCATACAGATAATGGCGCGATTTTTCTTCGTATTGTGTACCATCAGGGCAAAGATATGGGTGGTTTAGCATTTTTTTTTCTCAATTTATGTCTGGCAAAAATGTAACTGGGAAAATATTGTATAGAGAGAAGCTTTCGTAATGACTCAGTGACGGTACATTCATAACTGAAATTCCTCCAAGTGCATAATATGTAGTTTTAACTCAGACCTCTCACTCTGAGATGAAGAGGGGTAATAAAAGTAAACAAAAGAGAAAAAAAGAGAGCTTTTGTTTGTATCGTGTGTTGTCGTTGGCTGATCAATGGCCTCGAAAGGCCCTTAAGAGTCATCGAGCGTACGTGACCGACTCAGAATCGAGAGTAGCGCCTCTCGCGGAAGAATACACGTAACTAGCTCCGTTTGTGGCAAATATGTCAGCTAATACATCCAGCGAAAAGTAAAAGTTGTCGTTATGGTAGGATGTAAGTATCACAGTGACGGTGCATGGTACATGATGGGCCTTGGAGCCAAGTTTTGTACCGCTGGCTTTGCGCCCAGTCGTGTCCCATCGATTCATGTGGCCGAGTAGAGTAAATATATAAATTTTATTGTACATTACTCGGATAGAAAAAAAATGCGATACAAAATTCATCATTGATAGTAAGTAGTGTACATTATTTGTGAAAAATTCGTCATTTCTTAGATTAATGACTTATGAGATATATCAGAATTCCACATGAAGTGAAACGGTTTTAGACCGAGGTCAGTAATTTTGTTGCATTCCTGGAATTCAATTTCTTTTTACCATGTTAAAAGTCTCCCACAGTTATGGGTCACAATTTGAATTGGTATAAAAGATACTGTGACTATAGATTTACCAGAATTTATCATTCATAGCAACTTTGATGCCCTATATCTTGGACAAGAATGGACGAAAAAAAAGTTTACTAGCGAATTTCGACCAATCCCTGTTTTTAAATAAAAAATAGGTTAAGAGTCACCGAGCGAGGGCATATGAAGCGCCAAGTGACCAATTAGCAAACTCCGATTTCGTAGTTCTCGGATTTCGCCGATAATACAGTAGTATACATAAAAAAAACATCAAAAATTAATTCTTTTGTTTCGTAAGATTTGCTGTCTGGTCCGCCTCTCCATGCAATTTTTTTTGTGTAGACACAATAATATATCGAAAATTCGAGGTGGCAGTCGTTAACCATGACGCTTTTCTCGCTAACTGACTAATTCATGTTATTACAATTTTCACGTGTATCTGCCACACTTTACTGGACCAGACCGCAAAGCTTACCACTGCACTGCACTGCAATTAAAAAAAAATGTTTACTTATTTCGTTCGTGTGTGTTCGCGGCTATATTGCAGTTTATGCTATGTAATTGTTAGTTCCAGCTCCTGGCGGGAGGTTCGCTAGTCGCGGTTGTCGGACTAAGCGGATAAGCAGAAGTGAAGGCATAAGCGTAAAACGATAAGACAATTTTTTATTCTGACTAAATGTTGCTGTAGAATTTATGTTGGTTTCTCGATAGAAAGTTCATAAAATCGAGAGGCCGTTTTTAAAAAGAACGTGAGTTCGTATTCCTGGACTAAATATATGGGCTGCATACGAAGAAATTGTGTGTGCATATGCATGTGCAAATATATATCGGTGTATACAGACATATGTGAAATATAGACGATTTTGGCGCAAAGAAAGTACTGAACATATATTTTTCATGTTTATTATACATTTCACATATATTTCATGATGATGTAGGCATTTTTTTGTAAACAACGTGCGGCCAACGGTTGAGCCAAACAGGCTAACCGCCTACCGATTCCGTGTAATTCGCAATGTTACCGTGCTACCTATGCGACGTATCACTACGGGGCGACAAAGTTAGGCGTTAGACGCGAGAACAGATCGAGCTTGAAAGACGTTGAGGATGATATGTAAAGCGTCAGTCTCGACAGATCTGCCAATAAAGTATTTCCTACCATCCTGAAGAAGAAGACTGAGTGTATCCAAATTAATTTATGTGTCCTCGTACGTCCCTACAGTTCAGAAGTGGGATTCAACGCGTATTATACGCGGGACAATGAACACATACCGAAGTTCAAAAGAGTAATCGCATGCGTGTGTCGCCGAACAATGAAGATGCGAATTTTGCTTTTTGCTAAATTTTCTACTTGGTCATTGATCATCGTGGAGATTTAGACTGAATAATTAAAGCTGTGTGCTAAGTATTCATAACCGCGATCGATTACGGTATTAAGTCCTGTGTGCGTGTGAGGATCGTAACGATCATTTTACTGTGTGTAAAAACTCGTGATTCGTTGGTGTATATAGCAACGTTCTTGACAGTGCTGAAAAAGATCGCGTCGGGACGCTGCGAGTGTAGCAAACTGACGGCCAAGGAATCTACTGATTATACAGTCGCTGAGTTGAAGAATATTCTTCGTGAAAATAATTTATCAGTGGTCGGTACTAAGGGCGAGCTGATGAAGCGATTGACGAGTAGTGATGCGACCATATGGGCACGTCTAAACAAAGAACGGGCAAAACAGCCCGATTTAATCGAAAACGACCCGACAGATATTTCACATGATCGAAATAACCGTTTGAATATCGTCAAAATGGAAGTACAGGTACATGTCACAACGTACATACCGACTGAAAATGAGTTGATACGACGTGAAAACGAAGTGTTGTGGCGAGAACGTGATTTGCTTCAAAGGGAGGCAGAAATTGCGAGAAGTGGACACACACCGACTGGAGATACGGTAACAACGAGTGGCAGTCAGGGAGAGCGTAGTTTGTTGTCCACAAATGAGAATGTGAGGACTGTTCGTGATCTACTTAGTGAATTCGACGGCAGCGAAGGCGTATTTTGGAAGTAGGAGCAGCAATTAGCGTTACTGCGAGTGACGTACGTCCTGGATGACAGTGCGACGAGAATTCTGATAAGTTCGAAGTTGAAAGGGCGAGTGCTTAAATGGTTTCACTCGAAACCGAGTCATCTCGTACTAAGCGTCGATGATCTGTTGCGGGAAATGAAGCAAATGTTCGACCACCGACAAATAAAGATAGTGCTACGTAAGAAATTTGAACAAAGAAAGTGGCAGCCCAATGAACCGTTTAGCGATTATCACCATGATTAAATTATACTGGCAAATCGCGTACCAATAGATGAGGATGAGATCATCGATTATGTTATCGACGGTATAAGCGATGTAAACCTACAGGATCAAACACGTATTATGCGGTTCAAAACGCGGACGGAGTTACTCGAAGCTTTTGAAAAGGTGACGCTGCATCCGAACAGACGTTCGACCGAGAATCGAAGTGGAAGAAGGATGGAAAATCGACGAAGGAGTCGAAATACAGCTCGAGTTCGTTCAATGAGAATCCGACGTCGCAACGAAGGACGCCAAGGTGTTATAATTGCCGCGAGTTTGCACATCTTGCACCTAATTGTCCGAAGCCGAGGAAACCGAGAGGCTCGTACTTCAATTTTGGATCGCCGAGTCACCAAAAGAAGAATTGTCCGGAAGAAGAATCAAAGTCTACACCAGCGAATACAACGAGTATAATCGAGCCAGTACATGTTAGCGATCCGTATTACGTTCAGCTTCACTTCTCTGGTCAGGATTCAAAGGGCGTTCGTCATATTCATGCGGTAAGCGTTGTAGTCGATCCGGGATCACCGGTAAGTCTGATACGCAGCGACCAGATCCAACGAATTTGCGTGAGCCTATACCCCCTAATGGTGATAGTTTTTACGGAGTAAACAAGTCAGCTGTCTGCGTATTAGGTACATTCACGAGAATGGTCAAAGTCGAAGGAATCGAGGTTAAAATACGCTTTCTCGTAGTTCCGAAAGAAACAATGTCCTGCGTAGCGTTGCTCGGGCGTGATTTCTTTCGAAACCCGTTGATAAAAGTCCTGTTAGGTGAGAGTATATAGATAGAGAAAAATGAAAACTCTTCGGAAGAGATTGATTGTATCAGCCAGTTGATGATGATTAATTTTGTCGAGACACCCGTTAGAGTTAACGAGGAACTGAATATCGATCCTGAGGTCGGGTTCGAGGTTTCAGGGAAAATACAAAAACTATACGAGATCGAGTATGTTTTGAAGTGGAGATCTGACAACAAGAAAACTGAACCGGAAATGATAATTAGTGTCAAAAATGAGCAACCAATCACTTTCCGACCGAGGCATTTAGCTTTTTCTAACGAAGAGAAAGTAAAAGAAATCCTTGATAATTTGTTGAAAGACAGTACGGTAAGTCCGAGTGAGTCGCTGTACGCTAATCCCTTCGTACTCGTGCGAAAAAAAAATAATGAGACAAGGCTTTACGTTGGCTACTGCGAGCTAAATAAAGTAACGGTGAAAGATAATTTTCCAGCGCCGCTTATTCACGATCACCTCGATCGTTTGAAAGACAAGAAGTATTTCACTAATATCGACCTGAGAAACAGTTTCCATCATGTTAAAATGTCAGAGGGTTCTTTAAAATACACATCGTGCGTAACGCCGTTTAGCCAATTCGAATATCAGCGTATGCTCTTCGGGTTGACAAATGCGCCGCGTATGATTCAGAGATTCGTTAACGGAGTGTTCGAGATATGGATTCGTGAAAATAAAATTTTGCTGTACCATGACGATATTTTAATAGCTACTGAGGATCTCGACAAGCATATGGAAATTCTCAAAGAAGTATTCGCAACGGCTAGCAGACACCAATTGCAGTTTCTGTTAGACAAATGCTGCTTCTCGCGGATGAAGATTACGTACTTAGGATATTTGATCAACGAACATGGTATACAACCTAGTGAAGAGAACGTGGAGTCGGTGATGGGGTATCCGGTTCCGCGAAATACGAAGGAGGCACATCGATTTGTGTGTTGGGCGAGTTGCTTTAGACGATTTATATCTAATTTCTCGGTGATAACAAAACCGTTGTATGATCTCATCAATAAGGACGTTCCCTTCAAATTCGGGGCGAAAAAGTTTTTGAAACTTTAAAGCAAGCGTTGTCATCTGCACCGATACTCGCGATCTATTTTCCACACCTCGAGACAGAGTTACATTGTGATGTGAGCCAGAACCGTTATCGAGCAATACTACTACAAAAACAAAGTGACAAAATGTTTAGACCGGTATTCTATTTTAGCAAACGCACGACGCCTACGGAGGCAAAATATCATAGCTTTGAGCTCGAGTGTCTCGCCGCGATTTACGCAATTCAACGCTTCCACTTTTATCTGTTCGGTAAAAAACTTAAAATCGTCACGGATTGCGATAGCTTTCGTCTTACGTTGAACAAAAAGACAGTTAACCCTCGAATATGTCGTTGGTCAAGAAGCTGTTGTTTTATGTACCCCCATCAATGGAAAATAATGTGATTCGTACGTGTCACGAGGACATCGGGCACGTCGGTGTCGATAAGGTAGTGGACAACATTATGAAAATCTACTGGTTTCCGCGAGTCGAAGAGAAAGTAAAAGCGTTTATTTCGAATTGCTTGCGTTGCATCGAATTCTCACCCCCGAGCGGCAAACCGGCGCAGTATTCCAAAGGATAATCTGCCGTTTCAGACAACTCACGTGGATCACTGCGGCCCTCTGGAATAAACTGAACGTGGTTATCGGCACATTTTGTCAATCGTTGACGCGTTTACGAGATTTATAAAATTGTATCCATGTAAGTCGACGACTTCGGAGGAAACGATAAAGAACCTCGAAGTTACTTTGAAGGATACAGTAAGCTTATGCGAATCGTTAGTGATCGCGGAACAGCTTTTACATCCGAACGATTCCAGGAATTCGTCGATAGTGAGTCGGTTAAACACGTACTCGCGGCCGTGAGTACGCCGCGCGCAAATGGTCAGGTAGAAAGATTTAACCGCGTGACTACCCCGATGATCTCGAAACTTTGCAATAGTCCGAACAAACGGGATCAAATGTTAAATAAAGTAGAGTTCGCGATCGATAACACCGTTTGTCGATCAATTGGAGAAACGTCCAGTAAAACGTTTCTCCAGTTTATTTGATCAATTCCGATTTGATCATTCGGAATTGACCAAATTTACGAAATAAATCATAATCTGAGACTGATTCTAGACCAGTATTCCGACGAGGTGCGCGATCTCGTCTCAGCCAGAGAGGCTGCTTCTGCAATCACCAAGAGTCAGGAAGTGAATGAGCGATATTATAATCAGAAACATAAGAAAGGGACAGAGGACAACGAACGTGTCTACGTCATGATCCAAAGCATCGACACTTCTGCCGGTAGCAATAATAAGCTCATACCGAAATTGAAGGGTCCGTATATCGTGAGTAAGGTGTTAGATTTCGGTCGTTATGTAGTTACCGATGTCGAAGGGTTCCAGCTGACACAGTCGCCGTATACCGGGACGATAGCCGTCGACCAAATGAAACCGTATATCAATGAGTAATGTATTATATTAAGACGACAAATTCGTCTTATACTTAATTATACTGTCAGTAATTAGTCTGAACTAGACCAATACATATAAACACAGGGATCCATACCATACTATACCCACACTTATGAAGACCAGCGACAAACTACCGTTATTGAAACTATAATGATACTACCAAGCAGTAAGACTATAGTCTCAAGAGAGGTGTGAAAAACAATCCACGAGGAACACGTTAATCACTATAATCAAAGAGAAGAAATTAACGGGACAAATGGGCTACAGAACGACTATCAGATATAGTAATACCCTGCTATACCTCTTAACCTGGAGACGATTGTTGGTAGCATCACCCCGGACAACATTTTCCAGGTGATGCTCCACTCAACAGAACGGTGGCAACTAGTTGCCGCCTATACAGAGACGATACTGCGACGAAAAAACGTAGACGGACTGACGTGACGCAACGTCACAAAGATGCATCGCGCTAACGTCTCCATCACAGCGGTGGCGGGGCCAGCGAGTAGATAGCGTAGCCAGGAAAGCTCGAGCGAGAGCTCCGTTGCCACTACGGCCCACTCAATATAGATATAGGATAGACTAGCTACGAAGGCAAGGAATAATAACAAAGCCAACATAGGTAAATTATTGATGGCAAGCCCGGTAGAATAACATTCTCTCTTGCCTGGTGTAGAAACCATACTGCCATACCATTAGAGAAATATTTCAATAATTTAATATCAAATCTCCTACTTCGTGCGGACACGATTATATAGGCATGCGTAAGCCCGGGTCAAGTTTTTTGTAAGGTGCATAATCACCAAAATTAAGTAGAAAGGAGTGCATTTAGCTATCATTCAAAATATTCAACATTTATCTGTATAATTTATTAAATTTGTCTAATAAACCATACTTTTACCTAATACTGAAGCCTGTATTAATTTCCTCCCTGCTCGAGTCCGAACTAAAACCCTTTAAGGGTAATGATAACGTAAAATACCGTTACAATATATTTTTCATATTTATTATGCGTTTCACATATATTTCATGATGTAGGCATTTTTTTGTAAACAACGTGCGGCCGGTTGAGCCAAACAGGCCAACCGCCTACCGATTCCGTGTAATTCGCAACATTACCGTGCTACCTATGCGAAGTCTGACATCTTAACGAAACTGCTGTACTGAATTTACTAAATAGGATAAGAATTGTAAGTATTCTGAAAAAATTATTCACTCGCACTGTCCCTCGCTGGGTGGCTCGAAGCCGCCACTCACCTGCAAAATAGAGTAAGGTCTCATCAGTATAATTCTATATTTCTGTTCAGTTATTAATATTGAGATTAAATACTGACTCTCCCCTAAACCCTCTGTCGTCTCATCCACGTGTAAATGAGAGAATACCAGAAGACCCACAGCGATGAGCCTACAGCAGCAGGGAAACGGGATGCGGCCGAGCAGGTGTAAACACTACGACAAGCCGTCACAACTCCTCACGACAACCTGGTCAGGCACACCAGGATGAAAAAGCCACCGGTGCCAATACAGCCACACAGATAACCTGGAACACAACAAATAGCTGAGTGGCTGACACAACAGAATATCCAACGATTACCATCTTCACCCAGGGTGGACGATGGGAAAACTCCTTTTTGGGTCTCAGACCTCAATACCACTTACCACACCAACGGCGGGCAAACTCACATGTCACGACACCAACGATGTGTAAACTATCTCATCGACCGTCCACCTGTCAAACTTTGAGGGGCATACCACCACACATGCCGCAAGCAGTACATCCAGCTGGATCGAGGCTACCCGCTACACTCTGCACTCCCGCTGTCGCCGAACCGGGATTGCCACCCCGCCACCTTCCGCACTCCCGCCATCACCAAACTCGCACTGCTACCCCGCTACATCCCGTACTCCCGCTACCGCCTAACGCACCGGCAACAGCGCCGTTACCCGTCTACGCACACCACATTCCAGACCATACCGACGCTGCACAACGGCCACCTCGCTGCACACCCGAGCCACGCACACCACGCTACAACGACATCCCGCTCGTATCACTTCGAGCCAGGCAGCGAGTGAGGCACTACGCGATACGAAAAGAGATCTCACGAGCAAATACCACGGATAACGATAGAGGATTATAAAGGAATACCGATATGGATAATACGAAATCAGGATAGGATTATAGAGAACGGAGCTCAGTGAGTAGAAGTGTGAATCGTTTCCTTCCTACTCCCTACCCAACCCCCAAATTAACGAATCGAGCGAATTAATTATAAATCTTTGTATTCGAGCGCATGCTAATGTATAGCGCCATTATAGACGCCTCGTGTGTGTTGCATATCAGGAATAACGAGAGTGGTATTTCTAGACGATATAGCGAATAATATAGAGTAAAGGGTACTGTTATACCGCGGAATATTCCACTTCGTATTTCGTATATTTGGGAATAATTCATAGCAAAAAAAACATTGGAATTCGTTCAAGACAGGAAACAAAGTCCAATGCCCGATCGTACGATCGACACCAAGAACGCTGTCGCAGCATGAGGCGACTCGCTTGGCGATCGACGATAGGCTAACGCTAAAATTGCGAAATAAGGGATTTTCGTGAACACAGTTAGCAACTGCTTTACGAAAATCAGTTATAAATTAGACTCAAGAGAGACACGGGTTGGTTCCTCGTCAAATACTCGAAACAACATATTATTGTACTGAAACGTTTCGCGATTTTTATACACTTTTCAGCTTTTGCTGTTACGCGCGTCTTATCAGGAGGCGGCGTGAAATCGCGTAGTTTTTAATTTTGTTTCGAGCGGTTTCGTTCGAGATCGTATGGAAGAGGGAGTTTGCTCGAAACCGGTTCGTGCTCTGGGCTGGATGGAGTGAGAAGTGTCTGTGTTTTTATGGATTTGCAATCAATCTATTTGGTTGTTGTTTTTATTGTTGTTATTTCTGGGACCTCAGTTTAGGTTTTTGTCGTATCGCATTCGTCCGTGTAAGACATGCGGTTTTGTTACCCTCTCATCATTGGTCCTTTGACTGGTTGGGTAATTCTTTCTTTTCTTTATGGTGCTGAAGGCACGGAATTGTTTGATGAATCTCTAATTGATTGTTAGTTCAGACAAGGTAGGAAGGATGTTCGTGGGATGATCTCGTTGTTTGTACGATCTTCACGTTCGCTTACAGAATTTTTCCTAAAATCTACGCATGTGGAATTGCTTCCGGTGTGTCTGGGCTTTTGACTCTATAATTCGTAAAATAATGAGATATCACTTTACGGAGCTTAACATTCAATTTATCTTTTAATTGGTTGTCGCGTTTGCTAAAACGCACTCTTCTAAAACTACGTAAATGGAATAATTTCCAGTCTCGATTGGGGTTTTGATTCTACAATTCGTAAAGTGATTAGATATCACTTGTACGGAGCTTAACACTCAATTTATCTTTTGAATGGGTTGTCGCGTTTGTTAAAACGCACTCCTCTAAAACTACGTAAATGGAATAATTTCCAGTCTCAATTCGGGTTTTGATTCTACCTTTCGTAAAGTGATTAGATATCACTTGTACGGAGCTTAACACTCAATTTATCCTTTTAATTGGTCGTCGCGTTTGCTAAAACGCACTCTCCTTAATTCTACGTACATGGAATAATTTCCAGTCTCTTCCGGTAGTGAATTTAGTATTCGTGAAGTGACGTAGTGTCGCTTTCACGGAGCTCAACACTCAAATTATCTAGAGAATTTATGCTGTTGTGATTTAAAATTTTTTAAATTCTAGGATATGGTTGGTCGAATCAGGGGCTTCGCGTGTCTCTATGTGAGGCGTACGGTGTGTGGCCTATCTTTATTCGCTGCCGGCTTAGTCCTCATACGGGGCGTTCCTTGGTACCTTCGTTAGAAGTACTGGTCTGCCTTGTTTTTAATCATTGGACATCTAGCTAGTTGTCATGCTAGGGGGTGTTATTGTTTTGTAGATGCCCGTACGCGTGATCTGCCGTGTAAGGCTACGCCTTTCTGATGGTTGCGCGGTGAGTGTATAGTAGGGACGCGAGTGTAGTGCGACGGGGGGGAGGTGTGTGAATTTACCTACCTATCTCTACTCGTCTTTGTTATTGTTTGGGTCCCTCTCTATAGCTCGCTGTTCGCAACCGATACCGGATTCGCAGCTTGACCAACTAGCTCTTCCTATACCCCGGATACTGGAGCCTTTAGTTGCTCTCAATTAAGCCACCTTATTGCGCCTTAGAGGCTTTACAATTAGGTTTTTTAATTGGTGCAATTGGCTTGGGTATTCGTTCGTCACAGGAGGTAGTTGGTGCTGGCCCTGACGTGGTGCCACCCACGCAGGTACACCCTGCGAATCGGTTGCGCGTGGTGCAACAAGCCGGGATGCCACTCCCTAAACCTGGAGACACACGTGCTTCTCCACTCTGCAGAAGACGTGTAGCCACGGCGCTATGCGTGGGGACACGTTAATGCAGAGTGCCCTAACGCTGCGATTGGGGGCGGCCAAGGCGCAATGCAGGGGAGCCCTTTCCTCGCAGTGTATCCTAGATAATTCGTTCACTCAACCGACGGCCAGGACGCGATGCTAGGGAATCGGTTGAGAGAATGAATACTGTTTCTGACAAGATTTTTCCCAAACTGTTAGTCGTTACCGAGATAGCTGCGTTCGGTCAAACGATGGTCAAGGCGCGATGCAGGGGAATCGTTCGATCGAAAGCCTGCTATTTGTGTTACATTCTGAATTTAAAATGAATTTAGTGTGGCGGTCGGGCAGCGCTTCGTCTTGAAGAACCGATTTTCAACAAGAGCCCCGAGGCTTGTCCGGTCGTGGTTTATATAGTTTAGTGGATGGGCCCCGAGGGGGTGTTTTTGGGTATGTCACGTGATGTTTGTCGCCCTTCAATCACTAGGTGAAGGAGGTGCGGGGTGGTGTATTGGTGTACCGTTATTTCTATATTTAGCCGGCTTTGTCTTTTCGGAGTTTGAACCGCGGTTCTAGCGAGGCTGAATTTGTTACCCTGTGTTAAAATTTCCACCCACAGGAGGTTCAAACTTTTCCTGACAGTTTTTATTTGTTTGATGCATGTTTTTCCTAATTGTCGTGTGTGGTTCTACGCATGCTCTGCATGGACTTTCTAGTCTATGTTCTGGTTTGGTTTACTCTAGAATCGTTTAATTATCGTGGATTTGGTGTTTCACCATGTGTTTTCTAGCTGTTTTCCTAGATTTTTGTGTTATTTTTACTTTTGAGTATTTTGTCCAGTAGGGCTTGTCCTAATCTTGATTTGTTAATTGTTTTTTGTGCTATTTCGGTTTGTTTTGTGTCTTAATTTTATTATTAATGTTTAATCATTGAGTGGGGGTATGTGGTGAGGTTTCATTCGGACTCCCCTTGTTGTTCACTATGGAAGTTTTGTGGAATTTCGAGAGTTCCACAAATTCTTTTGTAATCTCGCCGTGTCGTGGCGTTCTCTGCACATCGTGTAGGTGTGATGTGATTGGCTTGACAGGGTGAGGTGGACTATGCCTTCTTAGCTCGGTAAGGCGTTTATTGTCGTGCGTCGTTCCGCCTGCTTCCTAGTGGGCGGGGGGTACTACGCTGGGGTCCGATCTGTAGTGTGTGATTTTGCTGTTTTTGGCCGGCCCCTCTTCTTACTTGTGCGAGCCGCTTTGCGAGCTGTGTTTGTTTTGATAGTGAGTTCTGTATTTAGGTGGGGCCTTTATCCGACGCCATGCTGCTTTAGGGTGGGTACGCTTGGCTGTGTGTACCTATTCTTATGTTATGTTGTCCTAGTCCCACTGGCGTTCGTTTGTCTTGCGTAGGCTGGATGTGTGGGTGGTAATTACGGTTTTATTATGGTAGCGGAGCGTCGTGATGGCGTTCCGTTACAGTACATTCTTTCATTGACTTTTAAATAGACAACGGAAAGTTACCGTTGCCTATAATGAATACTTCCTTTTATATTAATTCGCGTTTTCATCAATTACTCGAGATCCATCTCCTAATCGGCAAACGATCCCAACAAATAATAACTTTTTAATATTATACCGAATACTGAATAATCCAATTACGCGGTACCGGCATAACATTTGGTGGCAGCAGTGGGATCTGCCGAAGTTAAGTGATACCTGATTCATTTGGACAAAAGTGTTTTGGACAAAGTAAATAAGAGTGACTCTTAAGTGACTACGACTCGTGCAAAAAACGCCAGTGTAGTTCGTGAAAACCCGACTAAGCTAAGGCGAAGACGCGAAGTGTACGTCGGTGCGGTGCGACATATCGGTCAACCATTTAAAATCCCGATTGACGGTGTCACGTCAAGTTGCGGAAAAACGCACAAAGTGTGCAACTAAGTACTCGAGCGGGTACTTGAAAAGAAGCCATCGTGCAACCATTGGCGACGCACTAAGGACGAACCCAGGAATCAGCGAAGAAACGGGTCAACGGCGCTAAGAAGGACGTCGGACCATCTACAGGGAGAAGCTGCAGGACACCAAGTCGACAGCACCCGAGAACATCGCCATGGAGAGGACAGTCTACCAGATCATCTTTTTGTAAGTGGCGGTTACGTTATACTAATACATATTGCCGATATAAATTTAAGACAGTTAAGACAGATACTTAGGAAAAAAAAAAAAAAAAAAAATTTTAAAGAAATATTTTCCACCATACATATTTCTTTCGAGATTTTGTGGGTATATTTTAGAGTCTTGTTCGCCGTGAAATTAGTAACATGCCGGAATTTAGGGGAGCGAAACCGAAACGCAGAGTCAATTCGTTAGAAACTACGATGCCCGGCGAAGGGGTGGACCCTGCAGCGGGCTTAGCTGCAGCCGTCGGGGACATCGTGTATGAAGTGCGCAGGGCGTTATCAGAGCTCTCGCCGTCGGGACGAATCCCCGCAGCCAGGCAGGAGGCCCTCGCAGGCCGACTGGGCGCTAGTTTGGCGTAAACCTACTCTGGGGCGCGTCTTTTCGGGACCACAGTAGCATCGATAGCGACGACGTGTTTAATATGGCGACTGGCGAAAAAACGCCTGAAAGCGTAATCGAGAACAGGGTCGAGCGGGAAATAGAGAACATGCATACGATAGATCGCGTAGGATTCCCTGCAGCACCGGTACGGCAGCCCGGTCGGTACTAGCAAGAGTACGTGATCGGTTGGAGGCGGTCGACCGGAGCCGACGCGAATTGGAAAGAGCTCGACGGTAGTGCGAAAGGCTGCAGCGCGAGCACGATCGAGGCCAACGCGAACTCGATCGCGAACTCAGAGAGTCTGAAACATTGTCGGCAAGACGGAATTTCGCGGATACGCTGAACGAGGTTGGTGCGGACGAGTACGAGCTCATCCATTCCTTAAGAGAGCAAATTTCCGAGCTCCAGCGACAGCTAGGAGGAGCAGGGATGGAGGACTATTCGCCCCCTGCACAGCCCCCGAGACGCACGTGGTTCGAGGAGACGCAGAGGCCCTCAAATATGCTCAGCCTCAGCCTCAGAATAAAAATGTCGAAAACGTTCGACGGCAAGGATTCGAAGGCGTTGCCGCTCTTGTTAAAGTCCTGCGAAACGATATTCCGCAGGGTAGCAGAGGAGGAGCATGACACCCTCCTGGAGTTGATAGTCATGAGTAAGTTAGAGGGTGCAGCAGCAAGACTGCTGCACCTTCTAAGCAGCAAGACTGCAGCACAAAACCATCAGTACCATGGCGCAACTCAGGAGCGAGTTGGAAGCATTGTACGAACAACGGAAGTCCCTGGCCGCGTTGCAAATGGAGTTCAGCTCCCTCCGGCAGGGACAGAACGAGGACATCGGCGCCTACGCGGCAAAAATGGAGAGAATTACGGTAGATATCGCCGAAATACTCTTTGAACCGTTGAAAACAGAGGATCAGAAGATCACCGTCGAGAGTGTCAGCCGACGAATCGCACAGGCCAACTTCGAAAACGGCCTGCACGGCCAGGTGCAAGTGCTGGTGCGTGCGAGAAATTACCAAACGCTGCATGACTCTGTGGCAAGGGCCATAGAGATTACCAATATGGTGCAGCCAAAGAGAGGGGCAGGTGGAGTATTAAGCCACCTCAGAAGATCCCAAGGCGCGCCATCCCGGCAGGGAGAAAACTGTTACACCTGCGGAAAAGCTGGACACATGGCACGAGACTGCACTCGGAGATCGGGAAGAGTGAGCTTGCCGATGCCCAGTGAAAACAAGTCCATACACAGGGTAGAAATCCTGTGCAATTACTATCAGAAAAAGGGCCACGTGTGGAAGGACTGCAGAAAGAGGTTGTCGCAAAACAAGAGCGAACCAGCTCAGACGTAACAGCGGCCCCAACGTCAGAGGGACGCAGGGGGCAAGACGGAAAAAACAACTGTAACAGCAGGAACTAGTCGAGCGAATACCGACACCCGCCCATTGGGAACGATGAAACTGAATACTCTGACGGCCCAGCAAAGACCTGCACGCCAGCTAAAAAAAACGACTCTACAACTGCTACAGATATCGTTGCCTGCGTCAAGCGCTACTGCTAGCGACTTCCATATCGTCGCACGGTTGGCCGTGACCGGGGTACTCACCCTCAAGGCAGACACCGGGGCACAGTGCAGCATCATCAAGGAAGGCTACCTCAAGCCAGAGACGATGGTAAAAGACTGCACCGTCGTGCTGCATGGGATGGCGGGCGAAAAATTTACTCCGCTAGGAATCGCAAAAATCGTGCTCGAGACACCGACTCTAAATGTAGAGCATTGGTTTTACATCGTTCCGAACACCGTGCCACTGAGGGTAAACGGACTGCTCGGAATGGATTTCATTAAACGTCATAAGGCAGATATCGTGCACGGCAAAATGCTTAAACTGTACGGACACTGCATGCCGCTTTTGGATGGATCAGTCAAGATGACCCTGCCGCCACGCAGCGAGACCGTCGCGTATGCCGTGACCAAGAGTACATTCATCGGACTACTCTCGAAAATGGAACTCGGAAACGGAGTAATTATGGGAGCCTGCATCACGCCGCCGCACGGTAGTAGCTGTGCAGTAAGTCTGATAAAGACCACAGAGCAGGCTGTTGAGGTACAACGCCCCGTGGTGGAACTCGAGCCGCTGGAGATAACGGCAGTGGGTCACCGTCTCGAATCCGCGACGCCCGAAGTATATACCGTCAGCGCAGAGCGAGGGGTTGATCGCCTCGCGCGACTGGCTCAAGAGCTCAACACGGAAAATCTCAATAAAGAAGAGCGCGAAGCGCTCGATGAGATTACTAAGGAATACGAAAATGTATTTCACCTGCCAGGGGACAAGCTGCCATGTATACTAATGGTAGAGCACGTGATTCCTTTTAAGGAAGGGGTGCAGCCCATTAAGGTGCACCCATATAGGCTGCCGGAAACCCACAAAAAGGAACTGGAAAGGCAGACCACTGAAGAAATGCTGACAGAAGGCATCCTCCAGCCCAGCAGAAGCCAGTGGAACGCGCCGCTGCTGATTGTAGCGAAAAAACCTGATGCAGCCGGGGTGAGGAAAATGCGCGTAGTAGTGGACTTTTGGAAGTTGAACGAAGCCACCATCGGAGACTTATACCCACTACCCAATATCACCGAAATATTGGACCAGTTGGGATCAGCCCGATATTACACGACTTTGGACCTCGCCTCTGGATTTCACCAAATCCCGATGGCACAGCAAAACAGAGAAAAAACCTTTTTCTACACCACAGGGCCATTCTGAATATAACCGCATGCCATTTGGACTAAAGAACGCGCCGCCGTTCTTCCAGAGGCTGATCAACTCCGCGCTGGCCGGACTGCAGAGAGTTAAATGCTATGTGTACCTAAACGACATAGTAATCCACGGGAAAACCTTAAAGGAGCACAATGACAAGCTGCGAGAGGTACTGCAGCGGCTAAGAGAAGCCAGATTGGCAGTGCAACCGAGCAAGTGCCAATTCCTGCGCAAAGAAACGCAGTACCTTGGCCACATAATCTCCGAAGAGGGTGTACGAGCCGATCCGAAAAAGCTGGAAGCGGTAAGGGAATTCCCGGTGCCGAGAGACGTAAAAGGAGTACAATCCTTCCTCGGACTAGCTGGTCATTGCCGGAAATTCATCAGAGATTCTCGAAAACCGCGAAGCCACTCACAGGATTAACCCAAAAAGGGGTTAAATTTGAGTGGACCGCAGTAAGGGATGCCGCATTCGAACAACTGAAGACAGCGCTTACGACGGCACTAATATTGCAGTATCCAGACTTCGAAAAGCCGTTCGTCGTGACGACAGACGCATCAGATCGGGCACTCGGCGCTATCCTTTCGCAAGGCAAGATCGGGGACGATTTGCCCATATGTTACGCTAGCCGCACCATGACGAAGGCCGAGCAGAATTACACGACTACGGAAAAGGAATTACTCGCAATAGTTTGGGCTCTCGCTCAATTTCGGCCATATATTTATGGTACCCGTTTCACTGTAGTGACGGACCGCCAACCGCTCACCTGGCTGTTCGGAGTAGAGGACCCAGGCTCGAGATTGATGCGTTGGAAAATTAAATTCGCGGAACATGAGTTTAATGTAAAATACAAGGCAGGTAAGCGCAACACAAATGCAGATGCGCTAAGCCGTATATTCCTTACTACAAGGGCCCAAACGAGAGCAGAGAAAGTAGTCTGTAAGTCGGAAGAAGACAGCACTACGGGGCAAGTAAGCACAACGAACGGCCGCACAAAGCGGAGGGCCGAAGATACCCCGTATAGTCATGGTAGCTCGTCGGAGCGAGAGGTTGAGCTCGCCCACGAGACACACAAGGACGGCGAGAGCCCGGGTACGGACAGCCGCACAAAGCGGAGAGTCGAGAATACCCCGAGCCAGCCCAGCAACGAGGCAGAGTGAGAGGCAGCGCCTGCCAACGCTTCAGAAAAAGACGGAGAGATCCGCAGCGTGGATGCAGATCGCTCTACTGAACCCGACAGCCCCGCCGCAAAGTCGAACGGTCGGGGAAGGGACAGACCACGCAAGCTAGTACAGACAAGTACGAGTAAGACTGCGAGCATCGCCGAAAAGTACAGACCGAGCGCAACACAGCATGGTCGACCCGTAAGGCGCGGCCGAGAAAGGAAAACGTTGCAAGGCCGCTCGAGACAGAGAGCGACGCAACGGCGGAGCTACCGGTGGGCACACCGAGCAAAGAAACTGCGGGCCGAGCACGGCACAAGCCTGCTGAGGAAGCGAGGCAAAGCGGGGGCCGCAGCTCGCAAACCTCCAGCAGCACAGAAGAAGACAGCATTATGAAAGAGCGCAGCGACTGCCGCAGTGGCGTAGCCATTCCCTCCTTCGATGACCGCCTGAAAATGATAAAAGAATACCACGACAAACCGGGCCAAGTATGACTGGCCCGGCATAAGAAGGGATTTTGAAAAATACATATCGTCCTGCGAATCTTGCCAAAAGAATAAAATCAGGAAAAAGGAACGAGTGCCGTTGGTGGTAACGGACACCCCATCGAAGTCATTTGAAAAAGTTGCGGTCGAAATCGTAGGACCGCTACCGGGAAGCGCTTCCGGGAAAAAATACATACTTACGTTTCAGGACGCTTTTACCATATACAGTGCAGCGATTCCCCTGCCGAACCAAGAGGCTTCGACAGTAGCAAGGGCGCTCGTTGAAGAATTAATTTGCCCGCACGGAACGCCGGAAATGATACTGTCAGACCAGGGCACCAACTTCCTCAGAAAATTAAGAAAATACAGACAACGGCATACCACCCGGAATCGAATTGCGCTCTGGAAAGGTCGCACCGCACTCTCGCAGAATACCTGAAAAATTTCATAAGAGAGGATCAAGGAGACTGGGACGAGTGGCTGCCGTACGCAATGTTCACGTACAACACCATTCCGCATACGGGGACCGGACTATCTCCCCACGTGCTGGTGTACGAGAGCGAAGCTGAATTACCGACGGCCGTAAGACAGGAACCCTGAGGTACCTATGCGTATGACGACTACGTCCAAGAACTACGAGAGCGACTATGCGCCGCATGGACTATAGCGCGCGACAACCTGGAAGGTGCGAAAAGACGGTCAAAGAATGCATATAACCACAGCGCGCAGGAACAGGAGTACCGCGTTGGCGAACGAGATGAGACGGTGCGCAGGGGGCGGTCTGCAAAGCTGACTCCTAAGTGGACGGTACCCGACGAGATAGTGGAAAAGAGGCCCCCCGTTAACTACGTCGTCCAGAAGGGACGGAAAACCCAGGCGGTGCATGCCAACCGCCTGAAGCTCTTTATCGAGCACTAAACCTAAGTAAAAATTAAGTAAATGCGGGCAGGGAGCTCAACGGAGCACAATGTAAGGAACTCCAATGAATAACGATGATTGACAGTAAAACAATTTATTAGAAAATTTCGCTGGTGTACGCAGTACCGTAGAAAAAAAACATACAATTTTTAACGGTCATTTAGGCGTACCCCACACCTGAGGCAGGAGGTCAGGGGACCCTCCTGGAACAGCCGACTAAGGCCTATAAAATCGGGGAAAGGCTCCGCATCATCACCGACCCAGGGCCCCAGGCCCCATAGACATTCGACCGCCCGGCGACAACTCTGCCGGCGGCTACGGATGGCCAACGCCGCGAAGACCGCGTCCGAGCGGCTGCGTCGTTCTCGCCCCTGTACTACCAGACCTTTCTGAAAAGGAAAAGGGAAATTTACAGAAAATTGTATATACGTAAAAAATCAAAGGAAGAAAAGAAAACACTTACCGCGAAAGCAAATGCCTCGGGGGTTAAATCTTCCCCCCTGATCACGACAGTTCCATAAAACCCAGATTAAAAAAAAAATACAGCCGACATCGTTGCAGGTTGAATGAAGAATGAGCAAAGAAGCTCCCGCGAGAGGGAACCCGCGAGACCTCAAGAAAAAGAGGGGGAATTAACAAAGTATGCATTCTCACGCTTTTTTCCTCCCACCTGATTACAGGTTGATCGCAGCAAAAGGTGGACTAACCGTAGCCACGCAGCATCCACCAGACTACGTCGTCAGCGCTTTTACCAGCACTCCGGGCGTCTACTACGAAGACATAGGAAGCCTCACGATAATCCAATCGACGTGGCGGTTGATTATCAGGCTGGACCTCGCCGCTCTAATGCACCGAGAACCAGAGATCAACAAAAGTCTACAACGTCTCACAGAGCTGTGCGAAGGCGAAACTCGCGTCAACGATATATGTCCCGTCATAAGCGACTCAGTTATAAGAATGAAGAGTAGGATAGAGATGGGGTATTGACCATATTCAACCTCCTCGGGACGCGGCCCGTCAGAGAGCGCAGAGGATTGGTAGACGGCTTTGGAAGCATAAGCAAGGCCATCACAGGAAACATGAACGCCGCCGACGCACGGGAGCTCCATGAAGAGATAACGCACCTTAAGGCTTCCCACCAGACCCTAAAGGAAGGGCTGAAAAATCAAATCCAAATCATAAGATCCACGCTCAGCCTATTTAATGAAAGCGTGCATCACATACAGGCTAACGAACAGACTCTGCTGGCCCAAATGCAGCATATAAACCGCACGCTCAACGGCGACATATACTACATAAAGAAACGCCAACACTTGGACGAGACGCTTAACGCGATAAGTATTGCGGTCGAAGCATTACTCAGCGACGTACAGGAGCTAGTGTGGCTGGTAAACGATATAGCTAGCGGTAAGGCCAGAGCAACGTCCCGGCCGCCATGCACACTCGCCAGGCACCTCGTCGAAGCACTACCACACCTACCGTCAGGCAGTAGCTTCCCAGTCGCAATAGCATACGACCAAGTGTCAACTCTTATGCGACTGGCAGATACCAGGGCCTACAGCGAGGCAACGCGTTAGTGCTCGTGCTGGATATACCGCTGATTGGCTAGCAACGGTATAGTATACAAAAAGTATATCCTACACCCATGCGAGCTGACAACGGCAGGTACTACTACATAAACACGACTGAGAATCACATAGTCATAGATATCGAGAATCGCAGATACCTAAGGATGACAACCGATGACATAAAAAATTGTAAGGTACTGGATAAATCATACATTTGCCCTCCAACACACCCTACAATTCCGGTTACGAACGACGCACCCTGCGAAGTCCTAATCTACGCGAAAATGAACACCGATAACGGCGGAAAATGCGCAAAAAAGGTTATCGAAATAACCCATCCCCTAATCGTCTTAATGCAACAACAAGGGCGATGGCTATACGTCGCGCCAACCCCCGAACCCGGAGGAATAAATTGTGGTAAAAATCTCACTCAGCACGAAATACTAAACAATTCGGGAATACTGGCATTAGTAGGCGTATGTGTAGTAACCGCCCGAGATTTCAGTATCAGAACCATCGGGCAAACGTCGCAGGTCATCCGAAAAAACTACCTTCCGTCGTTCAATTTAAAATTATGGAAATTGAAGCTCAGGCGCTTCCTACGCAGACCGAAAGGACAACTCCACTACAGAGCGTGCTCCGAGACCCAGAAGAGCTTTAAAAACTCGGAGTTCGAGCCGACCAAATCGTGGACAACCTCAATACTGCCGGAGACGGGATGCAACACATCCACAACCTGAGTTTCTACTCACTGGGTGCAGTAGCACCAATAGCCTTGGTTGGCTATGTTCTGTTTAAATGTTATAGGTACCAACGAAACTGAACACCAACAAGGACAAGCGAGGCAACGACCCCGGCAGCAGCCGAGGTAAACATCAACCTGGAGCCGCTCGGACGACAACAGCCAGAGGAGCAGCTGCGATCCGAGCTGGCCGGGGTATGCACCCGTCCCCCCAACCGAGAACGACTCGCTCGGCCCGAACGACGATAAGAAGCAAATGGAAAAAACTTCATCGTTAACAAATGAAAAATGAAACATTTTATTGTATTGTTATATAAAACATCAAACTGTAGAATTGCATCAAATTGTAAAGGTACGGGAAACCAACCAAAGAAAAAAAATTTTAAAGAAAAAAAAAAGTTTCCTTTTAAGGGAGGAGAGATGTTGTGCCACGGAATATTACACTTCGTATTTCGTATATTCGGGAATATTCCATAGCAAAAAAACATTGGAATTCGTTCAAGACAGGAAACGAAATCTAATACCCGATCGTACGATCGACGCCAAGAACGCCGACGCAGCATAAGGCGATTCGCTTGGCGATCGACGATAGGCTAACGCTAAAATTGCGAATTAAGGGATTTTCGTGAACACAGATAGCAACTGCTTTACGAAAATCTATACTATAATTCTTAAAGTGTGGATTCCGTCCCTAAAACTCCTCCTAGACGGAGCGTGCTAGGAAGGTGATCTTGGACATTTTGGAAAGGTCTCCTGATTTTTACTATAGGTCAACGCAACTATTTTCAGCTCTTCAAGTTGAGTCCTTAAGGAGTTACGGACATTTGAATTTTCTAAGAGTATTATTGACTTTTTACGTTTAATTTTTATTTTTAAAAAAGCAAAGTTATTCTTCGTAGTAGGTATAGCTTGTGCTTTTTAAAAAAAGAAAAGATTACTATGATACGGTGAACGGAAATGTCTGTTTTTGTTTGACATGAATTTTCAAATGCAATTCACATTTTAGTGAAGCAGTAAACAGTCAAGGCAATGTCACGGGCGGAGACACCTAAAAACTTATATGTGCTGGCAGATGAAAATAAGTCAACAAAAAATATTGTTTATACACAGGTGTTGAAGGATTGACTTTGGTAAACTATACTTCAATGATAATGTTTAAACGTTCAATAAATACAAATTCTATTTGAAAATCATAGCATTTGGTTTTATTTAAGGTAACGATACTAAAAATAAACCTGGACGAAGCCGGGTACGATACTAGTCAGTTATAAATTAGACTCAAGAGAGAACGGGTTGGTTCCTCGTCAAATACTCGAAACAACATATTATTATTATATATTGTACATTCGTTCATTGACTTTTAAATAGACAACGGAAAGTTACCGTTGCCTATAATAAATACTTCCTTTTATATAAATTCGCGTTTTCATCATTTACTCGAGATCCATCTCCTAATCGGCAAATGATCCCAACAAATAATAACATTTTAATATTATACTGAATACCGAATAATCCAATTACACCGCACCGGCATAACAGTACGAAGAAAGTACGGGAATAAGTAATAGAGTGATTCAACGTAAAACCCCTCGCTATTACTTTTAACTAAAGGAGTAGATGAGGTGATTATTAGTAGAGTCGTGAATTAGACTGCACGCCGCACTAAAGCCGCCATTACTGGCATTCCGTGTTCCGTAGTATGTAGTACGAGCTTACATTAGAGGTGTTCGTTGAACATCCTAGCAAATCGGGTAGGAAAAGTGTTTATCGTCATTAGTAGAAAATCGCGTTAATATAACATCCCCCCCCCCAATTCCTCACCATTAATAGAACAAATAAAAACCCTCGTACCGGGGTAATAAGTAAGAAACCGTCAGGGTCGGGAATCCACGGCTTTGAAATAACACCTTGTGCCCCCCCCCCCCCCCCCCCCCAAGATAGTTCGGCACGTCGTTGAGTACGTCTAATTACTTTACAGTTATGGAACTACGCCGTTACGTAGCTGACACCCAAGAATAGAATTGATCCCTTTTTGTAGTGATTATTTCATAATACTCAACGAGCTTTATCCCGCACCTTACCACCTTGATCAAAAAGTTTTAGGACCGGCCACCGTGTGGCGCTGTCAGTCACACGATTGGAATTTTTTTTGTTAGCTTACCACATCTGTCATTGACACTTCCCTCCAAATTCAGCGTCATAGCTTGACATTTGTAAAAGTTACGCTGTACTGACAAGGAAGGATAGTTTGGTGTCCCCCTCCGATTTGGATGAAACTCACGTATGTTGTAGAGCATCGAAAACTAAAAGACACGTATTTTTTTATCGGCGGAAAAACATTTCTAAGGTGTGAAATCGCTCTTCAATGTTAGGCATGTCGAGGGGTGATTATGCCCAGTTCATCCGGTTTCACCCAGAAGGCGTCAACCGATTTTAATGAAACAAAAACCAAAATACTCCTCGTTGAAGACAATAAAAATTCCACGTGAAGTTGAAGAAAAAATTCATTTTCAGGGGTGAACTACCCCCTGATTTTTCAATTTTCCACCCGACACAAAAATTAACGAACCAAATTGAACAGAACATGTACCATTTGGAAAAGCAAGTTAAAATAAAGTTGACGTATTTTTGCACATTCACAGGAAAATGAGTTTACGGGGGTAAACTACCCCTTATCCATCAGTACGTATATTTGTGCATACATTCTAGTTTCTCGTTATTTAAATGTCCGAATTGATTCAAAACATAAACATTGTTAGTTTTTTTTCGATTAGATTGTAATTCGATTCGGCGCAAATTTCGGAATATGTCGATGATGCAACAGTCGTTCCATCTATAGAACATTGTCAATTATTCCAACAAAATGAATATGATCTTATCTTTTGATCCATATACTTAAATCGATACCAGGTGATTACAGAATATCATGATGTACAACATTCATCAATCATACGCCAATATGATAAAAATAATTTCGACGCAGTAAGAGGTGTTTTCTACATAGGCGGCTATCTGGGACGGCGTATTATCTGCTAATATCGCAGGTGATTCAACAACAAGTCTGTCAAATATAAAAACCGCGATACATACCGCGATATTCAGTTGCTCATTTGATCGAAGTGCCAGTGCGTCAGTCATCATTTCTGATAAAAAAAATCAATAGACCATGAAAGTGAATCCAATCAACGTCATTAAACTTCTCTTGGCTACGTTTGAAGCCACGAACATTCTCAAAACTCCGATTAAGAATGCAGAAATCGAGGTAAAGCAGAATTTCGAAAAAGTTCTGGTCGACTGCATGGACCACTATAACGGACTTGAAATTATCGAGGAACAATCGCTAGATTTTCAAGAGTCATTCAAGCAATATAATGTTAACCCTGTCGAGGACACTCTTTGGCATCATGATGAAGGTCCAGTGGATTCTGATACTTGTTCTAAAGACGAAGAAGACATAATCTACGATTACAAACGCAAAGCAATCGAATACTGGAGATCCGGTAAGACGAAACATTACAGTGTCGATACCGTCAGCCAGAAATTCAAAAAATTCAAATCTGTACGACAATTAAAACGCTGGGCAAATCAAATGAACAAAGGTGGGACCTACAAGGAGAAATTAGCTCAAATCTCGGAATATACTTTAAAAAACATACAAGTCGCTGTAAATGCTGGTTTCATTGTTCATGATATCGACCTTCAAAAGTGGGCTCTACAAGCTCAAAAAGAGATACGTCACGAAGACATTCGTTTTAAAGCTTTTCGCGATTGGCTTCGGAAGTTCAAGAAATCACATCGTATTGTGTCCAGGAAAATTAATAACTTTGTGACACGAAAGACTATAGAAGACGAACCAGTTTTAAGGATGAATGCAGAAAACTTCGTGAATGAAATTAAACCATATATTCGAAAATATGGAGCGGAAAACATATATAATTCAGATCAGAGCGGTTTTTAAATTGGAAATCCACTCTGGCAGGACTCTGACGGTTGAAGGAAATAAACAAGTGCAATGTGTAGTACAATCCGTATCTCCTATAACTCACAGTTACACTATCCAGCCAACCACAAATGCAGATGGAAAATTACTGTCACCCCTTTTTATCGTTCTAAAAGAGAGAAAGGGGAGTTCGGCCCAATTGTGGAAAAAAATTAATTTCGGCCAGAAAACGTGTTTTTAACAGCAACCAAATCCGGAATAATTACTTCAGGTATGAACAAAAACGATTGCCAGAAAATATTGAACATACGTTGAATTATACTATATCGATAACCAATATCATCCTATGTACCAGATGTATGCATAAGTTTTTTCCGGTTTTTTGGTAAAAAAAAAAAACACGTAATTTTCAAGGGAAATTAATTTTTGTTTTATTCAAAATATTGGCCATCGGCTTCTACACATTTCGCCCATCTTTCAGGTAACTTATGAATACCATGCCAGAAAAACTGCTTGTCTTTTGCGGCAAACCATCCGTCGAGCCATTTTCCAACTTCCTCGAAATTGCTGAAGTGCTGCTCTGGGAGCGCGTGCCCCATTGATGCCAAGAGGTGATAGTCAGATGGCGCCAGGTCTGGCGAATACGGCGGGTGCGGAAGGATGTCCCATCCAAGCGATTTCAAGGTGTCTTTCACTGCTTTTGCTGTGTGAGACGGCGCATTGTCGTGTAACAAAATCACTTTGCCATGTCTTCTGGCCCATTCCGGTCGTCTTTCGATTAATGCGTGGTTTAAATTAATAATTTGTTGGCGATAGCGTTGTGTATTAACGGTTTCGCCGGGCTTCAAGAGTTCATAATACACAATACCGCTCTGGTCCCACTAGACACAGAGCATGGTCTTCTTGCCGAAGCGATTTGGCCTTGGTGTTGAAGGACCGGCTTCGCCAGGTGAAAGCCGCGATTTTTTCCGCTTCGGGTTTTCAAAATAAATCCATTTTTCGTCACCCGTCACAATTCGATGCAAAAATGATTTCCTTTCGTGGCGTTGAAGCAGCACTTCACAAGTGACTTTGCGATTTTCTATTTGACGTTCATTCAAATCATGTGGGACCCATTTACCGAGTTTATTGATCTTCCCTATTACTCGTAAACGTCTGCTGATTGTTTCTTGTGACACATGTAATGCTTTTGCTAATTGCCGTTGAGTTTGAGTTGGGTCATCATCCAATAACTCCTGCAATTGCTCGTCTCCGCATTTTTGTGGTCTATCAGAGCGCTCACTGTCTTTCACATTGAAATCACCACTTTTAAATTGTCGAAACCATGTCTCACATGTTCTAATCGATGGAGCGTGTTCACCATATGTTTCTACCAGCAAACGTTGACTTTCAGCAGCCTTTTTCTTTTGATTAAATAAGAAAATCAATGCGTGCCGCAAATGTTCTTTTTCAGGCACAAAACTCGACATGATCACTGAACGATAAAACAAAGACGCTAATTTTTGGCGGACTCAACTTGTGTGTGTTTGTAGGTTAATGTCAGACGAACAAAATGACGTATGAGTCAAATTAATACGCTGCGTACTTTTCGCTGGCGCCATCTCTTAGTTAAACCGGAAAAAACTTATGCATACACCTGGTATAGAGCAATTTAAAGTTTGGTTGGAAAAAGTATTTTTCCTCAACACTGGCCGTGACAGCGAATTGTTGATAGACTCGTGGAGTGGACACTGCCCAGAAATTGTTCGAAAAGCAACACCTCGGGGCTAAAAAACAATTACAAAGATAATACTTAAAGGCACCACAGGGAAAATCCAACTACTCGACGTTTTTGGTTTCCGAATATGGCAAAATTTTGTATGACATTTTTCCGACAGTGTATTATTACTTAATTCTGATATTAATTTACACTTGAGAAATAACGTAATCAAACTGCAATCGCTCACACACCATCAACTTTCATCACCCAGATATATAAATCTTTTCAAATATGCATGGTTCAAAAGTAATTATATAACCGATAAGCCAAACAAGTTCGACAATCCAGTGAGTTTTGGTTTCGGTCAATCGTCTGAAGCACACTGTGAAGTACTAGGTTGTAATAATGTGGCCATCATCAGATGCTCATGGTACATAAAGTCTTTGTGCTTGCAACATTTTCTTCAAGAGTATCATTTCTGCACGACTTACGAACCATAATTGCTACTGCAAGGCGGTAAGAATATATGTGAGAGAATGGAGAGTGGGGAGAGCGATAACACGGGACGTGAAAAGGACGACAGTCGAATAAACGCGCTTGCCGAAACCGGGTATTTGTTATTTCTCGCCTATGTCCGCAGCTGATTGCCGCTGTTTCTAGAAATGTTTTCCGCCGATAAAAAAAAATACGTGTGTTTTAGTTTTCGATGTTCTACAATATACTGTAACGGTATTTTTACGTTAACATTAAATTTTATTCTTCTGAGGGGAAGAATTCGGGCTCGAACACTACGATAATTAATTTTAGACTTCTATAGGAGGTATAAGTAAGGTTTATTCAATAAGTTCCATAGAATTCTGTGTTGTGAAGCTTTTTGGCGCCTTTAACCGTACAATTTATCAGTGGCGTTTAATTGCTCTGATGGTTCCACGCTCTTCTTTACCCGCGAGGTTATCAGATTCTCGACTTCTGCGCTGAGCGGTGGATATCTCAACTAGGCAGTATCGAGCTCAGCCGTCTTGATCTTTTTCCCGCCTGGCTGCTGACGAGCTGTCTGCTGGGCTTGCGTCGTTGTTGCTGGCGCGTCGGTCAGCCGGTATGGACGCCGGGTCTGTGTCCACGTACGCGTCGTTTTGTTTAATAATCAAAAAACTTCGTTTTTCGTGTTATTTCGCGTTCGGGTCCTAAGTTTGCTCTGCTCGTGCCGCTTCCGTGATATTCCCGGTGTGTTTTATAAAGATGACAGTGGTTCTGGTTCGCGGATAGTGTACTTGGTGTGTTAAATGATGACGGTTCCCGTTACACAATTTTTCAATGACTTATAATCGTTAACAATCAAGTAATGGATTGCTCAAGAAATCTTCAGCGTTGGACCAGGAGGTTCTGTATTCTTCGCTCTTGGTGAGTTGCTCTTTTAATTTGTCTTTTCCTTCTCCCTTTCTATCTGTTGAGTGGTGTTACTCTCATGCGACGCGCTTTAGCAAAACTCTTGAAATTGCTTTGTCCCTAATTATTTTCCTAATAATCTTAAAATTATGAATCCAATTTCTATGGATCGGGCTTTCAAATGCCTTACCTATCCTATTTATAAATTAATTTTCCTCGCGGTATTTCAAAATCTCATTCCAAAAGTCTCTCCTGTCTAAAGCGGTGGTTTAGCACGAATTCCACTTGACCGTACCCTGTCCTTGTGTTGTAATTTTTCTTGCTGCTGTTTATAATTTCATTATTACATTATTAATTTCTATTTCTTTTTCTGTGTTAATTTACCCTCTCTCCAAGTGTTTAATTTGGAAAGCTATTGGTACCACAAGCGAGTCTTTCAAATGCATTGACACGCTGCGTTCACAATTCTTCTTATAACTATCCGCACTTACTTCTAATTATCCTACCCCAAACCGTCTTATCCTATTTTCTTAATTCTCCTAAAATAAACCTTAATTATTTATTCTGACGTCACCGACTTTCTGTTCTTAGTCTGATTTTTTTTTAGAATATTTCCTGTTTTCCTCGCACTGTTTAATAATGTCCGCCCTTAATCTTTATTTTACTCCTTTCACTCACTTGTATTGTTTTCTCTATTCTCCAATATTCGAATTAATTTATAGGGCCCACTCACACCCTTTCTAATTGATTTCTGAATTTTAAAAACAAATTTTAGAATTTTGTTTTAATTTTTCATTACTTTTCACCAGCGGATCTAACTTGGTTGGCAGTTTAAACGGAATGAGAGAGCCTCCTTGGTTTGAAGCTCGCTTATATACCTTTCTCTCCTTTCCCACTCTCTTATTTTAACTCTTCTTTTTCTATTATCTCATGTAATTTCTTTTGTTCCAGCTAGCCCCGCCACTGTTGCCCCTACATCCCCTCACTGCCCGAGCGAGGCCAGCCGGTCGCTGACCCGCTGTTTTTCGGCAGCGAAGGAATGTGACAGGATCCAGCTTGTTCGTGGTCTCGCCTAGACTCTACTGCTAATTTAATATTTTCTTATTCTTACTTCATTCTTCTTACTCTTTGTATGTAATAAATAAATAAATGTAATAAATGGTTTTATTTTCAGTGATTTGTTTTTTCTTTCTTTTTTAATTTTATTCTGTTTTTCTTTTATCCTTTTCAGATTGTGACTACGTCACAATACGTGAGTTTCATCAAAATCGGAGGGGAACACCAAAATGACCTTCTTGTCAGTAACAGCTGGTCACCCCCTTAATAATAAATAAAGCATCATGCGAAGTGCCCCCCGTTGACTTCGGCTAACAGGAATGTTTTTAATTAATTCGGACATTTAAATAACGAGAAACCAAAATGTATGCACAAATATACGTACTAATGAATAAAGGGTAGTTTACCCCCGTAAACTCATTTTCCTGTGAATGTGCAAAAATATGTCAACTTTATTTTAACTTGCCCTTCCAAATGGTACATGTTCTGTTCAATTTGGTTGATTAGTTTTTTGTGTAGGGTGGAAAATTGAAAAATCAGGGCGTAGTTCACCCCTGCAAATGAATTTTTTTCCTTTAACTTCACGTCGAATTTTTATTGTCTTCAATGAGGAGTATTTTAGTTTTTGTTTCATTAAAATCGGTTGTCGCCTTCTGGGTGAAACTGCATAATCACCCCTCGACATGCCTAACTTTGAAGGACGATTTCACCCCAAAAAAAGACCGCGCTGAAATCGCGAAAGACATGATTTCCGAGGCCGAATCGGACCCAACATTTATCAAACGGATCAATACTGGGGACGAGGCGTGGCTTTATGAGTATGACATGCAATCCAGACATCAAGCGAGTGAATGGCGTGCACCGCATGAGGCGAGACCGAAAAAACCACGTCGTTTTCAGTAAAAAAAACAATGCGATGCTCATGGTTTTCATGGATTACAACGGTGTTGTGTATCATGAATTCTTGCCAGAAAAACAGACTGTCAACAAAGAGTATTATTTGGGCGTTATAAGACGTTTGCGTTAAGCAATTCGCCAAAAAAGACCGGATTTGTGGGAAAACAACTCGTGGCTTTTGCACCACGATAACGCACCGTCGCACAATGTGATCCTTATCCGTCAGTTTTTGACCAAAAACAACACGAATACTATCCAGCAGCCTTTGAATTAACCTGATTTGGGTCCCTGCGACTTTTTCATGTACAACCGACTTAAATAACGGCTTCGTGGAACGCGTTATAGCACCTCAGAGGATGTCATGAAAAAATCGAAGACTGCTTTGATGGACATACCGAAAATTGAGTACCAGCGGTGTTTCGAGGATTAGATCCAGCACTAGCGTAAGTGCGTTGCAATCGATGGGGAGTACTTTGAAGGGGACCATATCGATTTTTATGAATAAATTTGTATTTTCGATTTTATGAATAAAGTCCTAAAACTTTTGGATCAACGTTGCATATTACTCGTGCTTGAATGTGTATTCTTATTTGCACTCGTTTTTTACATTATTACCCGAGCTTCAGTCTGCTTTTATATTTAACTCGCTATCTTTAGCGTTCTTTATCGAGCTTTATTATGTATTTTTTAAATTTTGCTCTTCTGTATTGCCTTTTTTTTTGTTGAGCTCCTATTTCTTCTATTTTGCGCTTGTAGCTCGAGATTTATTTGGCACGGTTGCTCGAGCTTTCTGTTTGTGTTACTCTCAGTCCCGCTTTATTTCGGCATTATCACTCCCATCTTATCGTTCTAATTAGTATGCTTTCACCCGCCCCCTTTTTATTGTATTTCGAGTTTGCGTTTAGTATTATATTTATGCCCCCCCCCCCCTGTGCATTATATTGTAAGTCAGTGCCAACGCTTATATTTTTGCTTTGCTTTCAATTGCATTTTTAATTCGAGTTTTTTTTTGTTTAGCAATTTACCTCAAGTAAACTTTTTTTTTATATTACTTATTACGCTTTATTTACGCTCCGTTATTTATGCCTTATTTTTGTCTTATTTTCTTTATTGCTATTATTTTGGATCTTATACTAACGGATTAACTACAGTTATTCATTTAATCTTATTTCTGTTTTCATTTCTTTTATTTAACATTTAATTTGTTTTGTGGAACCGAACACCCTCTTTAATTGCAGGAATCGGTCACAGTATATACACATGTCCTCTGCGGGTTTTGGGCAGTGATCCCACAATATCAATAGTAGCTTTATCGAATGGTTGTGCTGGTGTATCCACGAGAATCAATGGTGCTTTATTTCGAACTCGAACCTGTCTCTCCGCCTGACATTTCAGAAAATGTTTCATGAATTCTTTTACGTCCTTCTTTAGGCCTTTCCAGTAATATTGTAATAGGTGCGTTGATAGGTTTGATGTTCTATCTGTTTTTTAGTCTTGAGACGGTCAGGAGTCCTTCACGCATCGTGAGCGATATAATTTATGCCAGTGTAAGTAGTCGTATTTTGCTCTTCATATTAGTCCACAGGAGTATGCCGTTGATAACAACATCCTTTAAAATCGTTCAAGATTGCAATTTTTCGTAACGTCGATCGTTTTTTGTTTACAAATCATAGTGAAAAAATACTTAGTTTTGTCGCGTATGATGAATATACTTCCGGGTCGCGGATTTTGATTCCGAATTTCTTGGTTGTTTTATTCCTCTTCTTTGAGTATCTTCGCAACCATAGTATTCGTGATACAGTCAGCTGCGAGGAAGTATGCTATGTTGTCTTCTTTAGCCAAAATGTTGTTCTAAGTTATTTTGATGCTATTTCCAACGCGTATTTCTTCCGTTATTATTGCACCTCTTATTGTTGGAACAGTTTTCGGTAACGTCAAACGTTTTCTGTGATGTTGTGCTGGTTGGTATGGTCTATCGCTGTTTGAATCATCAGATTTGCTATCTGGCTACGATTTTCCCTGGGAGTCATCTAAATGTTCCTATGTGTTAGATTGTGGCTCGTATAATGTTTTCTTGGCTGGTCGTGCGTTGTCGCGAGTTTAAGAGTCTTCTCACATTTTGTCTGGAGACACGATACTCTTCAAAGTTTCGAACTCTCGCGGCGTTAGCGGTAGCCTTGCGAATTCGATGGTGGTGTTGGTGAACGAAATTGTGGTTGAGTTTCTGTTGCCCGACTTCTTCGATTATTGTGGATGCTCCTGTGGTGCGGAATTTGGAGTTGGTAGGGTAGTCTTTTAAGAATCCATTTACGTTGTCGGTGAACAAAATTACGGTTAAACTTTCAGTTACGTGACTTTTTTTATTATACCTGACTGTTCTTATGCCGCGAATCCCTTGAAGTCTAGTACTAGTGGTGGTGAACGGATCTTTTATTCTTTTTCTATTATTTGCGTAATTGATTCACCTGGAGTTGGTTCAGGTGATAGGCCTTTCGTAATTTGCACCCTAGGAGCACATCCTGGATTCGACTTTCGCTGGTCCATCGCATTATTACTTTCTTCCGTATCTTCGCTTTTTTTAAAAGTAATGATTTTGAACGTGATTTGCAGACCGGTTATACGTCAGGAAGTAGCGACGCATGGCTCGTTGATAGTAGTAATGGCTGGAGAGCTGATTTTAGTTTTCTACCTTTCCGTGACGACGCTTCTGGTTTGTTGTCGATGTCTCCTGCTCGTGAGTCCCAATATTCTATAGTCATACCAGGTGATCAGGATCTTCGATTTCTTTCTCAACTGCGTTATTCTTAAATATTAGTACGTTTTTCATTATTTTTGTGCTGCGTTGAGCTTCCTTGGATTGTTTCTTTGTTGCCTTGCGCTTTCTTGTATTTCTTTCTTATAGAAAAAGCCTTGTTGTCGTGAAATTCTTTTTGTTTTCGAGATTTTGAGTACTTAAAAAGTCTCAAAACGTCGAGAAATAGTGTGTAAAAAATGCCCGTGCACGTACGTGCGCATGGTGTGTATGTGTGTGTGATGAGCTTGGTAAATTGAAATAGCTATATCTTACTTTGCACATGAGTCGGGTCGCAGCCCCCCTCAGTTTATTACATTTTTCGGCCAAATTGTTAACGGGTGTCTCATTTATGGTTGCTTCAATATATCGAAAAAATGATTTGATTTCTCCAGCTATAGTAAATTTCGAGCTATCGAGCTAAAACTTTCTATAAGGATAGGCTAGGGCACAAGAAAAAAAGCTATTTTTGCTCTAACTTTCGTAAATTTTCATCTATCAAACCGAAACTTCACGTACAAAATGACTAGGAGACAAGGATACTTGGCATTGAATTCGGTGAGAATTGATTGAGGGATTTAAGTTTTACTGAATGTGCAATGTAATCACATTTTTAAATGATTTTAAAAAATATTTTTCTTCGACAAAGCTTTTTGTATGAGGAAACCAAAATCGATCAACATACTTTCTCATAGAAATTACACTGCCAAATGTGGAAAATAATGAGGAAGCAATGTACGAGGTTCTACTTTGCATTCTTGTTTTTATTTGCTGCGTTGAACTTTTTTGTATTTTTTTTTTGCGTTGACTTATTTCTTTTTATGACAACGTTCTGCTTCCATGGCTTGTGGTGAATTTCGTATTCATGGTTATTGAGTATCGTTTACCAGTGTCGCAGTTTTTATGGTAGATCGGCTTTATTTGTAATATAAGTAAGCACTCTGTTGTCTGTTATGACGGTGAAATGCATATGTACATATGTATTGTAATGCTCTACTGCATTAACTATGAATAACAGCTCCTTTTTTACTGCGTCGTGCGAAATTTCGGATTTGGAGAGTGATCTGTAATAACTTCGACAGTTATTATGTGTCTGAATGAGCACAGTGTCTATGGCGTAGTCCGATGCGTCTGTCATGAGCGTATACTGTTTGTTCTCGTCGGGATACACCGATATTGGACATTATAATTGATCTCATTAACGTGGAATCAGGTGACATTATTTCACGGTAGAGTTGAACCCCAGCAATGTCTTTAATGTACATGTCAAAGAGTGATAGAGAGGTGATGCTGATGGAACGAACACCGGTTACGCGGACAATTTGAGAACGATCCTCGAATCCAGTAGAGCAGATTTCCAGGCACTGAGTGTACCGAGTTTAGCGAGTAAAATACAGTGATTTATGCGATCGAATGCCTTCGAGAAATTGTATAAATAGGCTTTACCTGCCGACCCTCTCTGAAGGATTTTACAGTAAAATACGTAAACATATTATTAATAGCAAGACACTGTGGATTTCGAATGACAAACGCCACGCTGCTCCGACATTATATTGTTACTGAATGTAGACGAAATCCTCTGTGCAACGAGATTTTCGAAGAGATTGGGGGTAACACTCAGTATTGAGGTTGGCGATAGCTGGTTAAATTTGTCTGTCCCCAAAACTTAGAATATGCGTAATAAGGAGATGTTGCTTTCAATACTCTCGGAAGATACCGCTTGATAACCAGTTATTGGAAAGTAAGATTAGAGCGGGAAACAGCATTGGTGGAATTCACGCGGGGCCCGGTCATCCATTAGGATCGAGTTTTTGTAGAGCGGATACTATGTCCTTAGTGGGTAGTTAGCGTAGCTAAAAGTTGCGTGTGACTGTCTGGTAATTATGGTATGGAGCCCAGAGATAAATATTATTGAAAGTTATTAGTTTTGTTTTTTTTTTTTTTTACAATTTCCCTGTTGTATCAGGAGTACAAATTGAAAATGCGGGATTTTTTTCTATTTTTGAACGTTTATTCTGAAAAAATGGTAACAAATGAATTATTCAAAGTATTGTCCATCGCTAGCCACAACTTTTTCCCATCTTTCTGGCAATTTACGGATACCGTCGCGAAAAAATTCGGCCGGCTTGGCTGCTATCCAGTCATCGACCCATTTTTGGGCTTCTTCGTAAGAATGGAAGCGCTGGTCAGCTAGGCCATGTGTCATCGATCGGAAAAGGTGATAATCGGAAGGAGCAATATCTGGGCTATACGGCGGGTGGAGTAAGACTTCCCATTTCAGCGTTTGTAGGTATGTTTTGACCGGCGCTGCAACATGTGGCCGAGCGTTGTCATGTTGCAAAATTACTTTGTCGTGTCTTTGCTCGTATTGTGGCCGTTTTTCTTTGAGTGCGCGGCTCAAACGCATCAATTGAGTTCGGTATAGTGCTCCTGTGATGGTTTCGTTCGATTTCAATAGCTCATAATACACCACACCCAGCTGGTCCCACCAAATACAGAGCATGAGCTTGGCGCCGTGAATATTTGGTTTGGCCGTCGATGATGATGCATGGCCGGGGTAACCATATGATTTTTTGCGCTTCGGGTTATCGTAATGGATCCACTTTTCATCACCAGTGACAATGCGATGCAAAAAACCCTTCCGTTTTTGCCGTTCGAGCAGCAGTTCGCATGCAAAAAAATGGCGCTCGACGTCTCTCGGCTTCAGCTCATACGGCACCCAATGTCCTTGCTTTTGGATCATTCCGAGGGCTTTTATACGATGGGAAATGGCTTGTTGTGTCACTCCCAATGAATCTGCGAGCTCTTGTTGAGTTTGACACGAGTCTTCATTGAGTATTGCCTCCAATTCAGCATTCTCAAACTTTTTCACTTGGCCCGGCCGCTCTTTGTCCTCAACGTCAAAATCACCACTTCTAAACCGCACAAACCATCTCTCGCACGTTGAAACCGATGGAACATGACTCGGATAAGCCTCGGAGACCAATCGATGTGCTTCAGCAGCACTTTTCTTCAAATTAAAGAAGTAAATTAAAACTTCCCGCAAATGCTGTTTTGTTGGCACGAAACTCGACATATTGAGAGCTCAAAAAAACTATGAATTTGACACTGCGACAAATTGACACATACTGAAAATTAAAGCTATAAGACGTAGCTTTGACATGAACATAGTCACAGTACTGCCTGATGCGTATAGCGTTAGTAACGCCATCTGTTATCAAACCCGCATTTTCAATTTGTACCCCTGATATTTATTTTGGTCGTAATCCAGTAAGAAATCAGAAAAACGAAATGGTAAATGTTTGATCTGAAATAAATTTCTCTTCGTTTGATCAATTCATGAATTAATGAGAATAAAAATAATGTAATTTTTTTCAGGGTTACGTTTTGAGCAGTATCGAGGGCCGCGTGGCTGTGGAGTACCTTGACACAACACCAGAAGCACAGAAGAAGAAGTACGCCTTCAAATGCCACAGAATAAAGGAGAACAATGTCGAACACATTTATCCGGTCAACGCGATAAGTTTTCACTCAACTTACAACACATTTGCAACCGGTGGTTCCGACGGCTATGTCAATATATGGGATGGTTTTAACAAGAAGCGTCTCTGTCAGTTTCATCGTTACAACGCAGGAGTCGCGTCTCTGAGCTTTAGTCATGACGGTTCAGTACTCGCGATTGGAGTCTCCTACCTTGATCCCGCCGAGATTCCTCCTGGCAGTCAGGAAGAGCGCGAAATTTACATCAGATACGTTAATGACCAAGAAACGAAACCAAAGTAGTTTTTTGTTCTTCATTCTAAGAACCACGGAATTATTATGTGGCTATCGACTCCTACAAATGAAAATTCATTATTGATTGGTCAATTTCGTTCAAAGCACTGTGCGATCGAGCTGACTCAGGCATATTGTCCTAAAACGCATCCGTCGTCCGAAGTACAAGCGATTTCACCTGGCGATGATCAACGTATGATTTTCAAATTTCTTTTCAATAACCGCAACTGCTATCTTTTAAGTTCTAATTTCTTGAGGTGTCAATTGATATTCGCAGCCTGCTTTCGTGAGGCGTCAAATTATAATTGCTACAACTTTGATGATTTTTTAAGAAGCGATTGGACAATTTCTTTATGCCAATCTCTAGCTGTGAATCGTAGATTACCTGCACTTGTCAAAAATTGACCGACGGACAGTTATACACTTAGCCCTTTGCGAGAGGTGACTCTCACTCACCGCTTATTAGTAAGCGAGAGTTGCCTCTCGAGTGCAAAAGATTAGAAAGCGAAGAGCGCTGAGATTGCGATAATTTGTACATAATCTGTACGAAATAATTTACGTCTATACTGTTGAATAATTGAATGGTCATCGTGAAATAAACCACATTCTTTCTTACAAAATTATTGTGTTCTTTATTTTTTTCTTCTTGCTTGTGAGGTCTATAGGTCGTCTTTGTATATTATTATTGTATAAAGAAGTTGTATAACGCGCTTCTTCCTTCTCTATCCTATACTTGTAACGTAGACAATGATACCCGATTGATTCCAACAAATATTTTTAAAATGTATTCCTAATAGAAGTAGAGGAAACGAGTCTTACAGTAAATAATTTTCTGACTTCCTAGGTCTTAGTTGTCTTCATTCTTTTTTGCATACAGACCATTATCGATAATCCTAATATCGGTGTAAATTGTGCGAATTTTTAATGTGAAATTACTCTTATTAGAGTTAGTTTCGTGATTTGCGAGACCCTTGGTATGCATACAATAATTTGCGGATATGACTCAAACGTGTATTTAACGAGGTTTCAATCTTGTGGCTTTCTCGGCAATGTATTCATCCACAATATGACGCAGACAATTTTTTTTCAATACATTTCAATTTCGATATTTACATTGCATATATAAATTTGCAAACTATTGTCGCCCAGATCTCAGAATCCATAAACTCTAAGCAGCAATGGGCTGATTATACAGAGCGTCCCATTTTTTAAAATATGCTCCAGTATATAAATAACTAAGAATTTCATTGAAACATTTTTCAGACAAAAGTTGTTGTATTATATATGAAGGGGGACATCAGATGAGCATATCAGTTTTTGGATCCGGGGTCTCTGTTATGCCCATTGAGGCTCAACTTTTGTTTTTCAAATGCATTCCCCTATTTTGTATTGTATTTTTTTATTTCTCGTTAAAAAATTAATAAGATTTACTCCGAGTAATTATTTGTTTTTCGTCTTCGTACAGGTCCAAAAGGTCATTCGAAGTTTTCCCGAGGAAAGAGTGGCAATACGTCAATCTTTGCGTAGAAATTAAAAGCCATACACCTGAATTAAGAAGTGGACTTGACTAACAAATTTAGATAAAATCCTATTTAGGGCTAAATAATGTATGAAATCCGACCAAGCAACCTCCCCGCGGTGTACATCGGGTAACGCTAATGCCGGCTGTTCTCAGACGCTTCGTGATGCTCAAAAACAATGCAAACAAACGCTTAAAAACTCTTCAATGTTTAACAATTCATCGTAGAACTCGTTTTTATTTTTCATTGACAAAGTGGCATAGACTGACGTTATGCCAGTCTTTCCGCGAAGAAAAATCGAATAACGTTTTGGGCCTATTCGAAGACGGAAGACGAAAGTCGAAAAATGACTCACAATCAGAATAAAACTTACTTATTTTTAACCAGAAATAAAAAATGCAATAAAAACTAAGGGGTTCCATTTAAGAAACAAAAGTTGGGCCTTAACGGACCCAAAAACTTTGTCCAGAATATTTTTCAATTCAATTCTCAGTTTTCGATATATTTAAGCATATTTAAAAAAATGGGATACCCTATATATAAGATTATGTCTAAAAGAGAAATCGGCATGACGCAGCTCAAGATTATCGTAGATATGTCAGGACCAACGAGAAAGCATGCTTATCATTTGTAGGAAATCCAAGTAAAGGAAAGTTATACCATAATAAAACATTAACGAATATATTTTCAATAGTTTTGTTAATTCATTTTCTTAACTAATAACTTAGATTTAGCAGTCGAAATTTTCATGAAATATATTGTAACGTCCTCCTTGTTTGATGGCACCAAGACGATCTCGCATGGCCGTATTGTATTCTGGCAGAACGATAACTAATTATTTTCGACATTATTTGTTTATTTATATTATTTATGTATGACTGACCGAGAGAGCGAACGAGAGATGGAACGACGCATCGCACTCGCTGGGTATCTGGGTATTACATCGTCAGTATCGTGTCGCTAGATCTTACTCGAGTGGATACAACCATCATATTCGTTCTACAATCGCGATCTCGAGCAGTCCCGCTCGATAACCACCTGTTACGGGTATCAAGAGTGACTTTCTGACCGGGCCTGACTACGCGTCTCAGTCATCTATCCTAATGTATGCGTAGTCCCGGCGAGGTGTTAGTCGCGATCATCTAGTGACAGCGATTTCCTCAATTAGCACGATTTCGGATCGTTAGGAGAGGATCATAGTTCGCAAGCGCAAGTACCGAAAGGTACTCAAGAGTAGACGCCTTTGCTCCATCCCACTCCTTCCCCCACTATGCGGCTACCCCCAACACCCTACTTTTCCACCGCCACGCTACCCACTCTGCTTAACTATTGTCGGTAACGTGGAGATGGTAAAGTGAGGTGATGTTAGTACTCTGGTGAACAAGGAAGAGTAGAGACAAAATCGAGATGGAGCAGACGCGTCCACATACTTGGAAAAATGAAAAAAACTATGTACTCACCACCCCAACTGTTGTCGGCTTCCGCCCTCCTTCCGCGGCGATTTGATATATTCCTCTCTCGAATGTGCACACACTATCTCTCTCTCTCTCTCTCTCTCTCTCTCTCTCTCTCTCTCTCTCTCTCTCTCTCTCTCTCTCTCTCTCTCTCTCTCTCTCTCTCTCTCTCTCTCTCTCTCTCTCTCTCTCTCTCTCTCTCTCTCTCACACACACACACACACACACACGCACACGCACGCACCAAAATGCGTCGCCTCCTTGCCGTATCGCGGATACATATTGCTTCTTATTGTTTTCGTGTAGGATGCCAAAGACAGACTGAATGCTCGAGATGCTGCTAGAGAGTAACACGTGAATAAAGATAACAACCTCCTGTGAATCATAACTAAGTGTCCAACGTTTTTAATGCAGAGAGAGAGAGAGAGAGAGAGAGAGAGAGAGAGAGACTTCAATTATAATTCTCTAATTATTACGCTATAAAATAAGAGATACAGTAAGATCTGGTATTTAAAAAAATTAATCAATATCTTATGGAAAGCACTTTACACATTTACGATCGTATGCAACATCCCTGCAAACATGGTAATCCTCGCTCGGAAATTCCTCCACCGTTAAATTCACTTTTATCACTATACGGAATTAATTTTTATTATCACTCGTAATATTACTTTTAAATTATTTATTGCTGGGGGGGGGGCGTTGTCATCACAGTGCACTTCTGAAAAAAAGAATGAAACAAGTATTTAATTGATCACACGGGTCAAGAAAAACAACAGGCACAGAATAATCGGTACTGTCTTACCTGATACGCCACGACTCATTATACAAAGCTGGCAACGTTGATGACCTGCTGTCACCGACGTCAACTGCGGATGAGGATGGCGGGTGACACTTTTCTATCCCGAAGCTAGATCGAGCTGTATCGGTTTATATGCAGGGGCTGCTTGTTGTGCAAGAAGTTATTTTTTAGAATTAAAAGTAAATATTACATACTTTTAAATTACGATTTAAAAATTATTTTTTATTTTTTCTTCCCAAGCTCCGCTGCTTCGCGGCTAATCGACATCGGCACGCATTCCATGATCTACTGTGTTAATGAAACAAAGACGAGAGCCTCTTCTTCTTTCTGTTGCAGACCTTTGCTGATGCTACGGTTTTAAAACTGTGATAGCTCACATTTTTTCTTCTCTGTCTCAGTGTGACTGTCCTCCGCGTATATTTATAATATCTCGACCGAAATGTACACTATATACAAATATTTGCAACTGTGTCTTTATTATAAATTGCTGCACCCACGGAGAGTTATTGCGTATGCAACGCAACACCTAACGCATGATCAGTGATATGATCACGATACTGCACAATTATTTCGGACCAAATAATTGTCGTAAGTTCCGTATCCTTCGGCGCTAGCAAGATCATGATGTGCTCGAGCGCTTCTTGAAAGAATTCCTTGGAACCGATAATCTCATACGCTGTTGCGCCAGGCGTTTCACTGACAATTCTTCTACTTATTTCGACGACCATATCAAATATTGGCCCCCGCAGAACGGCCAATATTTATATACTATCTTTGGATAGTATTTTCGGAAATGTTTCCGTTTCCATTCTCCAGATTCCTCTCAATTCTCGTATTCCTCATTAGCACTACCGCCTATTTTACCAAAGGAGACAGCTCTGTGCTGATAACACGAGGTTAGAAGTGTGTAATGCGCTGTGTGCTCTATACGAGTATTACACATTTTGTCGGCATCAGCTCCATGAGCTTCGAAATATCATTGTACACGAGAAAAAATCACTTTTAAACACTAACCACTCGTCCGCACTGAGTGTAATTCCGGTAAAAGCATTCGACAATATTTTCACCAGTGGAGTAAGACACGTGGAGTTCGACTCGAGGCCAGCGACGATTATTTTACCGAATGATTTATTTAAACCGTACATAATGGGGTTCGCTATATAGGGCGATGTCGTCTGAGACGTAGCACCGTTATTTGCCATTTTTATTGCTTTCTTGTAGACTGTAACTTTTCGAATGCATCGTCGGCCGTGTTCGTACCGCGTTTTATACAGTTTACCCCCACCGTCTAATTGCATCACCGCTACTTTTGATGCTGTAAATCATACGACTAAAAATGACTCACCAATATCCTTATATATTTGTCGCATACTCCTTAACTGCGTAGTAACACCAGTAGCAAATATATCTCAAATCACTTGCATAATCTCTGTCCCACACGCATGTGTATACTCACACCTTCACATATAGATAAGATGTGGCATGAAAACTAAATAATATTCGTCGTCGAAATTTGATAATTTTCATCATGGCCGAGTGCCTTGAGATTAGATCAAATCAATATAACATTCATCAGTGAAGCTTGATAATTTAGTACATGACAGGGTCTTACATTTACGTCACCATCGCTAAATATTTTCATGGATCGTGCGTTCGTAAAGTGATCGTGTGCGGCCATCTTCTTGGTTAGTCGTATTCATTACAGTGCTGCAGTATATGCAGAGAGGAAAAGAGTGTATTAAAAGATTATATAAAAGCGTGCCGCTTTGAAAAATCTCTAGTTAATTGTCTGATTTACTGTGGTTACTACTACTACTCTAACAGACCAATCATGGTCAGGGTGGTTAAACGCTCATTGATAAGAAAATTGATAGAGTTTATATTAAAGCGTAGGCCGTCGTTGAGTTAGCGATGGGGGAGAAGAAATTTACAGATCACGCTATGGGAACTTCCGACGCAAACGGTTGTTAGTAAGATACGCGGTATGTTGTACGAGTGTCATCAGCGCGATTTAGTTGACGCGTATAATATTGGACTGTTTGATAATCAAATAATTATTGATTCGGTGGTGCGTGTTATTCGTCGACGTGGCTGGCTGAATGAGCCTGCTTTGCAGCCCATACTCAATGAAAGACGTAAGTAATATACTGCGTTATTTACTTTCATTTTATTTCCTATATTTCACAATTTTTCTATACAATACTTTTATTTTCTTTTCTTTATATCACAAGATTTTTATATAGTTCGACGGTATGAAGAAGGAGAAATGGGAACCGACACCTATGATTTCATGCAGGAGGGTAGAACCGATTCAGATGATCATAGCAGGGATAACGATGGTGACAGCACTGTAGGGAATCGTTGGATAAATTTAGCCTAACCGTTCTGTGGATATAAGCCAACAAACGGTCTTTTCATGGTCGGTCCTGCAAAAGAACCAGATGGAGCCGTCGCAGGTCCGTCGCGACATTACAGTTCAAGCGATGAAACCAATAGCAATACAGATGAGGAGGAAGAAGAAGAAGAAGCAGAAGAACGGGTGGAGGAGGAGGGGGAGGCGGAGGACGACTCGGAGAGTGAGGAGAATAACGAGGAGGAGGAGGAGGAAGACCCGGCAGATTCAGATAAGCTCTTAATAATACAATTACGCTGACAACATTTTTTAAATGACGGGAATAATAACAATAAAAATGAAAAAAAAGGGTACGAGTCGGACACAAACGTTTTTCGTTTGGCAAGATTCACTGTGCCGAGACCGCCGACGATCGAGTTGGTTTACGAAATGCGTCGGCGGTTCCCGGGTGCAGTCGAGGGATTCGAGAACTAGAAGCAAATATAAGTTTGTAATTCTTACGTTACACAATTTATATATATAGTATATACCTGGCAACAAACAAAAAATTTAATAAAATTAAAGGAAATAAAAAATTACAATGAATGGTTTGATTATGCTTGCAGGTGGACAGACTGACGGCGGAAGGACAGCGTTACGGGGAGGTGATATTTTGCCTCCTGGCGAACGCTTCGGTATCGACAATGAGCAGAGACGATATTTTCCACGCCTTCGGCAACCATCGGACGGTATTCATCATTTGACTTGGTTCGAGGACGTTATACGACATGTTTTCACTCGTCTTACAGAATCGTGCGAGGGACATGATTCTGTATGTATGACTCTGAGCGTACTGTCTTTCGCGCGAGGACCTGTATGGTAATATTTTCGACCAGCGCATGACATCGTTCCTAATGATACATGGCGACTAATTAATGGTATAGTTCAGAGCGCGCGCGAATTTCGAATAGACGATGGTACCTGTAGAATGACGATGTGTATAGCACGAGGCATCGAAGGCCCGCGGACGTACCACGCTTACGCACGAATCTATAATGAAAGAGTCAATTTCACGCATAAGTAATAGCGATAATTTGTGTCTACAACGATCCCTTGTCACAGCCCAAGCGCATGCCAAACGCGGTCTAATTCGTACGGGCGAGCTACACAGACGATGGTGTCAAATTCAGAACGAACTTCGAGGAGCGCAATATACAGCAGCGATAGAACTCACGCGTAATGCGGAGGTAACGATGCCGTCTAGAGGGTGCGGGGTGCGTTCCGGCTCTGTATGATGGGCGAAAATCCGTACTCTCGGTATTAGGTAAAATTAACCATACGCTCTTTATTCGCTATTACGAGCGTACTCGTCACTACCAGCCAATATTGAATCTCGCTGATGCGCTAGCTAGTCGGGGGTTCTGTACACAATGTAATTCTAAGTACTACTGTGTTTAAAAAGTAAGGTGAATTTTTTAATTAAACTTCCCGCGTTAACCGAATCGGACAAATGAATTTTTTTTCAAATTGGTAGGACTGTTAGTGACATCTGTGACAAATTACATGTCAATATCATCATTAGTTTTTAGTTTACGCTTGGTTTTGTGAACAAAGAAAAGTGAATTTGGCGATTTTTACGATGTCGAATTTTGTTGAGCAAAGAAGTGCTATTAAATTTTGCTTGCGGAATGAAATTTCCGCCGCTGAAACGTATCGAATGTTGCAAAAGGCCTTCGGTGACGAGACTATGTCACAGAAAAATGTTTACAAGTGGTACAAAGACTTCAAAGAAGGCAGAGAACGTGTTGATGATTTGGAACGCTCTGGACGACCATCGACGTCAATTGATGAGCAAGACATCAAGAAAATCAAGGAATTGGTGCTCGAAAATCGTCGATTAACAATTCGAGACCTTGCCGACATGCTTGCAATATCAATTGGAACAGTGCAAGCAATTTTGAAGGATCATTTGTGCCTCAGAAGAGTCAAATCGCGTTTGGTGCCAAAATTTCTCAATTGTTTCGAAAAAGAGCGTCGCGTTCAAGCATGTGAATCAATGATTTCTGACTATCAGGACGTCTACAAACAAATTATTATGGGCGATGAGACTTGGATTTATGCCTATGATCCGGAAACAACCGATCAATCGAGCGAATATCGTGCCAAAGGTGAACCGAGACCGAAAAATCCATGCCAAAGTCGCTCAAAAATCAAGGTCATGTTGACAGTTTTCTTCGATTATCGTGGTGTGGGGCATTACGAATTTCTTCCCACTGGCCAAACTGTCAACAAGGAATATTATTTAAGTGTTATGCGTTGTTTGCGTGAAGCTATTCGCAAGAAAAGGCCAGAATTATGGAAAGACAACACTTGGATTTTGCACCACGATAATGCACCGTCGCACACAGCACTGGTTCTCCGTGAGTTTTTCGCCAAAAACTCCACTCATATCGCTCCACAACCACCGTATTCGCCTAATTTAGCACCGTGTGACTTCTGGCTGTTCCCAAAGCTCAAGAGACCATTCCGGGGAAATCGTTTTGAGTCGATTGAAGAGATCAAACGTGAATCGCTACGCGCATTGAAGGCTATACCTGAGGACGACTTTTTAGCATGCTTCAAAGATTGGAAAAAACGTTGGCATAAGTGTATTGTAGCTAGGGGGGATTATTTTGAGGGGGACGAAATCGATTTGAAAGAATAAATAAAAAAATTTAATTTTAAAACAAAATTCACCTTACTTTTTGAACACAGTAGTATAAGCGAGTACTCGAGCATCGCTGCAGCTATCAATGTGCTTGGTGTAAATCCACTTATTGCAGCGGTAATGGAGACTCAGCCTGAGTATTGCGCAGAATCTAATCGTTTGTTCGTTGGCGCTTTCTACTTACCTCATCACAAGGGTGAGAGCTCCGCGGGTATTACGTCTCGTAAATATAGACGATACAGTGTCTGTAAAGCATTGAAAATTTCTAGAGCCTGCTCGCGTATGATTAAAACCACAGATAAAAAGATTTATGTATGTGGTATATCGTTTTGTATCACATGCAGGCAAACTCCACCAACTCTGTATGCGTATTTTATAGCACCTCTTAAGAAACCAGAGGCGCCAAAGGAATAGAAAGAAGACAAGACTTCGACGAGATTTTTGTTTTATGATTTTGAGACGCAGCAACACGAACAATTGCACGATGATAAATCGACACGAATTCACGATCCGAATTTATGTGTTTCACAATGCGTATATATGACATGTCTTAATATCCCAGATATAGAGATCGATTGTGCTGACTGTGGTGAACGCGAATTCGTGTTTATCGATGATCCTGTCGGGGAGCTCGTGATATTGGCATTATCACAAAAATTTTAAAAGACCATGTGTATTGCTCATAATGCAAGAGGTTTCGACGAGCAGTTTATTCTACGGTATCTAATCGAAGTGCAAAAAACAAAATTGCTCTCTATGATTATGAATGGTACGAGGATTGTCTTGGGGAAGATTGGCAATGTCATTTTTCTCGATAGTTTATACCAGGGATCTCCAAACTACGGCCCGAGGGCCATATTCGGCCCGCGGACAGATTTTGGACTATTTCACTTTTTACCACCGGCAACAATGATAATATGGTTTTGGCCCTCGGAACTTACTGGAGTAATCAGTATGGCCCTAAGGCTGGAAAGTTTGGAGACCCCTGGTCTATACTATTACCTATAGCTCTTAGCGCCTTACCCAAGTCCTTCGATATTGCGGATGAGGAGCAAGGTACATTTCCGAATTTATTCAACGTATCGGAATATCGGAATTACACAGCTCCTCTACCGGTTCTGGATTTTTACTCACCCGATACAATGTTTTCAGTGGATCTCGAGCGATTTTTAAAATAGTATGAGGAAGAAGCGAATCGCGTCGTTTATAAATTTGATTTTGCGATGGAATTTGTGCAATATTGTCGTACAGATATTACGGTTTCGAGACGCGCGTGTCTAGCTTTTTGCGAATTACTTATACGTTGCGGAAGCGTGCGTCCCTTTACAGAATATTGCACGATAGTATCAGCATGTATGAGAGTATTTCGAAAACATTTTTAACCGAAGGATTGCATTACGGTTTGAACACCAGGGGGGTACCGTTGGGGCGACAAGCAGTCACGCAAGGCCGTCGTATGGCTCGTATAGCTCGAGCGTGAGCGCAACTGCGTTATCGCTCATGCTGGACGCACGAGAGAGTATCGCCTTCCGCCTAGCCTACCAGCGGTCGACGGATACTACGTGGATAATGCTATTTTGACAAATTACTTCAGAATAACGAGGAAATGTCGTTATATGTAAAACACCACTCCATGGCCAAGCAGACGCCTCTCGAACCACGCGATACATTCTTTGGGGTTCGAACGTAAAATTTTGTGAGTCTGTACGACGACGCGAATAGGGAGCAGATATGTCATATGGATGTGTGCTCGCTGTATCCATAGGTGTGTAGGAATAGTAAATAACCCGTAGGACATTCGAAATTGTACGTAGGTGACGAGTGTCGTAAACTCGTAGGACTTAAAAACGATCTAAGTGTCGTCGAGGCTCTCGTGAAGTGCACCGTAGTAGCACCGTGCGATTTGCATCTGCCCGTACTGCCTCTTCGCATACATGGAAAACCACTGTTCCCCTTGTGTGGAACATGCTGTACAGACATGGACACATCCGCGGGCTACACACACGATGACACGACTCAGCGAGCGTTTGACAGTACATGGGTCGCGGACGAGCTGAGAAAAGCTGTCTCGCTCGGATATAAGGTGACGCGTATTGATGAAATTAGGCAATACGTTGTTACGCAGTAAGACTTGACAACGAGGCGAGGCGATCGATTTGTCGAGTACATCGACACATTCCTAAAAATAAAACAGATGAGCGGACCGCCAGCAAAGTGTAGCGATGACGAGGAAGCAGCAGAGCGTTTCATAGCGTTGTACGAGGAGTCTGAGGGTATATATCTCGAGCGAAGTGCTCTGCAGTTAAATTCCGGTTTACGATCACTCGCAAAATTGGCGCTCAATTTACTAACGAGTCCGGAGATTGAGGTGACGGGTATGCTACCGTTAATCATAAGATCATTTATGTGAACTATGTAAGCAACAGCGATGCTATCCAACCATCCCCGACATCGAACGCCATGATTGCAGCATACACGATGGCACAGGCTAGTTACGCCTCAAGTTACCTTGAGGGGCTCGGGCGACAAATATTGTACTACGATACGGGCTCCTGTATTCACGTGAGTCACCCCGGTAGCAACGAGTGTGAGCCACCAATCAGACAATTTCTGGGAGATCTCACGGATGAATTAAGCGAATACGGGCCAGGTAGCTATATAAGTTCGTTCGTCTCGGGAGGACCTAAATTTTACGCATACCTTGTTCGTAAACCCTATGGTACGACGATTGAAAAATGTAAAGTAAACGGGATCACTCTAAACTTTGCGAATAGCCGTCACGTAAATTATGACGCAATACGTTCCTTCGCGACAGGGGCTAGGAGCGTACCTATTATTTAAAAATTCGACGCTATTTAACGCGCGGAATTTCATCAGGTAGTAACGCGTAAAAAAAAGAAATCATGCGGACCTGTTAACAGGAAACAAAAGCGGCAGGGGAAGTACTCTACTGTACCGTATGGCTATTGTGAAATACGCTAATTAGTATAACGAAAAAAATATATAGTTTTATGTCTTATGGGTGAATTCGCGGTATTTAAAAATAAATATTTTGTCTAATTTCATGTATCATATTTACTATGTATAATACGTAAAAAAATAGAAATATTGATTTATTATGTGTAAAACCGTTGTCTGCTCGTTCTTTTTATGCTGCTATTCGTAGCATTAGATGCTATCTCTTTACCGTTTCCTTTTGCTCTGACTTTCTCATCGTTGATACCTCTTGTCCCGTCTTTCTTTTTGAGTGTTTCCGTTTGTTCTGACTTTCTGGTGGTATCCCTGTGGATATAATATTGCTGTTTAGAATTACATGATTCGTAAATTTTGCATATAGAGATGTATGCATAGTGGAATAAAAATATTGTTTTATTTGTGAGAAATTAAAAACTATCCATACTCAATTTACATATGGAGTAAACATCAGCTTATACCACGGGCACGTGCCTCATCAGCTAGTACAGGCGCCTTGCGCTTTATCAGCCCGTCAAGCGCGCGAAAATAACTGTTGCCACGGGTCTGCCGCCGCCGTCGCCGCTGCCGTCGCGGTATAAGCTTATTTAAGAGTCTGCTGATTGGTTTTGATAGACACTTATCGATATGGATACACGTTCGAAACGTCCATGGATAGCCGTGATAAGACGACCTACGGGCTCTGGTAAAACATATCTTGTCAAAAAATTCTTCAAATACATGCGCAAATTGACGGATGTCCCGTTCGAGCGTATACTTTTTTATTACTGATAGTGGCAGTCCGGGTATTCAGAGTACGGTGATAAAATCGAATTTCGCGAAGGTTTACAGCAAGCAGCAGACTACTCGAATAATACGGGGCCTAAACTTGTGGTCAGTGACAATCTAATGCGCGAGGCATCGAACAATAGCCTGGTCAATCTTTTCACCGAAGATAGCCATTATACAAATCTTCGTGTCTTCATCAAGCAAAATCTCTTCCATCTGGGTCACGGGCAACGCGATATCTCCTTAAACGCTAATTATATTGTTGTCTTCAAAAATCCGCGAGATCACGCGCAAATTCAACATCTAGCACGCCAGGTATGTTCCGAGAATGCGAGACGTTTGCAGGAGGTATATTTTGATGCAACAGCTGCACCGCACGGCTATCTATTATTCGACTTCAAGGAATCGACGCCTGGTAATTGTCGATTTTGCGCCTGTATATTTCCTGATGACCAATACTATTACGTTTACGTATCTCATAAACCAATAAATGTTCGCGACGCGCGATGTACAAGTAATGCGCTTGTAATGGCGTTGCACGGACCTCTCGATAAAAAGCAAATAATCATATTCCAGGCACTGTTTTATCTGAAATAAGTTTTTTCAGTAATTTTGCGCAAAGCAGATGTAGCGCTCGTACGGTTTATATGCGAGTGTGCTCTAAACGTTTTATAGGGAAACGTGAATCTGAACAAGGTGCAAAAGAATCATCTTGGGAGGCACGCGACAATTCTTCGACAACTAGCCGCCAAAAGGTGAAATTGGAGTGGTAAGAGGAAGTTCATCGTCGAGCCCTGTGTCAGATTTCTCAAGTTGCCTCTTGTGCCTATCGTGGCCTACACGAACCATGAAATATGCCGGAAAGATGGTGCTTATTCTTCATAAGAACATACATCGTCTCGCGGGTCTCGCTACTACTACTACTACTACTACAGTGCCGTCGCCCTCCGTGCATACCACCGGTATACCATTATCGCGCCTTGACTCTGAGCTGAGTGAAATTCTAAACTTTCACTCGTACAAGAGCGAGAGAGAGAGAGAGAGAGAGAAATGGACAGCGTACTAGCAGGTTTTACAGTGTTATCTTCACTTGGTCGAATACGATAACACAATACCGAATATTCCGTCAAACCAAAAAATAGCAGTACTCGTTAGCCGCGAGAATAAAATCGACGACGTTTTAATGAACGAAGTAAAATCTCGGCTCAATGACACACTCATTATCGATAGCGTAACGAACAAATTTTAATCTAAAGCAATATCGTTTCTTCGCAATTTGTCTCGCAGTGCAGTCGGTAACAAAATGACATGGGATCGTAACGGTGTTGTTTCCATAAACGACAGAGGAATTTCAAATTCCAATGACGTTGATTTTGTTAATGATGTAATGTGCGCTAGAAATCGCGACAAACCCGTCGACCGATCTCACTTTGCCAAACTCCTGCGAACAATACAGATGCCACGTGAAATTATCGGCAATCCCGAGTTACTATACGAGCCTACACCTACATCATCTTCGACACCGCAGCGGCGTTTTATTTTACGACGTGACAGTGATGGCAGCTACAGTAGCAACAACGAGGCCGAGACCGCACATTGAAAAAGAGATTAATGCTTACGGTAGACAACATAAATGCCTCCGTCACTTGAGAAGACGAAACAGAAGAAGAGGACAACTAGGAAGAACACTCGGAATCACCGTCCCTGATAAATTTAGGCCCTAAGAATAGCTCTTTCTTTGCCGTACTACCGAGCAACAGTAGTATACAGTATTTTCCGGATAATACGACGACGAAATTTATTACAAAACTACCGCGTCAGACACGTTTACGCGGGGAATGGTCTGTTTCTCTTGTGGAAATCGCTTATCCGATGACTTTTTTACATGTTCCTACTGTAGGAAATTTCGTATCTTTTGAGGATGGTGATGATTTATCGGGATTTAATCTTTTAACACGGAGACGCGTAGACAGAGACCAAAAGCCATCTGGTGTATATTGCTGTAAATACGCTCTTTTGGACAGTATAGATAAGTTACCTTACGTGGCCGGTCAACTGCGCTTTAAATTGCTTCCGAGCGGTCAGGTCAAAGTGGCGCGCGTATGCGACGATCTACGATACCACGACTTTCGCGTATCGCCCGCTATCACAAGGCTACTCGAATACTCAGAAGTGGCCTGTAGGTCTGTAATGATCGAACTGCATTGTGAATACACGGGTTCGAGGCCTGCGTCTCTCACCAGTGTTATACCAGGCAGCATGTTTCTATACAGCGATATCTGCGAGAACTATATTACAGGCGATGTACAAACACCCCTATTACGAGTTGTTCCCATTGATGATGACGACTTTCAGTATGATTCAATAAAAATTTAATCATTTTCTGCGCTACGATATATACCTCTCTTACGCAACAATTTACACACTATCGAGATCAATATACTAAGTAAGAGACGAGTTTGGAAATCCTATACCATTCGAACGGGGAACGTTGACTGTGACACTACATTTCAAAAGGTACCACGATTGATTACGCCACTATGGATGATATTGACGGTGTGCAGCACGGATGAGGCCGTCGAGGGTACGGAGGTATTAGTCATGTTTATATCGAAACGCCTCATCAATGAGGACATGGTATCGGCAGCTTTCTCGGGGACCCGTTTCGTTAAGCGTGGCCACTTTTAGAGAAGGGTGCTAAATCACTTGGAAAAGAGACATTGCGTGCTGGTGTAAACGTAGCCGGTAATATTCCAGATATAAATATAGCTGTGAAAGATGCTATTCGCGAGAGAGCGTGAGAATCTGGCAGTAATCTCAAACACATGGTCTCTGAAAAAATGGATACTCTCATGCGGGGGTCTGGTTATAAAAGCGCAAAATTTTGCAAACTACTCATTCACCGGTCAAACGTACACCACGACGTATCTACCGTAAAAAGATAAGTGTAATAAAGAGAAAAGTAATAAAAAAGAAGAAGCACAATAAGAAGAAGAAGAATCGTCAATTAACTGTTGCAGATATTTTGGATAGCTGAAACAAGGTGGTTTTTCTACATGCGCACTCGTGCGAGTGTATTAAATCGGGACTTGATTAATTTTCAGTCCCACCGACGCAAACAACTATCGATTTAATTAGGTGTATTATAAGCTAATTTCAGCGCTAACAGATGATTCACCTTGAATTGAATTGAATTAGATTGAATTTGTTATTCCTGGGCAGGGTGATGAGTATATCGATCTTGCGCATACTGTGCTTAGTCTGACAGCGAAAATAGCATCTCCTTCTATGGAAATTGCCGCGGGTACAGCGTAGAAAGTAAGTATCGGCCCTGTAAACAATCTCTTGCATTCTATGTTTAATCAGTTGGATACATACTGTATCAAAAACTAGTTACACCTCGAAATAATACCTACGCTTATCGAGCGTACATAGAAACACTTTTAAATTACGGTCCAGCTGCCAAAAATTTGCATCCCACGAACGTTCTCTGGTACGACGATACCCCTGGAAAATAGACGGTATAGTACCGGGAAATATGGGTCTTGTAAGGATAAAACAATTTTTGCATGTAGGAAAAACTGTAGACTTGCTCGGCCATGTGTCATATATTCAATCAGGAGCGGTTCCTATTATACGGTTCCGAGATGCGACTACGACTGGTGCGGTCTAGAGATTCACTTTGTCTTGTGGGCGATACAAAGAATGGCCATTGCAGCTTAAAGATTCTCGAAGCATCGCTTCTCGTTCGTTCAAATACCATCATCTGTATGTGGATGCTCTTCAAACGTTGTTTTCGGTTACTGTAATACATTTCTTGAACGATGGTAATTCGATCATTATCATTAAATCATTGGCTATGTGGTCAGCTCGAACTCTTGACAAGTCTACGAGAATCTGCAGTATCTACTGCTTTCAACCATTGGAGTATATCCAGCTGACAGAATTTCTCATGTAAAGGGTGGTTAAATTTTAAGGGCCGATGTTGATTTTGAATAAAACACAAATTATTTAGGAAATTATTGTCAATTCTTTTTATTATGATAATATGGTATGGTTCAATTATGTATGGAACAAAATATCGGCCAAATGGCCGCCGCGACCTCGGCGGCACACCTCCATCCGATGATCCAAATTTTCGATGACGCTTAGGCATAATTGAGGTTCTATGCCGTTAATGTGCCGAATTATCTCATCCTTTAGCTCTTGAATTGTTGCTGGCTTATCGACGTACACCTTTTCTTTCAAATAACCCCAAAGAAAGAAGTCCAATGGTGTCAAATCACATGATCTTGGCGGCCAATTGACATCGCCACCACGTGAGATAACACGGCCATTGAATTTGTCGCGCAAAAGAGCCATTGTTTCGTTAGCTGTGTGGCAAGTGGCACCGTCCTGTTGAAACCACATATCGCCCACATCCATATCTTCCAATTCGGGCCATAAAAAGTTCGTTATCATCTCACGATAGCGAACACCATTCACAGTAACTGCCTGACCGGCCTCATTTTGGAAAAAATACGGCCCGATGATGCCGCCAGCCCATAAACCGCACCAAACAGTCACTCTTTGTGGGTGCATTGGTTTTTCGACAATCACTCTTGGATTATGATTCGCCCAAATGCGGCAATTCTGCTTATTGACGAATCCACTGAGGTGAAAATGTGCCTCATCACTGAAGATGATTTTCTTCGAAAATTGATCATCCACTGTTGCCATTTCTTGCCACCATTCTGACCATTGACGACGTTTGGAATGGTCAAGAGGCTTTAGTTCTTGAGTCAATTGCACCTTATAAGCGTGTAAATGCAAGTCTTTATGCATAATGTTCATCAACGACGAGCGTGAGAGGTGCAATTGTTGGGCATGACGACGAGTTGAGGTGGACGGCTCTTCAGCCACACTATCGCGAACAGCAGCAATATTTTCTGCAGTACGAGCTGTACGAGCATGCACTGGTGTTTTAATATCTCCTACAGACCCGGTTTGCTCAAATTTTTGCACGATTTTTCCGATTGTACGCACATTTGGACGATTAAATTGACCGAAAAAATCACGAAGTGCACGATATGCATTTTGATTTGAACGCCCATTTTCATAATAAGCCTGAATAACTTTAACGCGTTGCTCGATTGTGTATCTTTCCATGGTTCAAATTGAGTTAGTCTGAAATTGAGAAATGTCAAATGAAATGCAGAAAAAAACTTGACGTTTAGGTGTGGTTCACATTCAACATCGGCCCTTACAATTTAACCACCCTTTATATGGTTGTTACCCTCCGGACTCGCAGTTAACACGGATAACCACGACGGAGCTGAAGAACACTGGATCGTCATGTACGTTGACCATCATAGAAAAGAAATGTGTTTGATAGCTACGGGCTACCACCGATTACATCGCAGCATCTAGCGCGGCTACGAAGAAAATGCAAGTTATATCAGTACGGCCTGGAGCAGCTACAGAGTAATCCGTCGGATGTGTGTGGACAATTTTCTTTCGTATTCCTCCATCTTATATCGTGCGGATTCACCATGTCGCGATTTAAATAATCTCTTTAGCGATAATGTAATGAAACGTTAGAACAGTACATGAATATTAACGTAAGAATAGTACGTGAATATTAATATTAGTAAGTACAATGCTTTTACCTCCCGACGATCGGACAGTGATAAAGATAAATTTAACGGTGTTGCAGGCGACGGTAAATGTGTAAAGCGGTTTAAATAACATATTGATGAATTATAAACGAATACCTGGTCTTACTGTGTCTCTTATTTTATAGTGTCATAATTAGAGATTTATAATTGAGATCTCTGTCGGTGCGGTATTATATTGTACGCCTTTCACTGCAGAGCAAGCGTTTCTCGAGGAGCACAGCCCAAAGCGATATGTACATGCAAAACCGCTGTCGTTGCATTCTAAGCACTAGACACCCAGCTAAGATTCAAAGGGGGGCTGTTATCTTTAAGTCCATGATACCCTTTAGCAGCATCCTGAGCATTCAGTCGGTCTTTAACGTCCTGATCGTACAGTTTTCTTATTGTTCCTGATGTATTCTCGGTATAACGCGAGTTTTTTGGGTGCTGCATTTTGATGTGTTGTGGTGTACGTAGAAATGGACATGATATTTCACCTGCTCACGTTCGACATGTGGGCTGCGTATGAAGAGGTGGAGAAAATGCTCCACCAAATCTTCTTTGTACCAGATCGTAAGGGCCTCGCTGTTGCGCTAGAGAATCTTTATACTGGAATATCGTGTGTAGTTGTGCAGCATGGGCATGCGTATCGCAGCGAGCTTGTCTATGCAGACGCAGACGGATACTAGGAGGTACTCCTAATCGACCAGGGGTACACCGTATTCGTTAATTGAGATCAGCTATATTATCCAGACATCCTCTGCGCGATGATGCCCGCATGGTGCATGGAGTGCTGTCTTCACGGATTGGAAAAAGTGGACTCCGCTGGACTGCTACCGCTCCTCGAAACGGTATGCAGCACCAGCGTATTGATGATCGGCGCGGTAGTGAGGAACCAGAGCCGCATGCTCAGCATACGGCTAGGGCTCGAGGACCACGTGGATGTGGGGGGGTCTGGTGATTGAGGCCCTCGGCGCCGAAATCGACATCTGCTACGATGTTGGCGCCGTGGACAAGGCCTTCGAGGATCCCGAGCTGGACGCGGACGATGCTTATGTGGGAGAGTGTGCACCTATGCGTGCGTGCGTGCGTGCGTGCGTGTGTGCGTGTGTGTGCGTGTGCGTGTATGTGTGCGTGCATTCAAGAGAGAGAGAGACAGGAGTATAACATCGCCATGGAAGGTGGAAGCCGTCAACAGCGGGGGTGAGTGGTAAGTACATAATTTTATACATTTTTCTAAGTATGTGAACGCGTTTGCTCCGTCCTACTCTATCTCTACTCTTCCTTGTTCACTAAAATATCCACACCACCCTACATTACCATCTCCACGTTACCGACACTGTTTGAGCAGAGTGGGTAGCGCGGCGGTGGAAAATTGAAGTGGCGGTGATAGCCGGATGGTGAGGGAAGGAGTGGGATGGAGTAATGACGTCCACATACTACTAAGGAAGTAAAAAAGTAATCTAAGGAAATGCTGGAATACGGAATTATCCAGCCTAGCAAAAATCAATGGAACGCAATGCTACTAGTAATATCCAAGTAAACAGACGCCGCAGGAGTGCGGAAAATGCGGGTCGTAATCGACTTTAGGAAGCTGAACGAAGTCACGATCGGCGAATCGTACCCGGTGCCCAATATTACCGAAATACTGAACCAGTTGCGAAATGTCCAATATTATTCCACGCTGGATCTTGCCTCGGGATTTTATCAAATCCTGATGGCACAAGAAGATGGGGAGAAGACAGTATTTTTCACTCCACTAGGACACTTTGAGTACTACCGAATGCCATTTGGCCTGACGACCACACCTCCTACTTTCTCGCGGCTGATATACTGCGCCTTAGCCGAACTACAAGGGGCGAAGTGCTATGTATATCTGGATGATATAGTAGTGCATGGTCAGTCCCTCAAGAAATACAATAAGAGGCTGCGGGAAATACTGCAGCGACAGCGAGAGGCCAAACTGGCGGAACAACCTGGCAAATGCTAATTTCTGCGTAAAGAAACGCAGTACCGCGGACACATTATCTCACAGGAAGGGGTGCGTACGAATCCCAAAAAGCTCGAAGCTGTAAACAAATTTCCTGTATCCAAAAACGTTAAGGGAGTTCAATCCTTCCTTGGTTTGGCTGGGCACTACATGAAATTTATAAAAGATTTCTCAAAATCCACCGAACCACTCATGGAATTAACCCGAAAAGAGACCAAGTTCGAGTGGACGGCAGTAAGAGACGCCGCCTTCGAGGAATTAAAGACGGCGTAACAACAGCACCGATACTACAATATCCGGATTTCGAGAAACCGTTTGTAGTTACCACCGACGCTTCTGACAAAGCAATGGGATCGATACTATCACAGGGCAAGGGCGGAGTCGATCTGCCCATATGTTATGCAAGCCGTATGATGTCAAATGCTGATGTACATTACACGACCACGGAAAAGGAATTTCTCGCAATAGTGTAGGCCCTCGAACAATTCCAGCCTTATATATAGGGGACTCGGTTCAAGGTAGTAACCTACCATCAGCCACTTAGTTGGCTGTTCGGTGTAAAAGACCTCGGTGCGAAATTCATGCGTTGGAAAAAAAAAAATCCGAGTACGGGTTCGACGTAGAATATTGGGTCTAGGAAAAAGTTCGTGGCGTTTTTCCCGATAGATGGCATGCTCGTTGAAAAGGTGACACTTCGAGCGTTATTTTGAGTGTATAAACATCGAAATTGGTGTAGTGGTTGGAAAGTTGTTTGCGTTTGAAAATGGAGAACAGTAATGAAAAATTGCGCTATATCTTGCAATATTATTACGACAAAGGGAAGAACGCTGCACAGGCTTATGAAAAAATTTGTGCTGTGTACGGTGAAGGTACGTTATCAAAATCTGCTACGCGGAAATGTTTCGCTCGCTTTCGTTCTGGTGATTTTGATGTGAAAGATGAGTCACATTTGCCCGATTCTCTTTCGCTCGCCTCGAGAACATTCTTATCCTTTCGGATGCTTGGATCTCTATGGGGATGATCCCTGCTATCACCATGAGCCCTGCCTCGGAGACCGTTCGGTATGCACTGGCCACGCGCAGTGCCCCGATCCGTTGTACCGCCGACATCCTCTTGCAGTATTTCTTTAGTGTAAATGCGTCCGCCCATATCTCTGCTCCGTAGAGCAAGATTGAGCGGACAACGCTCATCATGACCCTCCGTTTAGAGCTCCTCAGCCCTGGAATATTAGGCACAAGCCTCGATAGCAGAGCCATAATTTTTGCCGCCTTGTTCTGGATTTGCATCCAGTAGGTCAGCTTGGCATCAATCATAACACCGAGATATTTAAGGGCTTTCTCGGCCACGATATCAACTCCGACAATCTCCGCACTAAAAGGCACAGGGAATTTCCTCTGCCTCGTGAAGACAACCATCTCGGTCTTATTAGCCAAGAGTCGCGACCTATGCTTATCCAGCCAATCATTTACCCTCCTGGATACTTGGGCTATCCGCATCCGTGCCTGGTCCTCGTATCTCTCTGTGACTACCGCTGCGATGCCATCAGCAAATCCCACCAGTTTCGTTTCTTCTGGCATTTCCATTGTCGGATGGCATCATCGACGATGTTCCAGAGGGTAGGTCCTAGGGCAGAACCCTGCGCTACCCCTGTTGTGATCCTCGTTGTTCGTGGCCCCTCCGTCGTATCAAATATCAGTTCCCTGTTATTTAAATAGCCGCTAATGATGCGAACGATGTATTGCGGAACGCCAAATCGGTTTACAATCGCCTCGAGGATGTCCATCCAGCTCACAGTGCTAAAGGCATTCTTCACATCAAGCGTTACCAACATACATACGCCTCGTGTTCGATGACTAGCTTGCCACACGCGCGCTGTGGTTCCCAGGATATCTTGGATGGCCCCCATCGTCGATCTGCCTTCGCGAAATCCGTATTGGTTTTGTGCCAGGCCTCCTGCAGCTTCTACTGCCGCGTTCAATCGGACTCGGATGAGCTTCTCCAGCACTTTCCCTACGGTATCGAGCATGGAGAGTGGTCTGTAAGACGACGAGATAATGAGCGGGCCCTTACCCTTGTCTAGCAGAACCAACCTCTGCACCTTCCACCTACAACTGAAGACTCCCGCTTATAATTTTTAAAACCTCCGTTGGTATACCATCTGGACCTGGCGCCTTCCTATTTGCAAGAGATATTCCGACCTTGCGAAGCTCCTCTACCGTAAACAGCGGCATTTCCTCCAGCTGAGTTATGTTTGCGATCTCTCTGCCTGGGTGTTCAGGGAAGAGCTTTCTCACGATGTTCTCCATCTTTACTGGATCTTTTGGACCTTCCAGGAGTAGTCTTCCGAGCTTTTGCGTGACTATGTAGTAGCCGCGGCCCCAAATGTCCTGGTCGAGTGCGTCGCATACGGCTTTCCAGCCCCTTGCCTTACTGACCTTGATGACCGCTACCAGGTCTTTTTGGCCAGCTTGTAAGCCTCCTGCTCTTCTCCGACATTCTCCCTTCTGGTCGCTCTCTGCGCCATGCGTCTCAGGCACTTGCACTTTCTCCTGAGCTCAGAAATTTCCTCGTTCCACCAGTACATAGGCTTCCTGTGAGGCTTGCGAGAGCCTCACAGCATGGATGCATCGCAGCCCTTTGCTATGAGGTGCATCGTTCGGTCAACCAGCTCTTCAATCTCTTTGTTGGAGTACACCGTTGGTGCTGCTTCTTTCAATATGTGTCCCCCGAGAGAGATCGCCCTGAGGAGTGCCTTCGCGTTCAATTTTGCTACATTCCAGCCTTTCCGATTTGCGCGACCATCTACTGGATTGCTCGCTTGATTCTGTCTTCCTACTCTGTACTTAATGTACTGGTGATCGCTACCCGAGTAACGCTCTTTTACCGGCCAACCAGACACCACTTCGGTGTCGTTCCGCTATTAAGGATAGTCAAGTCCAATGTACAGGGTGTCCGCCGGGAAGGTATACTACTTTGTTTTGCCGCCATTTTGGTAAACGTTAGTCTTGACAGTTCATATTTGGCAGTCGTGAAGTAGACACGTGGCAAATTTATTATGGAAAAATATTCGATAAACCAACGTGTTTTAATCGTTAAAACATTTTATCAAAATCAATCATCGATTACTGTGACGATGAGAAAGTTACGTGAAATTTTTGGGAGAAACAACGTGCCAACAAAACGCACTATTTATCGTGTAGTGAATGATTTCGAAGAAAGAGGGTCTGTAAGTGATAGGCCCAAGCATGGGCCACAACGTACTGCAAGATCGGCTGAAAACATTACTGCTGCTCAAGAAAGTGTTCAAAACAATCCATCAACCTCAATTCGACGCCGTGCTCAGGAGCTTGGTCTTCAAAGAACAAGTTTGGCCACAATTTTGCACAAGGATTTGCATTTGTTTCCATTTAAGATTCAGTTGACACAAGAGCTTCTTCCACAAGACCATTTATACCGCCGTACATATGCCAATAGGATGTTACAGCTCGCCCATGACAACCCCGATTTTTATGAAAAAATCATAATGAGTGACGAGGCATATTTTCATTTAAATGGATATGTGAATAAACAGAATAGTCGGTTCTGGGCAATGGAAAACCCTCAAATTATTCATCAGTCACCTTTACATCCATTAAAAGTGACAGTCTGGTGTGCAATTTGGTCAGGAGGAATCATTGGACCTTACTTCTTTGAAAATCAAAACGGCGTAACGGTAACTGTGAATGGGGAGCGATATCGTGATATTATTGAAAACTTTTTAACGCCACAACTGCATGCTTTGGGCTTGATTAACATGTGGTATCAACAAGACGGTGCCACATCGCATACAGCCAGGATTACAATGGAATTACTGCGAGACCTCTTTCCACAACAAGTCATTTAAAAAAATGGTGATGTTGATTGGCCTCCACGGTCGCCTGATTTGACTGCTCCGGACTTCTTTTTGTGGGGATATCTAAAAAGCAAGGCTTATGCAAACAAACCAGAAACGCTTGAGCAACTCAAACAAAATATTCGTGATGAAATTAATGAAATACCGCGTGAAATGTGTGAGAATGTAATGAAAAATGTGCTCAAAAGGGCTCGCATTTGTGAGGCTAACAGAGGCGGACATTTATCTGATATTGTATTCCATACATAATTGCCGACATTGAATAAAACATTTATCAATATAAGATCCATTCTCTTTCATTTAATCAAAAATTATAAACAAACAAAGTAGTATACCTTCCCGGCGGACACCCTGTAGCTGCCATTTCGGAAACCTCGACTCCTCTGCTGCACGTCCATTGCATCCCCTACTCGAGAGACTTGGCATTAAAATCTCCTGTCATGAGTATTTCTCCGCCAATGCTCCGCGTCTCGTCTTCGAGATTTCCTATTTTATCTCGGAATACACCGATCCTTTTGTTGGGCGAGAGGTAGCAGCTTATGTATGTCACACGATTGCTCGTTATCCATGCAAAGCCGTTTCCTGCCCCGTGGCAGTTCACTGGAACACTTCCACGGTTCCTCACCCAAATGGCCGCTGTGCCCGATGAGTCAAGATACCATCCGATGCCCACTATTGCTTGGTTGTACTGCTCGCTAACTATGACCAGGTCAGCGTTCAGTTCATGGGCCCGCTATTGGAGCAGGTCCTGTGCCAGCCTACTCCGCTGCAGGTTCACTTGGATTACCACCGGCATTGCCTCACTTTTCTCCATCCCTCCTCGCGGTAGGTGTTGCACTCTGATGAACAAGGTACGTGTTCATCCCGGCTTCCATCTTTACGTTCTGCGCAGAGGTAGCACTTGGGCTTGTTCTTAACGGCTCCTGTCCGTAGACTTACACACCGCTGCCAGGTGACTGTACCCGTGATAACGAAAGCAACGCTTGAGCTTGTCCCTCCTTCTAATCCTGCAGCTGACCCAACCTATTTTTATGTAGGCCTCCCTCCCGAGTTTAGCGGCCGCGGTTTCATCTAGCTCGACATACGCTATCTTGCTGTCCCATCGATTGGTCTTGGTAAGGTTGACTTTGATCTCCCCTTCGTATTCGCCAATGACTCCAATGAGACGCATGATTCCAATATGACGCCAATGAGTAGCATTTTTTTCATCTGTGGTCGTTTGTAGTAAAACTTTTTTCGTTTGAAGTAACTTAGTTTAATTTGTAGTCGTTTGTAGTACAACTTTTTTCGTTCGAAGTAACTTAGTTTAATTTTTAGTCGTTTGTAGTAAAACTTTTTTTGTTCGTAGTAACTTCGTTAACCTTCTAGATGTTTGTAGTACCATTTTTTTTCGTTTGTAATAATTTAGTTTTGTTTGTATTGGGTCTAGGATAAAGTTCGTGGCGTTTTTTTAGTAATACGAATTAGTGTTCTCTCGTTGGCAGTAGCAATTTTCTCGCTTGTAGTAACTTTGTTTCGTTTACAGTCGTTTGTAGTGAAATTTTTTTTCGTTTGTAGTAATTTTTTTTCCGTTTGTAGTAACTTACAATTAGTTTCGTTTGTAGTAACTTCGTTTTGTTTGTAGTATCGTTCTTTTGTTTGTAGTACCATTTTTTTCATTTCTCGTTACTTGGTTTTCTTTCTAGTTGTATGTAGTACCAATTTTTCCGTTTGTAGTAACTTCGTGTTCGTTGTAGTTTTTTTGAGAGGTGGAAAAATGCCGTTTACGCACACCCGAGGGTAGTGTAGGACTCCTATAGCTACGGTCGGCTCTACCCACTAAAATCAACCTCTCCCGCCTTTCCTCAGAGTCTCGCAATTGCGTTAGCATTATTTCAAGACAGCGAGTTTATTGCGTCATCGTCGACGCACCTCCTTGTTCGGTTCAGGTTAGGGGTTGATTTTCCCTTCGCCGTCCCTCTCTCTTCATCTTGCGGAGCAGCTCCTCCTCATATGTCGCCACTGAGATTCGACTGAGCATCGCTTCTCTGCCCAGCGACTTCACTTGAAGAATGTGTGTTTGGCGGTATCTTCCTCTTCCCATCAGTAGTCACAGAAGGGACTGCTCTTCCTGTTCATCCGGTGCAGATACTCATTGAAATGGCCGTGGCCAGAGAGCAGCTGTGTGAGGTAATAGTTTACCTCACCGTGCTGTCTCTCTAACCACTGGCTCATCTCTTCTACAAACCGAAAAGTCCACCGGTTTACCGTCTGGTTCCTCCACCGTTACTTCCACATTAGGAGTGAGTGCGCGTGGTCCTGTCGTCTACAACTCGGAGCATTCTCTCCTGCTTTTATCCTGGTGTAGATCGTCTTCCTCTCCATGGCTAATAGATCTATGGGGATGATCCCAGCTATCACCATGACCGCCGCCTCAGATAACGTGCGATACATGCAGGCGACGCGTAGAGCTCCTCTGCATTGTACCGCGGCCATTCTCTTACGATACCTCTTAGTGTTAAGAGCGTCCGCCCAAATTTCCGCTCCATAGTGCATGATGGAGTGAATCACACTCATCATTATCCGCCTCTCTGAACTTCGGGGTACCGGGATGTTGGGCATGAGCCGCGAGAGCATTACCACCATCGTCACTGCTTTATCCGCTGCTTTTTGGATCTGGGGCCAAAAGGTCAGTTTCGAGTCTACCAGGATTCCCAGGTACCTGACTGCTTTCGTGGCCACTATGTCGACACCGACGATCTCCGCAGTGAATGGTTCTGGGAAACTTCTTTGCCTGGTGAGGACAACCATCTCCGTCTTCTTGGCTGCGAGTTAGAGTCCATGGCCCTCGAGCCAATCATTGACACTCATCGAGACTCGGTCTATGAGCTTTTGCGCCTGCTCCTCGTCTCGCGCTGTTATGGCGGCCGCGATGTCGTCGGCAAATCCCACCTTTTAGTTCATTGTAGTAGCGTTCTTTCATTTGTAGTAGCATTTTTTTCGCTTGTAGTAACATAATTTCGTTTATAGTCATTTATATTAAACATTTTTTCGTTCGTAGTAACTTAGTTTTGTTTGTAGTATTAGCCTTTCGTTTGTAACAGCTTTTTCTTCTTTTTTAGTAACTCAATTACGTTTGTAGTCTTTTGTATGAAAAAATTTTTTCGTTTGTCGTAACATCGTTTTTCTTCTAGTTGTTTGCAGTACAATTTTTTTCATTTGTAATAATCTAGTTTTGTTTGTAGTAGTGTTCTTTCGATTGTAGTAGCATTTTCTTCGTTTGTAATAATTTAGTTTTGTTTGTATTGGGTCTGGGATAAAGTTCGTGGCGTTTTTTTAGTAAAATTCAACTGGTTTTCTTATAGTGTGAAAATGAATTTATTGAAACCAAATATGCTCCATTATTATCGACAATGTTTCGCTATTTTTTGGGTAGGGCCATGATGCCATCGGTGAAGAACTTCTGTGGTTTCTGGTTGAAAAACTGAATCAAGTGATTTTCACAGGCTTCTTTTGAAAGCAGCTTAATTCCAGTGCGAGAGTTCTGAAGAGTTCGGAATAAGTGATAGTCAGAGGGTGCTATGCCTGGACTATACGGTGGATGGATAAATTTTTTTCGTTTTTAGTAATCTCGTTTTGTTTGTAGTAGCGTTCTTTCGTTTGTAGTAGCATTTTTTTCGATTGTAGTAAGTTAATTTCGTTTGTAGTCATTGCTAGTAAACTTTTTTTCGCTTGTAGTAACTTCGTTTTCCTTCTAGTTGCTTGTAGTACCACTTTTTTTGTTTTAATAACTTAGTTTCGTTTGTAGTTGTTTGTAGTAACTTTGTGTTCTTTGTAGTTTAAAAAAAAAAAAAATTATATGGTAGGTGCAAATGCGTTTATGCACACCGGCGAGTTTGACTTCATCGATAGTATGGGACTCCTCCAATTAATTGGCCCTACCGACTAAAACCACCTACCCGACTCCAGCACTATGACCCCGGAACCGCTTTCGCATTACTTCAGGGTCATGGGCTATCACTGCCGCTTTCCGGCCTTCCCTCGTTGTCCTCGGTGAGCCTCCTATGGCGATCTTCTCGATCGCCCTACTTCCCTGCCCCTGCGAGTGTGTTTTGGGGGTTCTGGCGATCTTGATCTCGCTGCTCCTCCTTCTTCTTCTTCCGCAGTATGGTCTCCGCGTACGTCCCTACTGCTTCCCAATTCTTTTGGGACTCCAGCATCGATGGTACGATGGTCTGAGAGGTTCTCGGTTGCCCAAGGGTGGTCTCTACGACATCTCTCTCAGCCACCCACCGATCACACGCGAAGAACGTATCTTCTGCGTCGTCGACGCTATCCGGACAGTAGTCGCAGTACGGACTACGCTTCCTCCTCATCCTGTGTAGATAGGAGTCGAAGTGTCCATGCTCCCTGTCGATCCACGGGGTCACCGCTCCTATCATCCGCGCTGTCTATCGGCCGATCGTAGCTTCGGCCCATCTCCGTTCCCAGTCTACGAGGGTTCGCTGCCACTCTTCTCTCCATGTGTTGGCCGTCGTCTCCTCGGCCCTCCGTTCATATATGCACTTTCACTCTTTGGCAAGCAGGTCGATGGGGATGACACCGGCCACCACCAACACTGCCGCCTCAAACACCGTCCGGTAGCCACTTGCGATACGAAGGGTCCCTCGTATTTGGACTAAGCTCATCCTTCTCCTGTACTTCTCCACGTCTATGACATCAACCCACACCTCCGCCCCGTAAAGAAGCACGGAGTAAACGACACTCATAAGGACGCGTCACTTATTGCTCCTCGGCCCGCCTACGTTGGTGGTAGCCCTGTCAGCGGCAGCCTAGATGTGAACCCAAAACGTGAGCTTCGCCTCCAATAACTGTCCCAGGTATCGGACCACCTTTCCAGCTTCGATTCGAGCATCGTCGACTTCGGCTGTGAAGGGGTCCTTAAACTTCCTTTGTCTGGTCATCACCACCATCTCGGTTTTCTTGGCAGCAAGCTCGAGGCCATGCTCCACCAACCAATCGCTGACTAGGTGAGTCACGTGTTCGATCCTCCTTTTCGCCTGCGCTTCGGTTTTGGCAGTGATCACCGCGGCGGTGTCATCCGCAAAACCAACCAACCTGCTTTCCTCGGGCATCTCCAGGCCCAGAATGCCGTCGTAGACAACGTTTCACAGGTCCGGTCTCAAAGCCGAGCCCTGGGCCACCCCAGAATAATCCTCCTGGTTCGCTGTCCTTCAGTTGTAATGAACGTGAGTTCCCTGTTGTCGAGGTAGTCGCTGACTATCCTAAGGATGTACAGCGGTACCTCGAATCACTCTTCTTGTGCCCGGAGGATATCGGTCCATATGACCGAGTTGAAAGCATTCCGCACGTCCAGCGTTACATGTAACGGGTGGTTAAATTTTAAGGGCCGATGTTGATTTTGAATAAAACACAAATTATTTAGGAAATTATTGTCAATTCTTTTTATTATGATAATATGGTATGGTTCAATTATGTATGGAACAAAATATCGGCCAAATGGCCGCCGCGACCTCGGCGGCACACCTCCATCCGATGGTCCAAATTTTCGATGACGCTTAGGCATAATTGAGGTTCTATGCCGTTAATGTGCCGAATTATCTCATCCTTTAGCTCTTGAATTGTTGCTGGCTTATCGACGTACACCTTTTCTTTCAAATAACCCCAAAGAAAGAAGTCCAACGGTGTCAAATCACATGATCTTGGCGGTTAATTGACATCGCCACCACGTGAGATAACACGGCCACTGAATTTGTCGCGCAAAAGAGCCATTGTTTCGTTAGCTATGTGGCAAGTGGCACCGTCCTGTTGAAACCACATATCGCCCACATCCATATCTTCCAATTCGGGCCATAAAAAGTTCGTTATCATCTCACGATAGCGAACACTATTCACAGTAACTGCCTGACCAGCCTCATTTTGGAAAAAATACGGCCCGATGATGCCGCCAGCCCATAAACCGCACCAAACAGTCACTCTTTGTGGGTGCATTGGTTTTTCGACAATCACTCTTGGATTATGATTCGCCCAAATGCGGCAATTCTGCTTATTGACAAATCCACTGAGGTGAAAATGTGCCTCATCACTGGAGATGATTTTCTTCGAAAATTGATCATCCACTGTTGCCATTTCTTGCCACCATTCTGACCATTGACGACGTTTGGAATGGTCAAGAGGCTTTAGTTCTTGAGTCAATTGCACCTTATAAGCGTTTAAATGCAAGTCTTTATGCATAATGTTCATCAACGACGAGCGTGAGAGGTGCAATTGTTGGGCACGACGACAAGTTGAGGTGGACGGCTCTTTAGCCACACTATCGCGAACAGCAGCAATATTTTCTGCAGTACGAGCTGTACGAGCATGCACTGGTGTTTTAATATCTCCTACAGACCCGGTTTGCTCAAATTTTTGCACGATTTTTTCGATTGTATGCACATTTGGACGATTAAATTGACCGAAAAAATCACGAAGTGCACGATATGCATTTTGATTTGAACGCCCATTTTCATAATAAGCCTGAATAACTTTAACGCGTTGCTCGATTGTGTATCTTTCCATGGTTCAAATTGAGTTAGTCTGAAATTGAGAAATGTCAAATGAAATGCAGAAAAAAACTTGACGTGTAGGTGTGGTTCACATTCAACATCGGCCCTTATAATTTAACCACCCTTTACATGAGTCCTCTATGCCCCTCACTCGGAATCCTATGAACTGGTGGTCGCTAGCCGTGTAACCCTTGGGCACCCGCCATCTCATTATCCTCGCTGCTGTCCTTGGCGTGGCAAAGGTCAGGTCGAGGATACTTTCCCTGCACCCTGGTCTCCTAAAGGTGGACGTGGTCGCGGTGTTCAGGACCGTCAGGTCTAGCCTGACAGCCATCTCAGCGACCTCTTTCCCTTTGGCGTCGGCCCACGTCATCCCCCATTCCTAGGATTTCGCATTGAAGTTTCCGGCTACCACCACCTCGCAACCAAATTTCTGGATCGTATCCTCTAGTGCTTCCAGTTTCTGCTGGACGACCCTGATCCCCTCGTTCGGCGAGAGGATGCAGCTGACGAAGGTGACTTCGCCGCATTCGAGCCACACGAAGCCGTTTCCTCTGCCGCAGTTTTTCACCGGGAGTCTCACACTGTTCACCAGCCATATCGCTGCCGTCCCTGTCGTGTCGGAGTACCACCTTGGGTCGAGGGGGTTGGTGTACTGTTCCGAGATGAACAGTAGGTCCGCCTTTTCCTCGAATACCGCCTATTGTACCAGATCTTGCGTGAGCCGGCTACGCTGCAGATTTCCCTGTAGGAACACGGTCATTTCTTGGCCGTGGACTTCGTGGCCTGTTGAAGGGCCCTGCACCTATGTGTCCCTAGGACGTGGTCCGTTTTAGTCTCGCCACCAATTTTCGCACAGAGGAGGCAGTATGGCTCTTTGGCGCAGTCTGAGACCTTGGGGTCGGGTCCGCCGCATCTCCAGCACAGGTTTCACCGGTCTTGGCCTTCACACTCGGTGGAACGGTGACCAAAGCCATGGCACCGAAAGCACTTGATGACCTGCGCATTCGCCCTAATGCGGCAGTTAACCTAACCAACTTTGAGGTGCCTGGCATCTATCACCTTTGTGGCCGCAAGCGAGTTCAGCTCCACAATAGCCATTCTGCTTTCCCGCTTTGTAGTAGCGTTCTTTCGTTTGTAGTAGCATTTTTTTCATTTGTAGTAACATAATTTCGTTTATACCCGTTTATATTGAACATTTTCTGTTTATATGTAGTAACTTAGTTTTGTTTGTAGTAGCTTTTTTTCATTTTTAGTAACTTAATTACGTTTGTAGTCTTTTGTATTAAAATTTTTTTCGTTTGTCGTAACTTCGTTTTCCTCCTAGTTGTTTGTAGTACAATTTTTTTTATTTGTAGTAAATTAGATTTGTTTGCAGTAGCGTTTTTTCGTTTGTAGTAATTTAGTTCCGTTTGTAGTCGATTGTAATCATATATTTTTCGTTTGTAGTAATTTAGTTTCGTTTGTAGTCGATTGTAGTCATATATTTTTCGTTTGTAGTAAGTAGTATGTGTACACCTTTGCTCCATCCTACTCCTATCCCCACTCCTTCCCCCACCATGCGGCTACCCCTTCCATCCCACTTTTCCACCGCCGCGCTACCCACTCTGCTTAACCAGTGTCGATAACGTGGAGACGGTAAAGAGAGGTGGTGTGGGTACTTTGATGAATAAGGAAGTGTAGAGATAAGAGCAGGATGGAGCAAAGGTGTACACATACTTGGAAAAATGAATTAAATTATGTACTCACCACCACAGCTGTTGTCGGCATCTACCCTCCTTCCGCAGCGATTTTAAACTCCTGTCTCTCGAATGTACTCTCTCACACTCACACTCGCACTCACACACACACACACACACACACACACACACACACACACACACACACACACACACACACACACACACACACACACATACACGCGCGCGCACGGCACCGTGTCTTTAATTTCTTGCTACGTCCTCGTCAAAGCCTTCGTCCACGGCATCGATACCGAGCAGCATTTTAATAGCATTTTAATCCTAAGCAATCCGAAAGTGTAGAAAAGTCTTTCACTAGCTCGTCCGCAAAAAAAACTAAAAATTGATGATGAAATAAATGTACCAGAGAGTGTTCAGTATAAAATAATAGACTTCATGTTAGCGTTTACTGCGATTTCTAATTTGGTGACGTGTTCTAAAATTATTGATAATAAGATTTGTAATGGCAAAGTGAATTTTAGTACATGCCGAAAACAAGGACTTGGTTTTAAATTGAAGTGAACTATGAAAAGTGTGATCCAACGTACATTGACTCAGGCAAAAAAATAGGACAATCGTATGAAATAAATCGACGATTTATTTTTGTAATGCGTTTATTAGGCTCGCAGGGTGCAATAAATTTTGTGATGTAATGGACTTATCGTGCATTTTCCTGACCCAAACAGTCTACGATTCTTACATCAACAAAATTCTTGAATATGTACGTACGGTTACAGATAAACTTCTTTCTGTTGCTGTCAACGCCGAAAAAAATTAAATGTGTGCTGAAACCGGTATTGATTCATCAGATTTGACTGTCTCAGGTGACGGTACGTGGAAAAACAATAACGAAAGTTATAATCAACTCGTTTGGAACATAGCCACAAAAACCCTTCATGCTGGTGCTAAAGTAGTAGAAGTACCAGCAAATGTTGCTGCTGGCATTTTTAACGAAGGGAATTTCGCTGTGTTGCTATTTTTAAATAGCTTAGATGTGAAGCCTGGCCAAATAGCCCATGAGTATACACGGAGGGAAGACGAGAACCGCATATCGAAAGCAAATCGCAAAACCCAGGCTGCTACTCATGAGGTGAGAATTCGTCGTAGGGTGGAGCAAAAGGATGCTTCGGATAATGCAGCAGCTGCAGGCGAGTTGCTTTATGGAGCTGGAATCAACGATTCTACTATGTAAGTATGTAAGTTGAAAATAAAATGAAAAAATTTTTCTCTATTTTATTCATGTATCAAACTTTAATCGCGTTTTTCTCAAAACTTTTTTTTTAAGTCGGTACTCAAAATTTCTCGAAAACCTTTGGACCGATTTCGCCTAAAATTTGCACACTTCTTTTACATACTAAATACTCGGTTCTGAACAAAGGATTTTTTTTTCAATTACAACTTATTTTTCAATTGAACAAAAAGAGCAATTTTTGGCAAAAATCAGAGTTTTTTGATTGCACCTTTACTAAAAATTGAAAAATGAATATTTTGTTGATTCCTTCGTTCAAATCTAAGATAAACTTACGTACCAAAAAAATCTTTTTGGTTTTTTAATTTCAGATGAAGCAATCATGAGTTATCCTGACTACCGCATGGAAACTTTTTTTTGAGGTGACTCGGTTCTCACCACTACCACTGACTTATTTTTCAATATTTAAAAATGAAAATTTAGCAGAATATTCTTAGAATAATGCTTAATAATGTAACGAATTTAAAAAATATTAATAAATAAGGTACTCTGAAAAAAAAATCACAAAAATATGCTTTTTTTGTATCTCAGACCCTTTTCCCCTCTTAATCGAACCTGCGGAACGTTATTGCCGGCAAGAGGTCGCATCATGACAGCGATCAAGGCATCTCTACCGCACGCTACTTCGATGAGATGCTCAATACCCACAACGTCCACGCGTTCGAGTTCATATATTGAACACTCCATGACAAGAGCCTGCAGCATACTTGCTAGAGGTTCCGGATGAAATAGGTGAGACCAGTCGATGTAAATGGTCTCACCGAAATCGACCAACAACACCTCGCAGTACTCATCAAAGTCCGGGTAAACCACTTCGCCGCGGACAACTCTATCGAAACGAGGCGCGATACAGGACATTCCGATATAGAGTTTGCCAAGTCCAACGGGTCTTCCTCGATGTTGCACTGAATACACGCTACGTAGGAGCTCTTCCAGCCAACACTCTCGACTAAAATTACTCGGCACCAAAACGCGTCGCTTAAAATCTCCTTGCCGTAGCGCGGATACATGTTGCTTTTTATTGTTTGTGTGTAGGATGCCAAAGACAGACTAAATGCTCGAGATGCTGCTAGAGAGTATCACGAGAATAAAGATAACAATCTCCTATAAATCATAACTAGGTATCCAGCACTTTGAATGCAACGAAAGCGATTTTCGAGTATGTATAGCCGTGCGCTGTGCTCCTCGTCAAACGCTTGCTCTGAAGTAAAAGATATAGAGATATAGAATATGATCCCTCACCGAGAGAGACAGAGACTTTAATTTTAATTCTGTAATTATTACGCTATAAAAATAAGAGACACGGTAAGTTCAGATATTTTAAAAAAATTAATCAATATTTTATGGAAAGCACTTTACACATTTACCGTCGTATGCAACAGCCCTGCAAACACGGTAATCCGCGCTCGGAGATTCCTCCACCGTTAATTTTATTTTCATCGCTATAAGGAATTAATTTGTAAAGGGTGGTTAAATTGTAAGGGCCGATGTTGAATGTGAACCACACCTAAACGACAAGTTTTTTTCTGCATTTCATTTGACATTTCTCAATTTCAGACTAACTCGATTTGAACCATGGAAAGATACACAATCGAGCAACGCGTTAAAGTTATTCAGGCTTATTATGAAAATGGGCGTTCAAATTAAAATGCATATCGTGCACTTCGTGATTTTTTCGGTCAATTTAATCGTCCAAATGTGCGTACAATCGGAAAAATCGTGCAAAAATTTGAGCAAACCGGGTCTGTAGGAAATATTAAAACACCAGTGCATGCTCGTACAGCTCGTACTGCAGAAAATATTGCTGCTGTTCGCGATAGTGTGGCTGAAGAGCCGTCCACCTCAACTCGTCGTCGTGCCCAACAATTGCACCTCTCACGCTCGTCGTTGATGAACATTATGCATAAAGACTTGCATTTACACGCTTATAAGGTGCAATTGACTCTAGAAATAAAGCCTCTTGACCATTCCAAACGTCGTCAATGGTCAGAATGGTGGCAAGAAATGGCAACAGTGGATGATCAATTTTCGAAGAAAATCATCTTCAGTGATGAGGCACATTTTCACCTCAGTGGATTCGTCAATAAGCAGAATTGCCGCATTTGGGCGAATCATAATCCAAGAGTGATTGTCGAAAAACCAATGCACCCACAAAGAGTGACTGTTTGGTGCGGTTTATGGGCTGGCGGCATCATCGGGCCGTATTTTTTCCAAAATGAGGCTGGTCAGGCAGTTACTGTGAATGGTGTTCGCTATCGTGAGATGATAACGAACTTTTTATGGCCCGAATTGGAAGATATGGATGTGGGCGATATGTGGTTTCAACAGGACGGTGCCACTTGCCACATAGCTAACGAAACAATGGCTCTTTTGCGCGACAAATTCAGTGGCCGTGTTATCTCACGTGGTGGCGATGTCAATTAACCGCCAAGATCATGTGATTTGACACCGTTGGACTTCTTTCTTTGGGGTTATTTGAAAGAAAAGGTGTACGTCGATAAGCCAGCAACAATTCAGGAGCTAAAGGATGAGATAATTCGGCACATTAACGGTATAGAACCTCAATTATGCCTAAGCGTCATCGAAAATTTGAACCATCGGATGGAGGTGTGCCGCCGAGGTCGCGGCGGCCATTTGGCCGATATTTTGTTGCATACATAATTGAACCATACCATATTATCATAATAAAAAGAATTGACAATAATTCCCTAAATAATTTGTGTTTTATTCAAAATCAACATCGGCCCTTAAAATTTAACCACCCTTTATTATCACTCGTAATATTGCTTTTAAATTATTTTTCACTGTGGGTGTTGTCATCAGAGTGTACTTCTGAATAAAGAATGAAACAAGTATTTAATTGAACGAACTGGTCGATAAAAACAACGTGTACCGAATAATCGATACTGTCTTACCTGATATGCATCGTCCCATTATACAAAGTTGGCAGCGTTGATGATTTGCTACCACCGACGTTAACTGCGGACGAGGATGGCGGGTGACACTTTTCTTTCCCGAAGCTAGATCTACATATCTGTACAGTGTATGTATCCTCCTCTCGCTCACCATAACACGAATAACGAACCCTCGGTGTCGGTTTATATGCAAGGGCTGCTCGCTCTGCAAGACATTATTTTTTATAATGACAAATAAATATTACATGCTTTTAAATCACGATTTTTTAATTATTTTTTACTTTTCACTTACCAGGCTCTACTGCTTCGCTGCTAATCGGCATCGGCACGTATTCCATGATCTGTTGTGTTAATGAAACAAAGACGAGAGCTCCGTCTTCTTTCTGTCGCAGACCATTTGCTGATGCTTCGGTTTTAGGACTGTGATAACTCACATCTTTTCTCTCTCTCTCTCTCTCTCTCTGACTGTCCTCAGTGTATACTTTATAATATTTCGAGCGAAATGTACACTATATACAATTATTTACAACTGTGTCTTTATTACAAATAGCTACACATACGGAGAATTATAGCGTTCGCAACGCAACACCCGATGCATGATCAGCGATATGACCACGGTACAGCACAATTATTCCCGACAAAATAATTTTCATAAGCTCCGTATCCTTCGGCGCTATTGAGGTCGTGAAGTGCTCGAGCGCTTCTAGAAAGAGTTTTTTGGAACCGATGATATCATACGCTGCTGCACGAGGCGTTTCACTGTCAACTATCTTTTCACTGGCATATGATACCACCTCGTTCATACACTGCTGAATCATTTCAATTTAGTTCTCTAGAGCCTGCATATGAATATCAATTCTTCTACTTATTTCGACGAGCATATCAAATGTCGGCCGCTGCAGAACAATGTTTGGAGAGTATTTTCGGAAGCGTTTCCGTTTCGATTCTCCAGATTCCTCTTGATTCGCGAATTCCTCATTAGCACTACCGCTTATTTAACCAGATGAGACAGCTCTGTGCTGGTAACACGAGGTTAAAAGTGTGTAATGTGCTGTGTGCTCTATGCCGGTAGTACACATTTTCTCGGCATCAGCCCCATAAGCTTCTAACTATCGTTGTATACGAGAAAAATCACTTTTAAACACTCGCTACTCGTCCGCAGTGAGTGTCATTCCGGTGAAACTATTCGACAATATTTTCACCACTAGTATAAGACACGTAGAGTTCAACTCGCGCCCGGCGACGATTAGCCTATCAAATGATTTATTTAAACCATACATAACGGGGTTCGCTATATATTGCGATATCGTGTGAGACGTAGCACCGTTATTTGCCATTTTTATTGCTCTCTTGTAGACTGTAACTTTTCGAATCAATCGTCGATGGTGTTCGTACTGCGTTTTATACAGATTACCCCCAACATCTAATTGCATTGCCCCTTCTTTTGATACTGCAAATCATACGACTGAAAATTGCTCACAAATATCCTTTGATATTTATCGCATTCTCCTTAACAGCGTAGTAACAGCAGCAACAAATATATCCCAAAGCTCTTGCATACCCTCGTACACGTATGTGCATACGCACACCTTGACATACAGATAAGATGTGTCATGAAAACTAAATAATATTCGTCGACGAAATTTGATGATCTTTCTCATGGCCGAGTGCCTTGAAATTAGATGAAAACAATATGACATTCATCAGTGAAACTCTATAACTTAGTACATGACGGGTCTTACATTTACATCACCATCGCTAAATATTTCTCTAGGTCTTGCTTTTGTAAAGTGATCGTGTGCGGCCATCTTCTTGGTTAGTCGTATTTATTACATCGCTGCAGTATATGCAGAAAGAGAAAGAGAGAAAGAGCGTAATAAACGAATATATATAAAAGGGTGCCGCTTTGAAAAATCTCTAGTTAATTGTCTGATTTACTGTGCTTACTACTACTCTAACAGCACAATCATCGTCAGAGTGGTTAAGCGCTCATTGACAAGAAAATTGATAGAGTTTATATTGAAGCGTAGACCGTCGTTGAGTTCGCGGTGGGGGAGAAGAAATTTACAGATGACCCTATGGGAACTTCCGACACAAGCGGTTGTTCGTAAAATCCGCGGTGAAAGACGTAAGTAATATAATGCGTTAATTACTTTTATTTTCTTTTCTTTATATCACAAGATTTTTATATAGTTCGACGGTATGAAGAAGAAGAAATGGGATCCGACACCTATGATTTCGATGAGGAGGGTAGAACCGATTCAGATTATCATAGCAGGGACAACGGTGGTGACAGCAACGCAGGGAATCGGTGGATAAGTTTTACCCAGCCGTTCTGCGGGTATAAACCAACAAACGGTCTTTTCATCGTCGATCCTGCGAGAGAACCAGATGGAACCGTCGCAGGTCCATCGCGACAATACATTTCAAGCGATGATACCAATATCAATACAGACAACGAGGAAGAAGAAGAAGAAGAAGTAGAAGAAGAAGAAGAGAACGAGAGGAGGAGGAGGAGGAGGAAGAAGAGGAAGACCCGATAGATTCAGGTAAGCTTTTAATAATACAATTACGCTGACAAAAATTAAAAATGTACGGGGATAATGACAGTAAAAATGAAAAAACAGGGTACGCGTCGGACCGAAACGTTTTTCGCTTTGCACGATTCACTGTGCCGAGACCGCCGACAATCGAGTTGGTTTACGAAATGCGTCGGCAGTGACCGGGTGTAGTCCACGGATTCCAGGACTAGAAGCAAATATAAGTTCGTAATTCTTACGTTACACAATTTATATACATAGTATATAGTTAGCGACAAACAAAAAATTACAGAGACCTATTTTGAGGACCATCCGAAATCGTATTATTCGGAGGGCATCAAAAAATTGGAAAATCGTTGGAATAAGTGTATCGAGCTTAAAGGAGATTATGTTGAGAAATAAAAAGATTTTTGTCCAAAAAAACATATCTTACAGAATCGTGCGAAGGACATGATAAACGTTCGTTCTTTGGTGCTTTTTTCCTCGCTCATCAAATCGTGAGGACTCCGCGGGTATTACGTCTCGTAAATATAGACGGTACAGCGTCTGTAAAGCATTGAAAATCTGTAGAGACTGCTCGCGTATGATTAAAACTACAGATAAAAAGATGCATATATGTGGTATATCGTTTTGTATTACATGCAAGCAAACTCGACCGACTACGCATGCGTGTTTTATAGCATTTTTTAAGAAACCAGAAGCGCCAAAGGAGAAGAAAAAAGACAAGTCTTCCACGATATTTTTGTTTTACGATTTTGAGACGCAACAACACGAACAATTGCACGATGATGAATCGACACGAATTCACGAGCCGAATTTTTGTGTTACACAATGCGTATGTACGACTTGTCTGGATATCACAGATATAGAGACCGATTGTGCTGACTGTGGTAAACGTGAATTCGTGTTTATCGATGATCCTGTTAGGGAGCCCGTGAAATTGGCATTATCGCAATAATTTAAAAAGACCATATGTATTGCTCATAATGCAAGAGGTTTCGACGCGCAATTTATTCTACGGTATTTAATCGAAGTGCAAAAAATACAGTTGCCCTCTCTGATTATGAATGGTACGAAGATTGTCTCGATGAAGATTGGGGATGTCGTTTTTCTCGATAGTCTAAGCTATTCACCCATGGCTCTTTGCGATTTACCTAAGGCCTTCGGTTTCGCTGATGAGGTGGCAAAAGGTACATTTCCCCATTTACTCAATACACCGGAATATCGGAATTACACAGGTCCTCTGCCAGCTCTGTATTTTTACTCACCTGATACCCTGTTCGCAACAGATCGCGAGCGATTTTAAAAATGGTATAAGGATCGAGTCGCGTCGATTATAAATTTGATTTTGCTACGCAATTTGCGCAATATTGTATGATAATACAGATGTTACGGTTCAGAGACGAGCGTGACTAGCTTTTCGAGAGTTACTTATACGTTGCGGAAGCGTGTGTCCCTTTACAGAAGCATGCACGATAGCATCAGCATGTATGAGAGTATTTCGAAAGAATTTTCTACAGAAAGATCGCATTGCGGTCTCACCACCAGGGGAGTACCACTGGGGCTATAAGGAGTCGCGCAAGGCCGTCATATGGCTCGTATGGCTCAAGCGTGAGCGCAACTGCGTTATCGCTCATGATGGACGCACGAGAGAGTATCGCCCTCCGACCGGCCTACCGGCGGTCGACGGATACTACGTGGAGGCAGGGGTCCATTTCAAATTCATGGCTGCTTTTGGCATGGATGCCCGCGATGTTATCGCGTGAATAGAGATGCTCGAACGAAATTCGGTTATACAATGGATGAGCGATACGAGCGTATCGTTCTTATTTCCGGGCGAATCAGATCGGAAGGGTACACACTAAGCGAAATATGGGAATGCGATTTTGACAGATTACTCAAGAATAATAAGGACATGTCGTTGTACGTGAAAAATTATGCCATGGTCAAGAAGGCACCTCTCGAACCACGCGATACATTCTTCGGCGGTCAAACGGAAAATTTTGTAAGCTTATGCGACGTCGCGAATGCGGAGCAGTTACGCTATGTGGATGTGTGCTCGCTGTATCCATGGGTGTGTAAGAATGAAAAATATCCCATTGGACATCCGAAATCGTACGTAGGTGGCGAGTGTCGAGAACTTGTGGGACTTGAAAACGATCTAAGTGTCGTCGAGGGTCTCATGAAGTGTACCGTAGTAGAACCGCGCGATTTGTATATCCCCGTACTGCCTGTTCGCATGCATAGCAAAACTACTGTTTCCCCTGTGTAGAACGTGCTGTACAGACATGGACACGTCCGCGGGCTGCACACACGATGACACGACTGAGCGAGCGTTTGACGGCACATGGGTCGTGGACTAGTTGAGAAAAGTTGTGTCGCTCGGATATAGTAAGGTGAGGCGTAACAATGAAATTTGGCAATACGTTGTTACGCAGTATGACTCGACAATGCGACGAGGCGATCATTTTGCCGAGTACATCGATACATTCCTAAAAATAAAACAGGAGGCGAGTAGACCGCCAGCAGAGTGTAACGATAACGAGGAAGTAGTAGCGCGTTTTATAGCGTTGTACAAGTAGTCTGAGGGTGTATATCTCGAGCGAAGTGCTTTGCGCTCAAATCCGGGTTTACGTTCGTTCGAAAAATTGGCTCTGAATTTATTCTGGAGAAAGTTTGGTCAACGCGAGAATCTCACGAAAACCGTTATAGTTTTCACGCACTCGGAGCTAATGAATTTACTAACGAGTCCATTGATTGAGGTAACGTTAATGCTACCGGTTAATCACAAGATCTGGGACATCAGACGGATGAATTAAGCGAATACGGGCCTGGTAGTTATATAGGTTCGTTGGTTTCGGGAGCACCAACGTTTTACGCATACCTTGTTTGTAAACCTGACGGTACGGTTATTGAAAAATGTAAACAAAAGATTATCACGCTAAACTTTGCGAATAGCCGTCACGTAAATTATGACGGATTACGATCCTCCGTGACAGGAGCTAGGAGCGTACCTAGTATTTTTAAATTCGACGCTATTTGACGCATGGAATTTCATCATGTAGTAACGCGTAAAGAAACGAAATCATGCAAACCTGTTAACACGAAGCGAAAGCGGCACGGGATGTACTCTACTGTACCGTACGGCTATTGTGAAATACGCTGATTAGAATAACGCAAAAAAGTATAAAGTTTTACGATTGAATTCTCGGTATTTAAAAATAATCTTTTTGTCTAATTCCATGTATCGTATTTACTGTCTACAATACGTTTGAAAAAACATTGATTTATTATGTATAAAACTGTTGTTTGCTCGTTTTTTTTGTGCTGCTATTCGTAGCAGTTGCTGCTATATATTTACCGTTTCCTTTTGTTGTGACTTTCTCATCGTTGATTCCTTTTGTTCCGTCTTTCTTATCGAGTGTTTCCTTTTGTTCTGACTTTCTCGTGCTACCTCCGTGGATATAATATTTCTGTTTAGAATTACACGATTCGTAGAATTTGCACATACCAGGTCTATAAATATGAAACCGGAATTTTTGTACAGAAAATACACGGTTTTTGTATGAAAATGATAAAAAATATTTTATTCGAAGTATTGCCCATCGCTAGCTATACATTTTTCCCACCTGTCTGACAATTTGTGGATGCCACGCCAAAAAAACTGTTGCTCTTTTGAGGCAAACCAGTCATCGAGCCATTTTCGTACATTTTCGTAAGATGTAAAGCGCTGATCAGCAAGTGCGTGTCCCATCGATGTAAATAAGTAGTAATCGGACGGAGCCAAGTCTGGTAAGTAAGCCGCATGCGAAAGTATTTCCCAACTGAACGCCTCAATCGTTTCCTGGACCAGTTTTAATGTGTGTGATGGTGCATTATCATAAAGCAAAATCACTTTGTGTTGCCTTTTCTGATATTCTGGTCGTTTTTCACGCAAAGCTTGATTCAAATTGATCATTTGTTGTCGGTAGCGTTCAGTATTAACGGTCTCGCCAGGTTTTAGCAGCTCATAATAGATCACACCCTTCTGATCCCACCAAACACAGAACATTGTCTTCCGTCCATAGCGATTTTGCCTTTTAGTCGATGTCGATGGTTCGCCTGGAGTTACCCATGATCTTTTACGCTTAGGATTCTCAAAGTATATCCTCGTTTCATCGCCAGTCACAATTCGATGGAGAAATGACTCTCTTTTGTACCTGGCGAGCAGCATTTCGCAAGTGGTTTTTCGGTTTTCCGGCTGTCTTTCATTCAGTTCATGTGGAGCCCATTTTCCCTTCTTCTGGATATTTCCCATGGCTTTCAAACGTATGGAGACGGCTTCTTGTGTCACATTTAATTGATCCGCGAGTTGTTGTTGCGTTTGAGCGTCATCCTCATCCAACAATACTTGCAATTCGCTGTCTTCAAACTTTTTCGGTGGTCTTCCACGTTCTTCGTTTCTCACGTCAAAATCGCCACTTTTGAATTTTTTAAACCACTCAAAGCACTGTGATTTACCAAGAGCATGCTCACCGTAAACTTCGACAAGCATTCGATGCGACTCTGCAGCAGTTTTCTTCAATTGGTAACAGAAAATCAATGCTGTCCGTAAATCGTAGTTTCCAGGCACAAAATTCGACATGTTCAACGCTATTACAAACTATGCTGTTGTATGAAACTTGTATTGTTGTGAGTTGAAAATCTTTGTCAGAGATGTCAACAAAGAAATGGTGCCAATGACGTGGTTTGACGATAACTACATTAACAGGTAGGGCCATCTATGGGCAAATTCCGGTTTCATATTTGTAGTATTGCGTAACTTGCAAGTAGTGATTTATATTACTGTTTCAGTTTTCAGAAAATTGTTTTAAGGTAAGTTATTCAAAATCAAATTTCTTTTGTTTTTTATTGCATTAAGTTGGACGCCCAGCTTGACGGGGCTACCTACGAAAACATAGCCCGTCACCCGGATCTGGGTGACGCGTCGTTCAACGTGTTACAAAGTAGCACAAATTATTTGTGTTTTATTAAAATTGCACGAAATTTATTATTTTGTTATGCCGGTACCGAGTAATTGAATTATTCGGTAGTCGGTATAATATTAAAAGTTATTATTTTTTGGGATCGTTTGCCGATAAGGAGATGGATCTCGAGTAAAAGATGGAAACGCGAATTTATATAAAAGAAAGTATTTATTATAAGCAACGGTAACTTTCCGTTGCCTATTTATATATCAAAGTAAGAAGTACAATAATGCGTTGTTTCGAGTATTAAACGAGGAACCAACCGTTCTCTTTTCAATCTAATTTAATACTGTCTTTTCGTAAAGCAGTTGCTAACTGTCTTCACGAAAATCCCTTTTTTACGCACTAACGCAATTTTAGCGTTAGCCTATCGCCGAACGCCAAGCGAGTCGCTCATGCTGCGTCGGCGTTCTTGGGGTCGTTCATACGATCGGGCATTGGACTTCGTTTCTTGTCTTGAACGAATTCCAAAGTCTCTTTACTATGGAATATTCCCGAATATACTAAATACGGAGTGAAATATTCCGCGGCACAACATCCCTCCCCCCTTAAAAGGAAAATTTTTTTCTTTAAAAAATTTTTTCTTCGATTGGTTTCTCGTTTGAAGTTATATAACAATACAATAAAATTTTTCATTTTTTCATTTGTAACGATGAAGTTTTTCCTTTTGCTTCTTATCGTTTTTCGTGCCGAGCGAGTCGTTCTCGGTTGGGGGGACGGGTGCATAACCTGGCCAGCTCGGATCGCGGTTGCTCTTCTGGCTGTTGTCGTCCGATCGGCTCGAGGTTGATATTTACCTCGGTTGTTGCCGGGGTCGTTGTCTCGCTTGTCCTTGTTGGTGTTCGGTTTCGTTGATACCAATAACATTTAAACAGAACATAGCCAACCAAGGCTATTGGTGCTACTGCACCCAGTGAGTAGAAACTCATATTGTGGATGTGTTGCATCCCGTCTCCGGCAGTATTAAGGTTGTCCATGATTTGATCGGCTCGAGCTCCGAGCTTTTGTAGCTCTTCCGGGTCTCGCAGCACGCTCTGCAGTGGAATTGTCTTTTCGGTCTGCGTAGGGGGCGCCTGGGCTTCAATTTTCGTTAACGTTAAATTGAACGATGGGAGATAGTGTTCCCGGATAATCTGTGAGGTCCGCCCGATGGTTTTTATGCTGAAATCTTGGGCGGTTACTATACATACGCCTACCAAAGCCAGTATGCCTGAATTTTTCTAAATTACCATTACTATGTATGACATGTTTTCCTTCGTGCTTTTTCAATTAAACAAGTTTTCATTTTACCTTGTTTCTCTTATTGGAGTTCCTTACCTTGCGCTTTGTGGAGCTCCATACCCGCCTTTATTTAGCTTTTATTTCATTTAAGTGCTCTATTAAGAGCTTCAGGCGGTTTGCATGCACTGCCTGAGTTTTTCGTCCCTTTCGGATGACGTAATTGACGGGGGGCCTTTTTTCTACTATTTCGTGAGGTCCCGTCCACTTCGGGGTCAGCTTGGTTGACCGCCCCCTGCGCACCGTCTCGTCGCGGAGGAGTACGCGTTCGCCGACGCGGTACTCCTGCACCTGTGCGCCTTGGTCGTATGTAGTCTTCGACCGTCTTTTCGCGCCTTTCAGGTTGTCTCGTGCTACAGTCCATGCGGCGCATAGTCGTTCGCGTAACTCTTGGACGTAGTCGTCGTACGCATAGGTGCGGCGGGGCTCCTGCTTCACGGCGGTCGGTAACTCCGCTTCGCGTCCGTATACCAATACATGGGGTGACAATCCGGTCCCCGTATGTGGAGTGGTGTTGTACGTGAACATCGCGTACGGCAGCCACTCGTCCCAATTTCCTTGATCCTCATTTATGAAATTTTTCAGATATTCAGCGAGGGTGCGATGCGATTTTTCTAGCGCGCCATTTGATTCCGGATGGTAGGCCGTCGTTTGTATCTTCTTGATTCGGAGCAGTCGACATATCTCTTTGAAGGTCGAGCTGAGGAAGTTCGTGCCTTGATCCGATAATATTATTTCCGGTGTCCCGTGCCGGCAAATCAATTCTTCTACGAGCGCCTTCGCTACTGTCGAAGCCTCTTGGTTCGGCAGTGGAATCGCTGCGCTGTACTTGTTAAGTGCGTCTTGAATCGTATGTATATATTTTTTCCCGTTGACGCTTTCCGGTAGCGGTCCTACGATGTCGACCGCAACTTTTTCAAATGACCTCGATGGGTTGTCCGTTACCACCATCGGCACTCGTTCCCTTTTCCTGATTTTATTCTTTTGACAGGATTCGCAAGACGATATATAATTCTTTAGATCTCTTCTCAGGCCGGGCCAGTTGTATTTGGTCCGAATTCGATGTAACGTGCGCCGTATACCTTGATGCCCTCCTATGGGGGTGTCGTGGTATTCTCTAATTATTTTCTGGCGGTCATCGGCAGAAGGAGTGGCTACGCCACTGCGGCAGTCGCTATACTCTTTTATCGCGCTGTCTTCATCCGCGCTGCAGGAGTTCGTGGGCTACGGGCCCCGCCGTGCCTCGCTTCCTCAGCAGGCCTTTGCGGTGCTCTGTCCGCAGTTTCTTCGCTCGGTGTGCCCACCGGTAGCTCCGCCGTTGGGTCGCTCTCTCTCTCGAGCGGCTTTGCAACATTTGCCTTTCGCGGCCTTCCGCGCTTCGCGGGTCCGCCATGCTGTGCTGGGCCCGCTCCATCCTTGTTAGCGGTGCTCGCAGTCTTACCAGTGGCTTGCGTTGCTTGCTTGCGTGGTCTGCCCCTTCCCCGACCGCACGGCTTTTCGGCGGGGCTGTGGGGTTCAGTAGAGCGTTCTGCAGGCACGCTGCGAATCTCTCTATCCTCTTCTGGCGCATTGGCCAGCGCGGCCTCTCTCTCTGCCGCGTTGCTAGTCTGGCCCGGGGTATTCTCGGCTCTCCGCTTTGTGCGGCTGTCCGTACCCGGGCGCTTACTGTCCTCGTCTCTCTCGCGGGCGGGTTCGATCTCTCGCTCCAGGGAGCTACTATGGCTATACGGGGTATCTTCGGCCGTCCGCTTTGTGCGGTCATTCGTTGTGTCGAGTTGCCCCATCGTGCTGTTCTCTTTCGACACACGGACTTCGTTCTTCGCTCTCGCTTGGGCCCTCGTAGTAAGGCATATTCTACTAAGCGCATCTGCATTCGTATTGCGCTTACCTGCCTTGTACTCTACATTGAACTCATGTTCTGCCAATTTAATTTTCCAACGCATCAATCTCGAACCTGGGTCCTTTACTCCGTACAGCCAGGTGAGCGGTTGGTGGTCCGTCACTACTGTGAAACGGGTACCTTAAATATATGGCCGGAATTGAGCTAGGGCCCATACTATCGCGAGTAGCTCTTACTCCGTGTGTTACTATGTCGACGAGTTATACTGGTTGCCTTGGTTATCCTCGACTCTCCGCTTTGTGCGGCTGTTCGTATACCCGATTGCGCTATCATTCTCTTTTTTGTGGGACTTTCTGTCCTGTCCCACTTGGGCTCGTGTGGTCGCATATGTGCGACTAAGAGCATCTGCAACAGTATTTCTTTTTCCGGCTTTCTGCATTTTACCGGACCCATGCCCCGATTTTACGGTCTTCCCAGGCAAGGGTTGCGATCCTAGGTCCTTCCCCGTCGCACTTCCCCGTCGTGTTTAGGAACATTTAAACTCACTCTTTTGGTTCTTGACGGTGTGACACGGGGTCTCTCTATGATGCCTCGGCCGATCCTACTCCTTGTAGGTAGTCTGACAAATTTATTTTTCTTGGCGGCATCCATGTTAGGCCCGTTTCCGGAAGGAAGATTTATCTCTGTAAGCAGGCCTATGTATTTGCACGTGGCAGCAGTTCTACTGCGTGGTGACGAATATATCCTCGTTGCGCCGTCCCTTAGCGGCATGCAGTGCCCATACAGCTTGAGCATCTCGCCATGCAGGGTGTCCGCTTTATGCTGCTTGATAAAGTCCATGCCAAGTAATCCGTTGACCTTCAACGGCACATTGTTCGGAACGATGTAGAACCAATGCTCTACATTTAGAGCCGGTGTCTCAAGTACAATTTTAGCTATCCCGAGGGGGGTGAATTTTTCGCCCGCTACCCCCTGTAATTCCACGGAGCACCTGCTCACCATGGTCTCGGGCTTGAGACAGCCTTCCTTGATTATGCTGCACTGCGCTCCGGTGTCCGCTTTGAGGGTGAGTACCCCGGTCGTGGCCAACGGTGCATCGATATCGAAGTCGCTGGCGGTGGCACTCGACGCCGGCAGCGTTACTTGTAGAAGCTGCAGCGTTGTTTTCTTCTGCTTGCACGCAGGTCTCTGCTGGACAGTCAGCGTATTCAGTCTCAGTGCGCCCAGCGCGTTCACGCCTGCAGTGGCTGGATCTGGCCCCGCAGTTACCGTATTTTTTGCATCTTTGTAGCCGGCGTTTTTTGGCTGTCGGGGCGGCTGCGTTGGCTCGCTTTTATTCTGCGACAGTTTCTTCCGGCATTCCTTCCACATGTGGCCTTTCTTCTGGCAGTAATTGCAGGTTATTTCCACATTGTGGATTGACTTATTTTCACTGGGTACTGGTAGGCTTACTCGTCCCGTATTCTGGGTGCAGTCTCGAGCCATGTGTCCAGGTTTTCCGCAGGTGAAACAATTTTCTCCCTGCCGGGGTGATGCGCCTTGGGACCTTCTGGGGTGGCTCAATACTCCACCTACCCCTCCCTTTGGCTGTACCATGTTGGTTATCTCTATGGCCCCTGCCACAGAGTCATGCAGCGTTTGGTAATTTCTAGCACGCACCAGCACTTGCACCTGGCCGTGCAGGCCGTTTTCGAAGTTGGCCTGTGCGCTTCGTCGGGTGACACTCTCGACGGTGATCCTCTGATCCTCTGCTTGCAACGGCTCGCAGAGTATTTCGGCGATGTGTACCGTGATTCTCTCCGTTCTTGCCGCATAAGCGGCGATGTCCTCGTTCTGTCCCTGCCGGAGGGAGCTGAACTCCATTTGCAACGCGGCCAGGGACTTCCGTTGTCCGTACAACGCTTCTAATTCGCTCCTTAGTTGCGCCATGGTGCTAATGGTTTTGTGCTGCAGTTGTCTCGCTGCTGCACCCTCTAGCTTACTCATGACTATTAACTCCAGTAGGGTGTCATGCTCCTCTTCTGCTACCCTGCGGAATATCGTCTCGCAGGACTTTAAGAAGAGCGGCAAAGCCTTCGAGTCCTTGCCGTCGAACGTTTTTACCCTTTTTATTCCGAGGCTGAGGCTGAGCATATTTGAGGGCCTCTGCGTCTCTTCGAACCGCGTGCGTCTTGGGGGCAGTGCGGGGGGCGGGATGTCCTCCATCCCTGCTCCTCCTAACCGTCGCTGGAGCTCGGCAATTTGCTCTCTTAAGGAGTGGATGAGCTCGTACTCGTCCGCACCAACCTCGTTCAGCGTGTCAGCCAAATTCCGTCTTGCCGACGGCGTTTCTGCCTCCCTGAGTTCGCGATCAAGTTCGCGTTGGCCTCGATCGTGCTCGCGCTGCAGTTTTTCATACTGGCGTCGCGCTCTTTCCATGTCGCGTTGGCTTCGGTCGACCGCCTCCAACCGATCGCGTACTCTCGCTGGTACCGACCGGGCTGTCGCATCGGTAGCTGCTGAATAACCCACACGATCTATAGTTCGCATGTTTTCTATTTCTCGCTCAACCATGTCCTCGGTGATGCGTTCAGGCGTTTGCTCGCCAGTGGCCATATTAAGCAAATCGTCGCTAACGTTGCTGTCATGATCCCCGAATGACGCACCCCTACGTGGGTTTACGCCAAACTGGGCCGTCAGTCTGTCCGCCAGGGCCCCTTGTCTGGACGAAGGGATTTGCCCCGACGGCGACAGCTCGAATAGCGCCCTGCGCGCTTCGTAAACTATGTCCCCTACGACCGCGGCTAATCCAGCTGCGGGGTCTACCTCTTCGCCGGGCAACGTCGTCTCTAACGAATTGCCCCTATTTCTTGGTCGGGCTCCTCTAGGATCTGACATGTTTGCTAATTTCTCGGCGAACTCTACTTTAAAATATTCCCACAAAATCTCAAGAGAAATATATATCTAGTGGAATATTTTCCCAAATATCGGTTCTACGCTGGCTTTGGCAAAATTATTAATTTTGTTTTCAAAAATTTCAAAATATTTTTTCTATCTGGCTTCAGTTTATCGGCTATATGTATAAGTATAATGTAACCGCCACTTACAGATAGATGATCTGGAAGATTGTCCTTTCCATACTGTTGCTCTCGGGTGCCGTTCCTCCGGTGCTGTAGACCTGTTGTCTCGTAGCTTCCCTCGAAGGCTGGTCCAGTTATCCTCCCTGGTACCGTTGACACGTATCTCCGTCGGTTCTTGGGTTCGTCTTTGGTGCGTCGCCAACGGTTACGCGACGGCTTCTTTTCGAGTAGCTGCTTTGCGTACTCGGCTGCACACTTTGTGCGGTTTTCCGCGACTTGACGTGACACCGTCAATCGGGACTTTAAACGGTTGACCGATACGTCACCCCGCACCGACGTTCACTTTGCGTCTTCGCGTTAGATTAGTCGGGTTTTCACGAACTACACTGGTGTCCTTGCACGCGTCGTAGTCGTCACTTCAGAGTATTCTCAACTTTGTCCAAAACACTTTTGTCCTAATAAATCACGAATCACTTAACTTCGGCAGATCCCACCGCTGCCACCAAATGTTATGCCGGTACCGAGTAATTGAATTATTCGGTAGTCGGTATAATATTAAAAGTTATTATTTTTTGAGATCGTTTGCCGATAAGGAGATGGATCTCGAGTAAAAGATGGAAACGCGAATTTATATAAAAGGAAGTATTTATTATAAGCAACGGTAACTTTTCGTTGCCTATTTATATATCAAAGTAAGAAGTACAATAATGCGTTGTTTCGAGTATTAAACGAGGAACCAACCGTTCTCTTTTCAATCTAATTTAATACTGTCTTTTCGTAAAGCAGTTGCTAACTGTCTTCACGAAAATCCCTTAAGTCGCAATTTTAGCGTTAGCCTATCGCCGAACGCCAAGCGAGTCGCTCATGCTGCGTCGGCGTTCTTGGGGTCGTTCATACGATCGGGCATTGTACTTCGTTTCTTGTCTTGAACGAATTCCAATGTTTCTTTACTATGGAATATTCCCGAATATACTAAATACGGAGTGGAATATTCCGCGGCACAACAATTTATTAAAAAAAAATGATTACACCTATTTATAAAAAATACGGTTATTTATTAAAAATATTACGCTCGTCCAATTGAAGAAATGTTTAAATGATTTAAATTCGTGTATTTTACTGAAAATTATTAAGATTTACGACAAGAATATAAAAATATTTAAATTTCTCCATTAATAAACATTACAAGAGGCATAAATAATTTCGAAAAAGACATATTTTTTAAATACGAACTAGACGTTTTATTTCTAGAATTAATTTTTCAAATATATCCGTAGGGTAAGATGAAACGAATAAAAGAAAGCGGAGCGTCATTTAGAAAGAAAAAGACGGCAAGGAAGGAAATCCAGAATAAAACACTGGAGCACTACTCAAATACATCTCCCGTGAATCAACATCTAGATTCTTTTAATATTGTTGCCTCAAGTACTGGCGAAGAAGCAGCCTTCGAAGGCGAAAAAACTTCTTCCAATGTTGTTGAAAAGGAAAAACCTGCCTCACATACTGGCGAAGAAGTAGAAAGTTCACCAAGTTCTGATGAAGAATTTGCTACACAAATTATTCCGTCTATTCCTATGAAAGATGTTGGATTATGGCCTAACAAGATTGACGACAATACAAGAGTATTCCTGGTATGTCAGGGTCCGTTTGCAATTAAAAATTTAGACGTAGATTTCAGTGAAGGAGTAAAACGTCCTGGTAATACAATCAAAGCCAAAGGTGAAACAAGAAAGCTTAATCGCGACTGGTTTTTTCAAATTTTGCCTAATGGTGAAAAGCTGTTAAGATCGTGGATGGTGTATTCACCATCAAAGAAAACTATATATTGTTTTTGCTGCAAACTGTTTGATGATCTTTGTCAATCAAGTTTTAACACGGAAAATGGTTTTAACAAATGGTGGAAACTTAATCCCAAAATAAGTCAAGACGAGTTGAGCCCACTGCACATTCGATCATTTTCCCAATGGAAGGAATTAGAAATAAGACTTGGACAACTTGGCACAACTTTTGATAAACTTAAACAACAGGATATTGATAAGGAAATCAAAAAATGGAAAGAAATTCTTACAAGAATACTTGATACAATTAGATTCTTAGCAAAACAAAATTTGGCATTTCGAGGTCATCGTGAAAGTGTTTATCAGGAAGACATCTATTCAATGGAAAATATAGGAAATTTTCTAGAGCTTCTTGACTTGTTGGCTAATTGTAAGTACGACCCAGTATTACGTGAACATGTAGTAAAAATTAATATGGGTAATAAATATAGTATCTCCTATTTATCGCCGAAGATTCAGAATGAATTCATAGAGTTATTGGGAGGCGCAGTGAGAAAAACAATTATGGATCAAATAAAGCAAGCTAAGTACTTCTGTATGATATTTGACAGCACTCCAGATATTTCTCACAAAAATCAAACCAGTCAAATTATTAGATATGTAGTGATTGATGGCAGCGAAGTTAAAGTTGTAGAATCGTTTATTGACTTTGTAGAATCTAAAGGAAAAACTGCTGAGAAAATCACAAATATGATTTTAATGAAATTAGAAAATGACGGTTTAGATATGAAAAAATTGCAGAGGACAGGCTTATGATAATGCATACAATAAACTCGCATTAAATTAATAAATCCAAATGCAAAATTTGTAGCATGTACAAATAATTCTTTAAATCTGGCACGTTTACACGCAGCTTCTACTGCTATCGATTCCATAACATTTTTTGGAACTATCGAGCAGTTGTTTTTATTCTTTTCTTCTTCCACTCGTCGATGGGATGTTTTACTTTCTGTCACTGGTCAAGGTGTTAAACGCAGCGTAGAAACTCGCTGGAGCGCTAGAGCAAAAGCAGTAATTATAGTAAAAAATCATTTTTTAAACATTCAAAGCGCCTTGGAAAAATTGACATCTGAAGATGAAAATAGTAAAACGAGGTCAGATGCTGGAATATTACTCAATTCAATGCAATCTTTTTCTTTTTTATGTTATCTCAATTTATGGAAACCCGTCTTTTTGGAAATAAATGACGCGCAAAAATACCTGCACATAAAAGGGTTAAATGTTCATCAATGCCATATAAAACTAAATTCTTTGCAAATCCATTTCATCGAACGAAGAGATGCGCTAATAGAAAACGCTGTTATAGCAGCCAAAACAATTTATAAAGAGTTGGAGATATCTACTGAACGTCGAGTTAGAAGGAGAAAAAATATGAGTGGGGAAAATTCACGAGACGTGGGGCTATCCTTAAAACAAGAAGTACGAAGAGAAATGTTTTTATCTATAGATAGAATTATAAAGGAAATAAAAGAACAGTTTGATCAGTTGCGTGTTCTTACAAGAAAGTATTCGTGTATAATACCATGCAACCTACTAAATGAAGGATTTGAATGTCAAATAAATGACTTTATTGACATTGATAAAGAACAGTTCCATATTGAAAGAAAAAGAATCCAGATCTTTATGGCTGTACCTGCACTACAAGAAGAGGCAAAACGTTGGAAAAACGGGGGGGGGGGGAAGGCCCTCTTGATCTACTAAAATTTGTTCAACAGTATAGATTGGTGTTTGAGAATCCGTCCAGATGTGTTGGATGGAATCTGAGAAGATATTGAAAAAATATGAGTATTCTCTCAACGCAGGGAAAAATAGAACCAGACAGAAAGATGGTCTATAGAGAAAGTGGTTTTTCTTCTAAAGGGTGGTTAAATTTTAAGGGCCGATGTTGATTTTGAATAAAACACAAATTATTTAGGAAATTATTGTCAATTCTTTTTATTATGATAATATGGTATGGTTCAATTATGTATGGAACAAAATATCGGCCAAATGGCCGCCGCGACCTCGGCGGCACACCTCCATCCGATGGTCTAAATTTTCGATGACGCTTAGGCATAATTGAGGTTCTATGCCGTTAATGTGCCGAATTATCTCATCCTTTAGCTCTTGAATTGTTGCTGGCTTATCGACGTACACCTTTTCTTTCAAATAACCCCAAAGAAAGAAGTCCAACGGTGTCAAATCACATGATCTTGGCGGCCAATTGACATCGCCACCACGTGAGATAACACGGCCATTGAATTTGTTGCGCAAAAGAGCCATTGTTTCGTTAGCTGTGTGGCAAGTGGCACCGTCCTGTTGAAACCACATATCGCCCACATCCATATCTTCCAATTCGGGCCATAAAAAGTTCGTTATCATCTCACGATAGCGAACACCATTCACAGTAACTGCCTGACCGGCCTCATTTTGAGGTGGACGGCTCTTCAGCCACACTATCGCGAACAGCAGCAATATTTTCTGCAGTACGAGCTGTACGAGCATGCACTGGTGTTTTAATATCTCCTACAGACCCGGTTTGCTCAAATTTTTGCACGATTTTTCCGATTGTACGCACATTTGGACGATTAAATTGACCGAAAAAATCACGAAATGCACGATATGCATTTGGATTTGAACGCCCATTTTCATAATAAGCCTAAATAACTTTGACGCGTTGTTCGATTGTGTATCTTTCCATTGTTCAAATTGAGTTAGTCTGAAATTGAGAAATGTCAAATGAAATGCAGAAAAAAACTTGACGTTTAGGTGTGGTTCACATTCAACATCGGCCCTTACAATTTAACCACCCTTTACCATCCACTCTTTCACTACAAAATATCTAAAATAGAAAAAAAAATAAAGATATATATTAAAATACAAAGAATTGAAGTTAAATTTTAATTTGAGTGAAACATTTGAACAGCACATAATTACATTAATTGTGTGCTGCATTTATGAGTTACTTGAGTAGCACACAATTATATTAATTGTGTGCTGTGATTATTGAGAGCAGTGTACGTGCTGCAGCCAGTGCTGCGGAGCACGCCACGCAATGAGATATGTGAGTGCGCAGATTGATTTTACTAGTTCCAGGAACTTCTCAATAAGCTAGAAAAGTTGAATGCACAGAGAGTCAGTGCTGGCACATGCAACTCTGGTACTTGAGTGCTGGAATTCTACTAGAACGGACTGTGAAGCAGTCAACGCTGCACTGCACAACAAAATGAGAGTATGAGGATGCACAAATGAGTAGAAATATTCACAGTATTTTCCCAGCAGGTTTACTGGGGGAAAATACAGAGAGCACATGCGCAATTATATTAATCGAGCAGGCAAAATGTCGTGATGAAAACCGTGGTACAGCCAGTGCTACAGAGCACGCCAAAGTGTGAGACCTTTATGTTGATGTACCGACTTATTTTCTACTCCTCACCGACATTGAATTGCACTGAATTGTGACGGTGTACTCTTACCGTGTATTTGAGTCCTGTCGATCTTGAAAGTGCTGAGAAAATCCGGTGAGCTGGTGAAAAATCCGATAGTGTACCGAGGATTTGTGCGCTGTCCAGGCGGTCTTTCACAGAAGTGTCAAAAATAGCAATATGGCTGCGTAAAATGAAAGCGTCATTGAGCGCTGGAGTCAAATGAGGGAGATAGCTGGTGAGCGAAGCCGAAGTCAAGGGAGAGAGATAAACTCTTGCTTAATGCGGCATGCCTGCGAGGCACAGCCGCGGCTCCGCGAGGCCCTTCCTCGGCTATCTCCGACCCAACCGAGCGCGGCGTGCTACACAGCAGCAACAGGTCGGCGCATGGCGAATATCGATCGCCGTGCGCTAGCTTATTTTCCAACAATTGGAAAATTCTGTACCCAACATTGTAATTTTGCTAAGAATTTTTTTAACAATTGCTATCAGTGTCGCTATTTGCGAAAGGAGCTTCTCCAAATTGAAGTTGATAAAAAATTATCTTCGTTCCACAATGAGTGATTTAAGACTACAAAATCTTGCAATATTGTCCATAGAACGAGAAATTACAAATAATATAAATTTTGAGAGCATTATACACGATTTTTCTACTATGAAAGTTAGAAGAGTAAATATATAAATATGTTTACATACACATACGTGTACAATTTGTTTGTTTATCCAAAAGAAATGAAATTATTTCTTTATAAATATAAAATATAAAATATTTAATGGTAATTTTTTTTTGTAAATTAGGTATATGTTTTACCTCATAGGTGGGGAACCTGCGACCTCCGTAAGTTTCTTGTGGTCTATGAAAAAGTATCTTGTATTTTTATAAAAGTTGCATTTATAGGTATATCAACTTATGCGGCCGCCTTTATTACTGCCTAATTTTAATATGACATCCAAAGGTAAAAAAGTTCCTCACCTATGGTTTGTCTCAATTACAATTATTTATTTATATTTATTAATTTATAAAAACCATCATTTGGTTGACTTGGAAAGGGCGGCAAAAGTTCTAGGTACGCCACTGGCTGGAGAATCGCATCGAATGCTTGTCGAAGCTTACGGTGAGCATGCTCTTGGTAAATCACAGTAATTTGAGTGGTTTAAAAAATCCAAAAGTGGCGATTTTGACGTGAGAAACGAAGAACGTGGAAGACCACCGAAAAAGTTTGAAGATGGGAAAATGGGTTCCACATGAACTGAATGAAAGACAGCAGGAAAACCGAAAAACCACTTGCGAAATGCTGCTCGTCAGGTACAAAAGAAAGTAATTTCTCCATCGAATTGTGACTGGCGATGAAAAGTGGATATATTTTGAGAATCCTAAGCGTAACAGATCATGGGTAACTCCAGGCGAACCATCGACATCGACTGCAAGGCCAAATCGCTATGGACGGAAGACAATGCTCTATGTTTGGTGGGATCAGAAGGGTGTGATCTATTATGAGCTGCTAAAACTTGGCGAAACCGTTAATATTGAACGCTACCGACAACAAATGATCGATTTGAATCAAGCTTTGCGTGAAAAATGACTAGAATATCAAAAAAGTCAACACAAAGTGATTTTGCTTCATGATAATGCACCATCACACACAGCAAAACTGGTCAAGGAAACGATTGAGGCGTTTACTTGAGAAATACTTTCGCATGCGGCTTACTCACCAGACTTGGCTCCGTCCGATTACTACTTAATTGCATCGATGGGACATACACTTACTGAGCAGCGCTATACTTCTTACGAAAATGTACGAAAATGGCTCGATGACTGGTTTGCCTCAAAACAGCAACTGTTTTTTTGGCGTGGCATTCACAAATTGTCAGACAGGTGGGAAAAATGTATAGCTAACGATGGGCAATACTTCCAATAAAATATTTTTTATCATTTTCATACAATAAACGTGTATTTTCTATACAAAAATTGCGGTTTCATATTTATAGACCTGGTATACCTCTTTTGCGCAACAATTTACACACTATCGAGATCGATATAAAAGACGAGTTTGGAAATCCTATACCATTCCAACAGGGAACGTTGACTGTGACACTACATTTCAAAAGGCCTCACGATTGATTACGCCGCTATGGATTATATTGACAGTGTGCAGCACGGATGGGGCCGTCGCGGGTACAGCGGTATTAGCCATGTTTATATCGGAACACCTAATCAACGAGGACACGGTATCGGCAGCTTTCTCGGAGGCCTGTTTCGTCCAGTGTTACCACTTTTAAGGAAGGTCGCTAAAGCAGTTGGACAAGAGGCATTGCGAGCTGGTGTAAACGTAGCCAGTGATATTGTCCATAGGAATATAGCTGTGAAAGATACTATGCGCGAGAGAGCGCGAGAATTAGGCAGTAATTTCAAACGCAAAGCCTCTGCAAAAATTGTCACTCTCATGCGGGGTCTGATTATAAAAACCGCAAAATTTCGCGAACTCCTTATTCATCGAACGAACGTAAACCACGACGTATCTCCCGTAAAAATAAAAATGTAATAAAAAGAAAAGTAATAAGGAAGAAGGAGAAGAATAATAAGAACAACAAGAAGAAGAAGACTCGTCAACGAACGGTTGCAGATATTTTTGGATAGCTGAAACAAGATGGATTTTCTACATGCGCACTCGTGTGACTGTCTTAAATCGGAACTTGAATTCCTGGACACGGTGATTAGTATATCGATTTCGCGCATACTATGCTTAGTCTGAGAGTGAAAATAACATCTTCATGTATGGAAATTGCCGCGGGTATAGCGCCGATAGTAAGTACCGGCCCTGTAAACAATCCCTTGCATTCTATAGAAACACTTTTGAATTACGGTCCAGCAGCCAAAAATTCGCATCTCACGAGCGTTCTCTGGTACGATGATACCGCTAGAAAAATGGATGATATAACATCGGGAAATACGGGTCTTGTAAGAAGAAAACAATTTTTAAATATCGGAAAAACTGTAGACTGGCTCGGCCATCTGCATTGCGATATGTTCAATCAGGAGCGGTTCCTATTAAACGGTGTCGAGATGCGAATACGGCTGGTGCGGTCTAGAGATTCATTTTGTCTAGTGGGCGATATCAAAATGGTCAATGCGGCTTAAAGATTCTCGAGGCATCGATTCTCGTTTGTAGAAAAAAAATAGCACCTGGCGTGCTGCTCTCGCATGCTAGAACTCTGGCAAAATCTACGGTTAAATACCCTCTTACGAGAGTCGAGGTAAAGGCCGTTTCAATACATTCCGGTGTTCATAGAGAGACTATCGATAATATCGTGCTAGGTCAATTGCCGAAGCGTATAATTATCGGTTTTGTCGATAACAAAGCGTTTAACGGCGACTTCAGTATGAATCCATTCAATTTCCAAAATTACAAGATAAATTGACTCTCGCTGTATGTAGATGGTGTTCAAATACCTTCGAAATAGTTACAACCTGATTTCACGAAAAAACATCTGTATGTAGATGCTTTGCAAACGTTGTTTTCGGGAACTGGAATACATTTATTGAACGGTGTTAATTCGATCGATCGCGGTAATTATCGCGATGGATACTGTCTGTTTGCTTTTGAGTTGACACCCGATATTTCGGCGAACAGCAATTCACATTGGAATTTAATAAAGCACGGTAGTGTGAGAATGGAGGTACGATTTGAGGATGCGCTTGCTTCAACGGTAAATTTTGTAGTCTACGCGGAATATGATTATGTCGTTGAAATCGATGCCTCTCGGCAGGTAATGGTGGATTTTACCGGATAAGCGAAAAATGTGCTGATGTCGGAATAAAATTGTTTCGTGTTAAGAGACGTAGAAGCGTCTCTGTGAGTAACTAATCAGTCGAACTTGAGCATCAGTACAGATTAGACGTGAAAATGGATATCGTCGTGGATATACAGGGAATGCGTGGTAAAGACTCGCAATTTATTCCGAAAGAAATTGCCGTGGTAGCAGTGGATAGACCGTACTCTGCTCATTGTATCGTCGCATCACCGTGTCACTTTGCCGAATTACCGCAGCATTCGAGAATCCAGAATAATTTTCTCTCGAAATATTTTCACGGTCTTGAATGGTACGCGGGCGATGTGAGCTGTAAACAGGCATACGCTAACTTGCGTAAAATTTCGCGAAAATCAAGACGTATCTATACACGCGGTAACGAGAAGGTTATACTTCTTTGCGATATCACGAGTCGTGAAATTTCCAACTTGGAGGACGAGAAGGGTGCTCCATCGTACACATTTATGCAGAAATCCTTGCGAAAATGCTTCAGACACGCTCTGATAAACGATACAGCGTCTTCCCATTGTGCAATGCGCCAAGCTTTCCAAATAAAAATTTTTCACCAGCTCACCGGGTATTCCCAGCATTTTCAAACTCAACAGGACTCAAATACATGGTAAGAGTACATCGTTATAATTTATCGTAATTCAATGACGGTGAGGAGTGGAAATCTCATCGGTGCATCTTCATAATTGTCTCACTTTGTGGGGTGCTCTGCAGCACAGGCTGTATCACGTTTTTCTCATCATACTTTGCCCGCTCGATTAATATAATTGCGCGTGTGCTTATTATTCACTGTGCTTCCCCCCAACTAAAGCTGCTGGTAAAGTACTGTGAATATATTCTTATCATTTGTGCATCCTTAAACTCTCATTTTGCCGTGCTCTGCAGCGCTGACTGCACCACGCTTTTACATTACACATTTCAGCACTCAATCAATTCAAGTGCAAGTGCTCCTACTCATTCCCTGTAGTTTCTCGCATGTAAATTAACTGAGAATCTATTGAGAATGTATATGATAATGAGTGTGAGTGAGTTTGATGTATTGATAATGGTTCACATAAAATTATTCAGAACTCTAACAACTGAAAACTATCTGATGCGACAGAGCACTATTAGAGAAATTGATAAGTGCACAGAGTAAGCACCTACCCAGCCTGAGTAACACATAATAAATGGCAATGAATGTAGTGCTCTATGCAGTGAACGTGTATCGTTTGAGTATGTTTAATCTGTCGACCGATAGCAGGTCGATGCATTCGCACGTAGCATGTCAAGTGACAGATGCGAATAGTAAGGTTAAGGATCCTGGTGACAAGTATGAATAATTAAATGCACTCAGTATGTAACAATAATAGATTCAATGTTTATTTAATTAATTAACACTGATTGCATAAAATATCTGGTGGATACACAAGAAATGTAATTTGATTTGTTCTGGCCTGTGCGTTGATGTATTGGCGGTGAGTAGGTGCTAAGGCCTCTGAGTTGACTTGTTGATTCCGTGTGGTTGATCCTGGTTATAAGGTCTGATTGTAGAGCTCTAGTCAAGCCACACGGCAGGCTGGTGAGTGTTCTGACGCCAATGAACGGTGCGAGGCAGAATGGCGTTTCTGCTGCCAACGAACGAACCACGCCGTTGACGTTTATGTCAGTACTGCACTAGTCCTGTTGATTTGCTGTGATTTGTACTGACACTGATTTGACACACGGGTGATTTGACCAAGAATGTAATACACTATAATACTGAATGCACACTAAAGTGAGTGGAACGACTGAATATCTCTGTGAGTTTACGCGGGAACGTGTAGCGCGAGCGACTGTAGTAAGAACAATAGCCACATCCGTCGACCACGAGGCAGAGTATCAAGAGGGCAGACGTGCGTCACAGCTTGGTTGAGTTGTGATTCGCCGCCAGCGATATAAAGTGAGCCTTGTGAGTGGTCTTGCCGCTGGGGCCACACTAGCAGCGTTGGCCACTTGAGTGAGCTTCGATCGAGGATGTGAGCTGATGGATAATGTACATGAGTGCGCGGTCGATAATTCGATTTAGCATACCTGCGAGCTATACCATATGACGCGAGGCGTCAGATGATTGTGAGTGTAGCTTGTGCATGAGTTGAGTGTGTGCTTGGTAGGTGCGAAAACTGAACATTCCACCCGCCATCAGCAACGGTGTTGATGAATGAGTGTGAGCTGCTCTTCATTCATTTGAGCTGGTAAGATGGCGAGCTTGGTAATTGATCGGACGAGTGTTGTTGTTGCAGTTGTGAGTGACACTACCCTGGTCAATCCATCCTTTCCTGGATGGAGTTGAGTGACTCTGGCGGGAGGCCATTTTGATGGTGGAGACCTCTCATCAGTGATCAGTACTAATGAACCGACCTTGATGGTGTTCGATGGATGATGCCATTTTGATATAGAAAGTTGGCGCTAGAGATATTGAGTTGACCATCTGGACCAAAAATATTGAAGCCTTTGTTGTATTAGTTGCCATCGTGATAGTCTAGTAACGTTCAGATCTGTGAGTGATGGCTCTGGTATGGCTGTGAGCGGCTCTCCTATGAGAAAGTGAGCTGGTGTAAGTGCTGAAGTATCTTCGGGGTCTTCTGTGAGTGGTTCCAATGGTCGTGAGTTGAGCGTTGCTTCGATCTGGATGAGCAACGTGGTTAATTCCTCGAACGTGAGTGCGATTTCTCCTACTGTTCGGTTCAGGTGATATTTTACTGATTTGACTGCTGCTTCCCATTTTCCTCCCATGTGTGGAGCTGCTGGTGGGTTGAACTTCCACGTAGTTCCGTCGCTGGTGAGTGAGTAATGCAGTGAGAGTGGTTCTGTTGTAGCTTGAGTGAAGAGTTTGGTGATTGTGGCATCTGCTCCTATGAAGTTTGTGCCGCAATCACTATAGAGAGTGTTGCAGATGCCGCTGCGTCCAGTGAACCGTCTGAATGCAGCGATGAATAAGTCAGTTGAGTAGTCATTCAAGGCCTCCAGATGCAAGGCCGAGTTAACGAAGCACACGAAAATGCACAGCCATCCTTTATGTTGTTTGGCGCCTCTACCTTTCCAGGGTTTGATGGTCAGCGGACCAGCGTAGTCCACACCTGAGTAGAAGAATGGTCGTGCTGGTGTGACTCTCTTGGTTGGTAAATGACCCATGAGTTGTTGTGCTCTAATGCCACGTTGTTGAGCACATTTCATGCAGCTCAGTATGTGCGACCGTACTGGAGCTCTACCACCAATAATCCAGTACGATTGCCTTGTGTAGTTCTGGGTGAGTTGAGTGCCTCCATGCATGGTTTTGGGATGTGCATCTGCTATGATGAGTGTGGTAAAGTGAGAATGTCGTGGGAGTATTGCTGGGTGAATTGCCTCAAGTTCCAATTGTGAGTTGGTCAATCTTCCTCCAACCCGAATGATGCCTTGAGTGTCGATATAGGCAGTCAGGCGATTGAAGGGATGAGCTGTTGGTAGTTGAGCTATGGTGATCAATTTGAGCTCTGTTGAGAAATATGCTGCTTGAGTTGCTTTGATCCAAAATACTCTTGCTCTCTCAATATCTTGTGGCGAGAGAGGGTTAAAGAGTGTTGAGTTTGGCAATTTCTTGATGAGTTGACTTACTCGAAAGCGTATTGCGGTTAAGCTGAGGAGTCTAGTGAGAGAAGAGTGACTGTATACCATCTCCCAATGATATACGGCTTGAGTGCGAGCCCCGGTCGCTCTTCCTGATGAGTCTGTGAGTCTTCTTGATAGTGTTGAGTTGGCCATGAATATTGATTGCCTGTGAGCCACTGTGGTCCTGTCCACCACAGGAGGTGCTTCTGGAGCTGAGAGATGCTGATGCCCCTTGAAGCACAATCGGCTGGATTGTCTTTGCCAGGAACGAATCTCCATACGCTGTTTGGAGTTAGTTCTTGAATTGCTGACACTCGGTTCCTGACTAAGTCCTTCCACCGTGATGGGTGTGAGTTAATCTAGGTGAGCGTTACTGAGAAGTCAGTCCACAGGAACGTTTGAGTGTTGGTGAGTTCCAAGGTTATTTGCACATACTTCATGAGCTTTGCTAAGATCAGTGCTGCTGTGAGCTCGAGTCGAGGGATGGAGAGTCGCTTGAGTGGTGTTACTTTCGATTTCGCGCAGATCAGTTGAACCTTGGTTTCTTCCTCTGGAGTTGTTGTTTTGATATAGATAGCAGCTACCATTGCTATTTGAGATGCGTCGGAGCATCCGTGCAACTCCACAAGTGTTGAGCTTGTGAGTTGAATCCATCGTGGAATTGAGATTTGATTGACTTGAGTGAGCTCTTGTCTGAGCAACGTTCACTTGGTGTGTATCTGATCTGAAACTTGATCGTCCCAGCTGAGTTTATCCAGCCATAATTCGTGTAATAATGATTTGGCCTTGATGATGAATGGTGAGAGAAACCCGAGTGGATCGTAGAGTTGTGCTGTTTCAGACAAGATGATTCTCTTTGTGAGCTTGGAACTTGAGCATGGAGGCTTTGCGTGGAACTTGAATACGTCTTCACGAGGTACCCATGACAGGCCGAGTAACTTGGTGCTGCTATCTTTGAATGAGTGTGAGTTTGATTGTGAGTGGTGGTCGATATGCTCGATGAATTGCTCGGTGTTGCTGTGCCATTTTGCTAGAGGCAACCCGCCCGCCATGCAGAGCTGGGTGACTTGATTTGACATTTCGATGCGTGTGTCAAGCTGATCAGCTCCTCCAAATATGTTGTCAACATATCTGCCTTTCATGAGTGCTTCGATTGCGAGCGGGAAGCGATGACCTTCGTCTTCAACTAGTTGAAGCAATGATCTGATTACTAAGAATGGTGCTGAGTGAGTTCAATACGTCACTGTTGTTAGGTGATATGGCACCTTATTGAGTTGGTCATCTCGCCATATGATTCGTTGCAAATCCCAATCGTCCGGATGGACTTTGATTTGTCTGTACATCTTTGTGATGTCTGTTGAAAAGATGAGTTTGTGCTGTCGGATCCATATGAGCATGTCTGAGATGTTACGTTGATATTTTGCTCCAACATGCTGGATGTCGTTGAGTGATACTTGCGACGTCGTTGGGCTGGATCCGTTGAAGACAACTCTCAACTTGTTGTGATTCGATCTCCTTTCAGTACACCATGATGAGGAAGATAATATGGAGGATGAGCATGAGTTTGTTCTGACAATCGATCTTCCGAGACCCTCAACCCTCCTGATGCTACAGCATCATGTGCCAAGGTCGTCTCGGTTTCACAATAGTCATGAACAGATTCGCTCATTTGAGTTGACTGATGGCAGGATTGTACACGTATCATGTGACCACACTCTTCATACTCTTTCATGAATGAGTTGTATAAATTGGTGTGTGAGTTATTTGTTGAGAGTTTCTTCATGAGTCGTTGTAGACATCGTTGAGCAGTGAGTTTTGAGTCTCCTAGACTCGATGGTGATGATTTGAGCGGGATTCGCACGATGTATCGTCCTTCTTCGTCTCAAGTGTGAGTCGTTTGAAAATACTTCTCACACGCTTCTTCGTCTGGGGTGAGCTTGTGATCTGTTGTCGATGGTGTTTCTTCTTGAACCCAGAACTGCGTGAAAAGATCTTGAATTTCCTTGTTTGCTGATTCTACTGCTATGTGGTATGAGTTGCTTGGTGTTGAATAATTCTCTGGGACTGGACCAAGAATAATCCACCCAAAGATTATTGATTGTGCAATCGGTAAGACGTCTGAGTCGTACTTGATGCCAGGCTGGATGATTAGTCCATACGAATCAGCCCCGATGATGATATCTACTGGTCGTGGTATTAAGAAGTCAGGGTCTGCCAATTGCAGTGATGTGATGTGTGGCCACTCCTGTGGTTGTGTGTGTACTGAAGGCAATGTACTCGTCAACTTAGTGAGTATGTGAGCTGCGATGGTAACACCTTGTGATGAATGAATTGATCGTAATGTTAATGTGGTGGTACCTCTTATTTGCGTTGATCTCGTGTTTCCAATGCCAATGACTGGAATTGATGAGTGTTGATGAGTAAGCTCATGATCTGATACGAGGTGTTCTGAGACGAAGGTGAGCTCTGATCCTAGATCAATGAGTAATCTGACTTGGTGAGTGCCGAAAGATGTGATGAGTAATTCTTGACACGTTGCTAGTAGAACTGCTCTTCTACCGAGTGAGTTGATGAGTTGGCAAAATGGCACGTCAATTTCTCATTGACGTGAGCTGGTGCTTGGATGAGCTGTGGCAGGTATAGCTGACGTGCCTGGTTGATTTGACTGTGATGTAGTTCTTGTCGTGGATGGCAAATGAATCATCGTGTGGTGTTTTGCACCGCATGTTTTACAGTTGATGGTTGATTGGCACGAGTGGAGGTTGTGATGACCAAAGCAATTGAAATACAGTCGGTGTTCAGTTACAACTTTGTGGCGATCTGCAGGTTGAAGATCTCTGAACTTGGCGCAGCTCACAATATAATGCGAACCACCACAGTGGTCGCATGGATATTGATGTGGCCTCGGTTGAGTGGACGCATGGTGAGCCATTCTTGCTGGCAGAGGAGTTGAACGTGGCGGTTGTCTTGATGATGTGGTGCTGGCCCTGTCAGCTGATTGATCTGGGTTGATCGGAATTACTTCTAGGGCTCTCGTTCTAGATTCGATGAATCCCATCAAGTCTTGGAATGATGTTGGTTGTTTTTGCGCGCTTCTCTTGTATTCCCATGCTTCACGCATGGACGTGTCGAGGCGCTGAGCTACTACGAATATTAGTACGTAGTTCCATGATTCGGTGTCAACTCCGAGAACATTTAGTGCGTTTCTAAGTTTCTCAACATAAGACAGGATGAGTCTTTCTTTGTTGTTAAATCTGTCTTCGATTATTTGCCACGATGAGTTGAATGAATCATTGTTGATCGGCACATTGGAGATCAGTTGAGCAGCAGCTCCTTTGAGGCTGATTTTTAAATAGTGAAGTTTTTCTACATCACTGATTTGTTCATTGTCGACCACCATTGAGGCAAACAAGTCTCTAAGATCTCTCGTAGTACGGTATAATATTCTACATCTTTTACTGGAGAGCAAGCACTGCGCGAGGAGCACAGCACAAAGCGGTACGCACGTGCAAAACCGCTGTCGTTGCGTTCAGACCGCTGGACACCTAGTTATAATTCAGATTTGTTACCTTCAAACCCTGTGATCCCCGCAAGCAGCATCCTGAGCATTCAGTCTGTCTTTAGCCGTGCACAACAAAGTATAAACGAACAATCTAAAATTGTATCCGTGGCACGACAACTTTACGTTAGTCATGGCTTTTGTGTGTCGGGCGATTTGCGGTGCGGGGGATAACGCTATACACCTGCGCACGGAGTTGATGTGTGCAGCGTGGCTAAGACTAGAGGACGATCTGGGGGGATTATATATTGATGGGTGTGCTGAGAGGAGCAGGTTTTAATTTGAGGGCTTGTGTGCGGGGGTCTCATGTGTCGTTATGCGGCATTAAAGGGCATCAAATGTATGATTATTTGATGTGCACAGGGAGATCATCGACGTGGATGATGACGGGTGCTGCGAGGTGCTGCTTGTCGATTTCGAAAAATCAATATACGTCGATTGGCAGCAGCTATTTCACCCGAGCCGCCGATTAGCACACTACCTGTGTTGCGTGTGAAGTATGTGGTATTCGGCCTCGATCATGCTATTGACGAGGTCGGAGATCAAAACCTCATCGAGAAAACGTACGGTAGTGATACGCTAATCGGTATACGGATGCCTCCCCCTGACGGTGCCCACGCTTCATGGTTGCGGGTAGTTCGTATTCCTCGGTCACTGAGCTGCGGATGCTGATATGTGGGTGAGTAAGCGAGAGAGTGAGTAAGTGAGAGGGAGAAAGAGAGCGAGTGTGCGTGTGTGCGTGTATGTATGTGCGTGCGTGCGTGCGTGCGTGCATATGTGTGTGTGCCATGGAGTAACTATTGTGTCCGCCAACCTGAAGTGTCGTCGTAGATGCCGCCAACATAAGGGTGAGTTACAAATTTTATTCCAAGTATGTGTACACCTTTGCTTCATTCTGCTCTTATCTCTACTCTTTCTTGTTCACCAGGGTACCCACACCACCTCACTTTACCATATCCACGTTCCGGACACTGGTTAAGCAGAATGGGTAGCGCGGCGATAGAAAAGTGGGGTGGTGGGGGAAGGAGTGGAATGGATCAAAGGTGTACCATACTACTGTAGTAATTTAGTTTTGTTTGCAGTAGCGTTCTTCTGTTTGTAGTAGCATTTTTTTTCGTTCGTAGGATCTTAATTTCGTTTATAGTCGCTTATAGTCCTTTTTTTTTTAGTAACTTCGTTAACCTTCTAGCTGTTTGTAGTACGATTTTTTTCGTTTGAAATGATTTAGTTTTGATTGTAGTACAATTTTTTTCATTTGTCGTAACTTCGTTTTGTTGCAGTAGCGTTCTTTTGTTTACAGTAGCATTTTTTCTTTTGTAATAATTTAGTTTTCTTTGTATTAGTGTTCTTTCGTTTGAGTAGATTTTTTTTTTATTGTAGTGACCTTTCTCGTGTGTAGTAACTTCGTTTTGTTTGTAGTAGCGTTCTTTTGTTAGTAGCATTTTTTTCGCTTGTAGTAACTTATTTTCATTTGTAGTCGATTGTGGTAAAGTGTTTTTGGTTTGTGGTATCTTCGTTTTCCTTCTAGTGGTTCATAGTACTATTTTTTTATATGTAGGAACTTAATTTCGTTTGTTATCGTTTGTATTAAAAATTTGTAGGATCTTAGTTTCGTTTATTGTCGTTTGTAGTACTATTTTATACGTTTGTAGTAATTCCGTTTTGTTTTTACTAGCGTTCTTTCGTTTGTAGTAGCATTTGTATCGATTATACTAACTTAATATCGTTTGTAGTCGTTTGTAGTAAAATTTTTTTGATTTGTAGTAACTTCGTTAACCTTCTAGTTTTTTGTAGTACCATTTTTTTCATTTGTAGTAATTTAGTTTTGTTTATAGTACCGTTCTTTCGTTTGTAGTGGCATATTTTTCAGTAAGCCGTTTGTAGTAAAATTTTTTTTCGTTTGTCGTTACCTTGATTTCCTTCTAGTTGTATGTAGCGCCATTTTTTTCGTTTGTAGTAATTTAGTTTTGTTTGTAGTAGCGTTCTTTCGTTTGTAGTACCTTAGTTTCGTTTGTAGTTGTTTGTAGTATTTTTTTTTTCGTTTGTAGTAACTTAGTTTCATTTGTAGTTGTTTGTGTTGGAAAATCAGCTGGCGTACGGTGATGTTCGCCGTGCGTCGACCTGTTGCTGCGGTCTAGCATGCGGCGTTCGGTTGGGCCGGAGATAGCCGAGGCAGGGACTCGCGGAGCCGAGGCAGGGACTCGCGGAGCTGAGGCCGTGCCTCGCAGGCATGCCGCGTTAAGCAAGAGGATATCTCTCTCGCTTGACTTCGGCTTCGCTCACCGGCTATCTCTCTCATTTGACTTCAGCGCTCAACGTCGTTTTCGTAAAACGGAGCCATATTAAATATCTTGGCACTTACGTGAAGACTCGCTCGAACAGCGCACACATTTTGCAAGGCTCGGACAATTCTCTTCTACACCGGATCATCTCAACTCTTTCTTGCTCACCAGGACTCAAATTAAGGTAAGAGTACATCGTTACAATTCAGTGCAATTCAATGACGGTGAGGAGTGGAAAACTCATCGGTACATCAACATAAAGGTCTCACACTGTAGCGTGCTCTGCAGCACGGGCTGTACCACGTTTTCACTCAACCTGTGGCACACTCGATTAATATAATTGCGTGTGTTTTACCAATTCACTGCACTTTCCCCCAATTAAACTTGCTGGGAAAGTGTTGTGAATTCAGTCGAATCCTTTTGTGCATCCTCAAGCTCACATTTCAGTGCTCTGCAGCGTAGACTGCATCACAGCCTGTCATAGTAGAATTCCACTCAATTTTCAGAGTTGCATGTGCTAGCACTCACTCTCTTTAAATTCTATTTCTCCATCATATTGAGTATTTGCTGACAGGCATTAAATTCATCTACGCACTCATATATCTCATTGCGTGGCGTGCTCCGCAGCACTGGCTGCACCGCGTATACGCCACTCATTAGATACAGCACACGTTTCATACAATTGTGTGCTACTCAAGCACTTCACAGGGACAGCACTCAATTAATATAATTGAGTGTTACTCAAAATTGCCTTCAAATCAAAATTCCAATTACTTTTATTTTTTTATGTATTTGATGTATTTTCTAAATTGAGTAATTTGTACTGACACGCGGAAGGTGTAATAAACCACTTACTCTAATTTAACATCTATGTGTCTGGTTTCTTTTTTTCCTGTCGTGAGTGAAGACTCATAATTTTTCAATACATTCACAGGTCATTCCAACAACATCCAAGAACTTCTCAAACAGTTAGTAATACCATTTTTTTTGTTTGTCGTAACTTCGTTTTGTTCGTAGAATCGTTCTTTTGTTTGTAGTGGCATTTTTTTGTTTGTAGTTACTTGGTTTTCCTTCTACATAGTTATGTATAGTAATAATGTTTCCGTTTGTAGTAACTTAGTTTTGTTTGTAGTATCGTTCTTTCGTTTGTAGTAGCTTTTTTTCATTTTTAGTAACTTAATTACGATTGTAGTCTTTTGTATAAAAATCTGTTACTTTTGTCGTCACTTCGTTTTCGTTCAAGTTGTTTGGAGTGCAATTTTTTTCATTTGTAGTAATTTAGCTTTGTTTGTAGTTTTTTTTTTATGAGGAGGTGGAAATGCTTTTACGCACAGTGGGTGGGACTCTTCCATACTTGCTATGGCCCTACCCACTAAAACCACCTACTCCGTTCACCCCACGATAATCCCGGAACCGCTTCCGCATCACTTCAGGACCATGTGTCTACACGTGTTCAACGCTGCGCCTTTGTGCCTCATAACTTCCCGGCCGCATTACTTTTTGTTTCAATGACTCGTCGACTCACTTTGAAGCCGCCTCTCTATCTCACGTTCCTGGTATTCTCGTTTTTTTGGTGCGCAAGATCTCCTCGACGTACCTTATGACCGCGTCCCAGTTGTCGTGGGACCCGAGCATGATGCCGATGATGTTGTCAGGTGTGGCAACAGCTCCGATGATGTTGTGGAGCTCGTCCCGATTTGTAGCCCACCTGCTGCTCATGAAGAATGTGTGCTCCGCATTATCAGCTTCCCCATCGTTGTAGTCACACAGTGCGCTACTTTTTCTGTTGCATCGGTGTAGGTATGCATTTAATAGTCCGTGGCCCGTCAGAAATTGCGTGAGGAAATAATTCACTTCCCCACGTTTCCTTTCGAACCATGGCACTATGCGCACGATCAGTCTAGCCGTCCATCGCCCTGTACTGGTTTATTCCCAGCGATTCTCCCATTCGTGCAGAACTACAATTCTCTCGGTACGTCGGACCCTTTCACGGTCCACTTCAGCTCTTCTTTCGTAGATCCGCTGTCTCTCCTTGGCAAGCAGGATAATCTGTATAACGCTCGTTACCAAAAGAACTGCTGCCTCAGAGACCGTGCGGTATGTAGATGATACCCTCAGCGCTCCCCTTCGTTGAACCGATGCGACCTTTTTCCGGTATTTTTCAATGGCTAATGCTGGCTCAGACTTCGGCTCTTTGTTTACTGCTCCTTGGGCCGGGCACGTTTGACATGAGCTGACTGAGCATGGCCACCGTCCTTGCTGCTTTATCCGCTGCTCTCTGTATGTGCACCCAGTACATGTGTTTCACGTCAAGCTGCATGCCCAGGTACTTGACATGTCTGACTGCGGCAATGTCCGACCCACAAACTTCGGCATGGAACGGATTCTCGAAATTTCTCCGCCTCGTGAGAATCACCATATTCGTCTTGCTGGCTGCCAAAGCCAGGCTGTGGTTTTGTAGCCAGTCACTCACTCTTCTCGTGACCTGGCCGACCAGTCTTCTTGCCTCCTCCTCATTTCTCGCACATACAGTGGTGGCGATGTCGTCAGCGAATCTGACCAATTTGGTGCCTTCCGGCGGTTCAATCCTCAGAATACCATCGTAGACCGCGTTCCATAGATCCGGACCGAGAGCGGATCCTTGGGCAACTTTTACGGTTAGGGTTTTGCTTAGGGGGTTCTCTGTATAATAATAGGAAAGCTTCCTATGATCGAGGTAGTCCTCTATGACGTTAAGCAGGTATCTTGATACCCCGAATCTGTCCCTCAGCGCCACCACGATGTCGGCCCACTTGATCGAGTTGAAGGCGTTCCTGACATCAAGCGTGAGAAGTACACACACGCTGCGCGTTCTGTGGTTTCCCGCCATCGCTCTATTTGCCACTTTAACGACTTCCTCGATAGCTTCCACGGTAGACTTTTTCTCTCAGAAGCCGTGCTGGGAGTCGGAGAGTCCTCGCGCCCGATCGATGGCCATTCGAAGTCTGCCACGTATCAGCTTCTCAAAGGTCTTACCCGCTGTGTCAAGAATACACAGCGGGCGGTACGACGAGCTGGTGATAGGTGGTCCCTTTCCTTTGTCCAGTAGTACGAGGCGCTGCCTTTTCGATCTGACGCTGAAAGTTCCTGCTTTGAGGCACGCGTTGTACATATTTAATAACAGGAACAGATGTTTTCCGGCTATCGCCCGTATAACCTCGTTTGGGACGACATCAGGGCTGGGTGCCTTTCTGTTCCCTAGCGTCTTCACCACCTTACTCAGTTCTTCGAGTGTGAAAAGTGGAATGTCCTCTGGTGTGATGTCTTCCCCCCTTTCACGTGGCTGATGCGCTGAGAACAGAGCACTAACGATCTCGTTCATAGCTTGTAAATCCTTCAGGCCTTCTGGTCCTAGCCGTCGAAGCTTGCGCGTCACTATCTGGTAGCCTCGCCCCCAGACGTCGGCCTCAACCTCATGGCATAGCTCTTTCCAGCACGCGGATTTCTTGCGTTTAACCGCGATAGTCAACTCCTTTTCTGCGGCCTTGTATATAGCGTTGTCGGTTTCCCTTCGGGCGTCATTCCTCCTTCGTATCCTTTAGGCCTTGCGTCTTGCTTTAAAGCAATTTCTACACAGTTCTGCAATTTCATCGGTCCACCAGTAAGCCACAAGTAAGTTACCGCACCGCCTGCGTTGCTTCCTCGGCATTGCAGTCGCGCATCCCTTCTCGATGAGTTTCATCGTTCATGCGGCGAGGTATTCGGCTTCTTTTCTGCTTGTCGGGACGTCTGCGGCTTCTATGAGCAGAGAGGTCTCTCGAGATAGCGTGCTGAAAAGCGCTTCAACGTCGAGCCTCGCTACATCCTGCCGCTGTTGCTCAGCTGACGGTGCTCGGCTGTGATCGGTATAGCCGCGGAGTTAATAATATAGCTGATTTGCTGGTGGTCACTGGCTGTGAAGTCTTCCAAAACCTGCCATCAGGTAACGCGCGTTGCTACGTTAGAACTTGCGAGCGTGATATCGATGATCATGTCTCGATAGCGACATCTTCTGAACGTCGTCGTGTTGCCTTGGCATAACACCGTCAGGTCAAGTCTGGATATCATCTCAGCCACCTCATTCCCCCGTGTATCGGACCGGTCTACGCCCCACCCGTGGGACTTGGCATTAAAATCGCCGGAGACTATAAACTCTCCCCCGATAGTCCAGCAGGTATTTTCTATGGCCGTAAGTTTTCGTCGGAAGGTGGCGATGCCCTCGTTTGGAGAGAGGCATCGGCGATGGCTCTGATAGTCGACCTCTTTTTACAAAAACCGTGCTGGTTTTCAGCTAGACCACCGACGGCCTCAACGGCTATACGCAGCCGCGCACGTATAATTTTTTCAAGGACCTTTCCTGCAGTGTCAAGCATAGAGAGTGGCTTATACGAAGACGGGTTTATCGGTGGTCCCTTCCCCTTGTCTATTAGTACGAGCCGTTGTAGTTTCCATCTTGCGTCAAACACCCCCGCCCGAAGGCAGAGGTTGTACATATTCAGTAATAGGTACGGAAACTCTATTGCTATGATCTCAATAACCTCCGCAGTTATTCCATCGGGGCCCGGCGCCTTTCGGTTCCCAATGGATGCTGCTGAGTTACGCATATCTGTCACAGTGAAGGCTGACACGTCGCCGTCCGTTGGATATTCCTTCGGTTGTCTGTCCCGGTGTTCTGGAAAGAATCCTTCTACTATCTCATTCATCAATTCAGGTTCCTCGAGTGCCTCTGGTGCCATTCTGCCTAGTGTTCGCGTTACAAGTTGGTAACCGCGTCCCCAGGTGTCATTATCTACTTCCGCGCATAGGTCCCTCCAACATCGAACTCCATCATTTCTTTGATGATGTTTCTCAGATTCTGGAGCTTTTTCTCCTCCCTCGCCATCACTTTTTCATGTCGTTTCTGAGTTTCCGAGTCAACAACCTCTAGAGGACGGCTCTTTTCCTTGTGCGGCTCCATGGGCACAGGCGCCAGTAGCGCGACGCTGTTTCTGCTTGTAACATTTGGTGCTCCAGGGGCCAAGTCTGCCACCGCTGAACCACTATGACTCCTGTACTTTCGCGAGTTCCCAGTCCCTTCCTGCAGGGTCGTAGCGTTACTGGTATTCCGAATCCATAACAAGCAACGTAAATAATTTTTCTTTCTGTTATGCCAGCGCAAGAAAAATGGATTTCTTCTGGGTCCAACCCCTGCTGTTTGGTCCGCGGGACGTATTTTTAGTTTTTGCCCTACCCGCTATATGGAGCGAGCGTTCTCCGACCCGCCACCTGGGGACGCGCCACGTAGGGGTTACAGCCTCCCCCCGTAGAGTTTTGTTCGTAGTAGCGTTCTTTCTTTTGTAACAGCATTTTTTTCGTTTGTAGGATCTTAATTTCGTTTATAGTCGTTTTTAGTACCATTTTTTTTCATTTGTGGTAATTTAGTTTTGTTTATAGTAGCGTTCTTTCGTTTGTAGTAATTTTTTTTCGTATGTAGTAACTTAGTTTCGTTTGTAGTTGCTTACAGTATCATTTTATTTCTTTGTAGTAATTCCGTTTTGTTTGTAGTAGCGTTCTTTCGTTTGTAATAGCATTTGCGTCGTTAGAAGTAACTTAATGTCGTTTGTAGTCGTTTGTAGTAATTTTTTTTTCATTTGTAGTAACTTTGTCTTCCTTCTGGTCATTTGTAGTACTATTTTTTTCGTTTGTAGTAACTCCGTTTTGTTTGTACTAGCGTTCGTTCGTTTGTAGTAGGATTTTTTTCGTTTGTAGGATCTTAATTTCATTTATAGTCGTTTGTAGTAATTTTTGTTTGTTTCTAGTAACTTCGTTAACCTTCGAGTTGTTTGTAGTACCATTTTTTTCATTTGTAGTAATTTAGTTTTGTTCATAGTAACGTTCTTTCGTTTGTTGTGGCATTTTTTTCAGTAAATCGTTTGTAGTAACCTCGTTTTTTTCTAGTGGCTTGTAGTAGCATTTTTTTCGTTTGTAATAATTTAGTTTTGTTTGCAGTACCATTTTCTTCGTTTGTAATAATTTAGTTTTGTATGTATATAATGTGTTTTTTCTTTATAGGTTAGGGTTGGCTAATTAACAAGGCGTAGCGTTGCTCTGAAAACAAAGTTTATTATTGTTTGAGAATCCGTTCGATGATGGTATTTGACAGATCTGTGAATATATTGGAAGTTATGAGACTTCACTCAAGACAGGGTGAAAATAAAACCAGACTCATAGACGACATTTGTGAAAGTGGTTTATTATCCTTCCACACAAACAATGTAATAATACAATTTAAAACACTTGGTTAAATATGATGAAGAAACACAGAATATACTAAATTTAGAAAAATACAAAATAATATAAATAAAAAATGCACCAAAATTCAGAATAAAAAACTGAATTTAATTAGGTAAGCTGAATTTGATGATATGGACTTAGAACTAGCACACAGTTATATTAATTGTGTGCTGTATGTACTGAGAGTGATGTGCGCACCGCAGCCAGTGCTGCGGAGCATGCAACGCAGTGAGATATTATTACGCTATAAAAATAAGAGACACGGTAAGTTCAGATATTTTAAAAAAATTAATCAATATTTTATGGAAAGCACTTTACACATTTACCGTCGTATGCAACAGCCCTGCAAACACGGTAATCCGCGCTCGGAGATTCCTCCACCGTTAATTTTATTTTCATCGCTATAAGGAATTAATTTGTAAAGGGTGGTTAAATTGTAAGGGCCGATGTTGAATGTGAACCACACCTAAACGACAAGTTTTTTTCTGCATTTCATTTGACATTTCTCAATTTCAGACTAACTCGATTTGAACCATGGAAAGATACACAATCGAGCAACGCGTTAAAGTTATTCAGGCTTATTATGAAAATGGGCGTTCAAATTAAAATGCATATCGTGCACTTCGTGATTTTTTCGGTCAATTTAATCGTCCAAATGTGCGTACAATCGGAAAAATCGTGCAAAAATTTGAGCAAACCGGGTCTGTAGGAAATATTAAAACACCAGTGCATGCTCGTACAGCTCGTACTGCAGAAAATATTGCTGCTGTTCGCGATAGTGTGGCTGAAGAGCCGTCCACCTCAACTCGTCGTCGTGCCCAACAATTGCACCTCTCACGCTCGTCGTTGATGAACATTATGCATAAAGACTTGCATTTACACGCTTATAAGGTGCAATTGACTCTAGAAATAAAGCCTCTTGACCATTCCAAACGTCGTCAATGGTCAGAATGGTGGCAAGCAATGGCAACAGTGGATGATCAATTTTCGAAGAAAATCATCTTCAGTGATGAGGCACATTTTCACCTCAGTGGATTCGTCAATAAGCAGAACTGCCGCATTTGGGCGAATCATAATCCAAGAGTGATTGTCGAAAAACCAATGCACCCACAAAGAGTGACTGTTTGGTGCGGTTTATGGGCTGGCGGCATCATCGGGCCGTATTTTTTCCAAAATGAGGCTGGTCAGGCAGTTACTGTGAATGGTGTTCGCTATCGTGAGATGATAACGAACTTTTTATGGCCCGAATTGGAAGATATGGATGTGGGCGATATGTGGTTTCAACAGGACGGTGCCACTTGCCACATAGCTAACGAAACAATGGCTCTTTTGCGCGACAAATTCAGTGGCCGTGTTATCTCACGTGGTGGCGATGTCAATTAACCGCCAAGATCATGTGATTTGACACCGTTGGACTTCTTTCTTTGGGGTTATTTGAAAGAAAAGGTGTACGTCGATAAGCCAGCAACAATTCAGGAGCTAAAGGATGAGATAATTCGGCACATTAAGGGCATAGAACCTCAATTATGCCTAAGCGTCATCGAAAATTTGGACCATCGGATGGAGGTGTGCCGCCGAGGTCGCGACGGCCATTTGGCCGATATTTTGTTCCATACATAATTGAACCATACCATATTATCATAATAAAAAGAATTGACAATAATTTCCTAAATAATTTGTGTTTTATTCAAAATCAACGTCGGCCCTCAAAATTTAACCACCCTTTATGAGTGCGTAAGGTGGTATTACAATTCACAGCAAGCTCTCAGCAGCTTAATGCAGAGAGGTTGCAGTGAACAAATAAGAGCACTTGCAAGTGAAATTGCTTGAGTGCTCTATACGTATGAGACAAGCTACGCAGGCAGCACTGCGTAGCACAATACAACACATAATGAGGATGCACAAAATGAGCAGTGTATAGTCGCTGTACTCTTCCAGCAGATGTCCTGGGGAAAAGTTGAGTGAATATAGTACACCTGCATAATTATATTAATTATACCGGCAAATTATGTTGAGAAAAAGGTAGCGTGACATGTGCTGCAATGCCGCCAAAAAGTGAGACCAAAATGCTGATGTACCGATGAGCATCCAACTCCTCGTTGCCATTGAATTTACGGTAAATTATAAGAACGTACTCGTACCTTATTTTGAGTCCTGCTGAGAGTGATGAGTGAATCCAGAGTCAGAAGCCAACGAGAAAAGTCCAAGAAAGTTCCGTGTGTGCTGTTCCTCGATGCTGTTGCGAAAGTGTCTAATTTTTCAACATGGCTGCGAGTACGAAAGCGTCGTTGGGCGCTGAAGTCAGTTGAGCGAGATAGGTGGTGAGCGAAACCAAAGTCAAGCGAGAGAGACATCCTCTCGCTCGACGCGGCATGCCAACGAGGCACATCCTTGGCTTCGCGAAGCCCTGCCTCGGCTATCTTCGGCTCAACCAAACGACGTGTGCTAGAGCACCGCAACAGGTAGGCGCACGACGAATATCGATCGCCGTGCGCCAGCTGATTATCCAACAATTATTTTATTCTAGATTCTTTTCACAATATAATTTTCCTAACAGAAACTCTCACCTGAAAACAAAGCAACGACATTTATGTCCTTTGTTTAAGTTGCCAATTCCTCCTCCCTATCTTTATCACTAAATTTTTCTATAAGTCTCTTTCTTAGCCACATGGGCTCTTTTTCCTACTTTCTCCGCCGTCTACAGCGGCCCCTAGTTTACCCACACGGCGCGCGCACCTCTCAAAGAAATATGTTTTGTTTACATCTTCCCCCACCGGGGAGAAAATTCGCAGGTTGAATTTTCGTTAATTTCGAATCCACGGATTATACTCGAATCTGCTGTCCTTGTTCATTATCTTCTGTTTCCTCGTCTTTTTCTGTAGGTACCGAGATAAGTTTCGTGATGTGGAACAGATTTGATTGTGGTTTTTTGTGGCCTGTATCAATTCTGTATATCGGGTTTGATTTTTTTTCTACGATTGCGAATGGTCCGCAATTTAGTTCATCCAATTTTCCTCTATTTAGTTTGTTTCCGTTTTCCACATACACCATATCACCTACGTTGAATTCGTGGTTTTTTCGACTTTTATCAAATAATTTATTGTTTCAGTCGTGTGATTTTCTTGAATTTTTGAGCGCCGTTTTCCTGTCTTCAAGCCAGTCTCTTTCCGGTCTTTCCAACTTTAGTTCCCTTGGCAGAATTATAACATCTATTCCATCTAATAGGTATCTTGGTGCGAAGCCGGTTACTGAATATTCTGTATCGTTATATTTATTCATACATTCCCGAGCTATCGTAGTCCAAGCTTTTTTCTCTCTTTTTTCGTTCATTCTACATCTGATCTTGTTCACCAGTGTTTGATTTAGTCTTTCATTCAGGCCGTTTGAGAATGGTGAGTTCACATCCGTGAAAATTATTGGGATTGATTTTTCTTTAAGAAACACCTTGAATTCCTTGGAATTTATTCCCGGGTATTGGTCCGTGAGAAGTACTCCGATTTCATTTGTTTCCGATATATTTTTCCCAGGAATTGTCTGATGTTCTTTTGAGTTTTTGGAACCGGAAATCCCTTTATTGAGATGAGATTATCTTCATTGGCCTAACTGAGTTATTTTGTATTATGTGGCCGAGGTATTTCACTGAGTCTGATGCAAATGTGCATTTCGTAAATTTCAATCTAAAACCTTCTTTCTCGATTGCTTCTAATAATTGTGTCAGATGGTTTGTGTGTTCGGCAAAGCACTAGAGAATACCAGTATATCATCTATGTACTTTACGGCGAATTCCGTGAGTTTGTATTTCCGTAGTATGTTACTCAATATTCTCTGAAAAATTGCTGGTGACGTTTTCAGCCCAAAAGGTAGGCATGTCCACTGAAAGTGTCCCTCTTGTGTTACGAAAGCGGTTTTTTTGTCTTCTATCCGCAGAGGGATCGACCAGAATGCCGAGTTTATATCCAATGTCGAGAAAAATTTGCAGTTCCTCGTTTTTACCATCAGATCTTCGATTAATGGAAACGGTTGGGCTTGAGGTACTACTATTTTATTTAGGTCTCTGAAGTCTATACACAATTTGGATTTTTTGTTTTCTTCTTTTTTAAATACCAGAGTTACTGGCGCAGCAAATGGACTGTACGATTCTTCTATCAGCTTTCTATCCAATAACTTCGATGATTGTTCTTCTATTTCTTTTTTATCTTCTATCGTGCACCTGTAATGCCTTTTAGTACAATATTTGTCTACTATTAGGTCTATGCGGGCCTCATATTCCTTTACCGTGCCGATGTCATATTTATCCTTCGAAAAGACTGACTTGTGTTTATCCATAAGTTTTTCCATTTCGGACTTTTGATGGTGACTCAAGTGCTCTAGTTGTATTTCAATGTTTTTCTTTTGGAAATGTTCGTTGAAATTTATTACGTGTTTTGTTGCTTTGATTCCTTCGTTATCCGTACGTACTAATTTCCGATCTATTCTTTCATTACTACTATCTTTTTCTATTTCATGTTTTTTTTGTGTATTTAAATCCTCTTTCTGATTTATTGTTAAGTCTTCATTTTTAATCAATTTGAACTTTTTGATGTGTAAACATTTTTAGCGGCGGTATGGGTCTAAATTGGAGCAAATGAAACGGAAGTATGTAAGGGGAAGTGCCCTATCTATCTATGCGCAATACCCTAGTGCGCAGCTACTTAAGCGCTCGCGGTACAGCATAGAATTAGAATGCGATTAGGCGTCGGTAGAATAGATCGCCAGAGAAATTAGTGACCCACATAGTAGATTTGTGACGTGTACAAAGCCTAGCCACTTTTTGGCCACTGCTTCCCCTAGCGGACTGAGAATCAGCTGTTAGTTTTAGCATCGTTAAATGTATTAAGAACGTGTGAATAATTATATAAGATTGTTTGATATATATATTACATATATAATATATATCGCATACATATTCAAATATAAGTTTATATTGTAAATTTAATTCTTTGAAGTGAAATAACATATTGCCAGTGTTCAGTTTTCACGCTTACCAAGTACACACTCAACTCATGCACACGCTACAGTCACAATCATCTGACGCCTCGCGTCATATGGTATAGCTCGCAGGTATGCTATATCGATTTATCGACCGCGCACTCATGCATATTGTCCATCTGCTCACATCCTCGATCGAAGCTCACTCAAGCGGCCAACGCTGTTAGCGTGGCCCCATCGTCAAGACCACTCATAAGTCTCGCCTTCCATCGCTGACAGCAAATCACAAGCAAGCTGTGACGCACGTCCGTCTTCTTGATACTCTGCCGCGTGGTCGACGGATGTGGCCATTGTTCTCACTCGAGTCGCTCGCAGTACACGTTCCCGCGTAAAACTCACAGAGATATTCACTCGTTCTAATCACTTTAGTGCGCATTCATTTCTATAGTGTAATACATTCTTGGTCAAATCACCCGTGTTTCAACTCAGTGTTAGTGAAAATCACAGCAGATCATCAGAACCACAGAACCAATCACATAAACGTCAACGGCGTGGTTCGCTCGTTGGCTGCACCGACGCCATTCTGCTCAGCACCGATCATCGGCGTCCGGACTCTCATAGACTGCCGTGTGGCACTATTCGAGCTCTACAATCAGACCTTATCACCAGGATCAACCACACGGAATCACCAAGGCAACTCAGAGGCCTGAGACCCAATCACCAACAGTACATCAACACGCAGGCCAGACCAATCACAGTAATATATTAAACACAATCAACAGGTATTTTTTCATGCAGCCAATGTTACATACTTTCAATAAACGTTGAATTTATTATTGTTAAATTACTGAGTTCATTTAATTAGTTATACTTGTCACCAGGATCCTTAACCTTAATATTCGCATCTGTCACTCGACATGCTACGTGCGAATGCATCAACCCGCTATCCACCAACAGCGTAGTAATACTCAAGTGATACAGGTTCACTGTGCAGAGCACTATATTCATTGTTATTTATTATGTTTTACTCAGTCTAAATAGGCGCTTACTCTGCGCACTTGTTAATTTCTCTCATAGTGCTTTGCCGCATCAGTTAGTGTCTATCTTAGAGGTCTTAATACTTTTGTTGGAACATTATCAAATATTTACAATGAACTCACAATCATTATCATACAGCCAGTAAGTAAACTGAAAATATCTTTACTAAAAATATATACAGCGTCGATTAGTTATACTATGAAAATATTTTGAGGTTGTGAACCGTTTTCATGAAAAATATCTCTCAAATAAAAAACAAAAAATAATTATTTTCAATTAATTTTTAAATATTTAATTAAAAAACTTTCTCATTGAAATCAATTTATTTAACTGAAAATTGTAATTGTTTAACACACATTGTTCAGGTATACGCTTAGTATGGCGTTTTTATGTTGTAAGCCACTTCTATGAAAGATAACAATTTCAAACAGATTCATTGTAAGTTCATTAATGATATACAAATTCATTACAAGAATCTGAAATTTAATATTTTAAATTGATTTTTGAAACTGAAAAATAAAAATTTTAACTGATTATTGACTATCTTTATACAAAAAAATCAACTTTTCCAAATAAATTAAAGATTTCTCAAGGTTAATTATTTTACAATGGAAATAATGATATTAACAAATTGAAAAATAATTTGATTGAAATAATTCAAAAAATTACATCTTGGCTTCATATATAAATAAAAATTGTGAAAAAATGAAAAAAAAAACGTAATTATATATTATTTAATTTGCAATAAAATAAAATTGTAAAATAATCATAATGATGTCGTTATAATTTTTAAGTGAATAATTTGTTAATTTCAGAAATGGGTAAAAATTCAGCAGAATACATAAGAATGTACAGGAAACGAAAACGTGAAGAGAAGTTGGCAGCAGGACGAGTGGAGCAGCGAAATATCGCTCGCACCAACACTCAACGTACGCGAGATTTTAGAGCACCTGTTGCCAATTCAATTCTTAATTCTGCACCATCAACGAGTAGATCTGATAACATCAGAAGTATCGTTGATCATGCAACTTAAAGACCAGCGACATCGGCATTTAATGTGGGCCCATCGACTTCAACAGCAGCAGACGGCAACCCTATGGAAAGAGAAGCAACATCGGATATAGGTGAAGCACAGGATGCTGCATGGGATGAAGAAGAAGAACAACAAGCAGTTAATTATTTTGAATATACAAAGCATGCCAAGGCCCGGGCTGAATTCAGAAAAAAATTCCTCGATATCAACTTCGGTGCAATACGCAGCGTATGCGATCGGTTATGGACTGAAATGAACCTAAGAGCGCCGCCACCGTGTTCAAAGGATATTCTTGCAGCTGATTTTCCTGACATAAATTTCGAAACTGCGCTCGTCTGTGGTACTTGTTACGTCTTACTACATAAGAAGAAAATACCAACGTTATCGAAATCGAACGGTTTTACTTATCCACCAAAGCCGGCTCACTTACCAGAGCTTGATATAATCACGGAGCGCTTGATCTCACCAAGACTACCCTTCATGACGATCAGAAGGCTTCGACATAGCAATGGTCAGTACAGAAACCTTGGACAAGTTATAAACGTACCAGTATCAGTAAATAATATGGTTCAGTTGCTTCCACGAGAACTTGATGATGATTATGCTATTAATGTCCATATAGCACGAAAGAAAGTTCACAACACCAATTATCTTATTGGATATGTAAAGAAGCGTGTCGACAAAATTGGCTTGAGTATTTAATGCAACAAGAACTGTACACATTTTATAATATCACAGTTAATAACGCGTTCTTTTCAACTGACGAACAGCAAACAGCAGCCGCAGACCAACCGAGTCATGATGAGCTGAGCGAAGAGATCCGCATCGAAGAAAGTTTAACAGCTCAACAGCAGTCCTTGCTTTGGAATGAAGAAAATTATCTTCGTATTGCTCCCGGAGAAAACACCATACCAAAATGCATTTTCTTTGATGAACATTGTGAAGAATTATCGTTTCTGTTTATCTATCTCGGCCAATTCAGAACTTTCAAAGAAGAACTTCGAGTGACTCCATTCATGATGGCAACAAGCGAGTTACGCAGGGCTGATCGTCGAGGCGTATTAGTATATCCTACTCATTTGCTATATATGGCCATGAAAATTATGCGAATCCGCACTCGTGATTCACTTCAACTGTCTTTTAAGTTCATTGGCATAAATAATACTGTGACAAGAGCACAGATAGAATCAGAAGAATACGTACACGGATGTATTGAAGAGAATCTCGCATTTTTACGCCATATCCCCAACGCAGCGTATTACTGGGCTTCACGTAAGAAAGACCTGTTCGCGCTGATTCGACAATTTGGTAAGCTAACATTCTTTCTTACAATGAGTGCTAATGAAATTGAATGGCCAAAACTACTCAAATTGCTGTATAAAATTCGAAATAATGGTGCCGAAATTGATGATGAGGCAATTCGAAGACTTCATTATAATGTTAAAGCTACATTAATCAACGAAGACCCCGTGATCTGTGCCATCCATTTTAACAAACTCGTCGATACTATAATCGAGATTGTTGAATCGAAACGATATAGTCCATTCGGTGACAATTATGTTGCTCATTACTTCAAGCGTATCGAGTTTCAACATCGTGGTAGCCCTCATGCTCATCTACTGATATGGTTAAATAATGCACCTGTAAATGCCGTTGGTTCAGATATGTCAGCAGCTGTAAATTTAATAGATCGATTAATATCCGTCTCACCAGAAAACACTTCCGAACACACGAAACTTCAAACCCACAAACATACGTTTACTTGTTACAAAAAAATACGTAGCGCTCGAGCACAACAATGGCGTTTCGAAGCACCATTCATGCCTAGCCGAACAACTGTAATTCTTATCCCAATGAGTGCCGGTGATCCTCGAAGAAATGCGCTTGCAAAATTATACAAACCGATGTGGAAGTCACTTGAAGAGAACGACTATAGAGATATTGAACATTTCTTCGAAGAGCACAATATTACTTCGGATGATTTTTACTTGGATGTATTGCGAGCGGGAATTAACAGACCTAAGGTTTTCATCAAACGGCAAACCACAGAGAAATGGATCAATCCGTTAAATCCATTCGTTTTAAACGTCCTTGGGTCGAACGGTGATTTTCAATATATAACTGAGGAATACTCGTGTGCCGCATACGTTGTTGAGTACGTAAATAAGACTATTCGTGGTATAAGTAATCTTCAACGTGAGATTATCAAAACGATGGATGAACATCCAAAGTTTGATTTCATGGAGATCACACGAAAGCTCAGTATTGACATACTTAACGCTGTTGAAATGACGAGTCAAGAATCCGCTTGGTATTTGTTACGACTGCCAATGTCATACAGTTTTACCGTTGTCCTTTATCTACCAATAGTTTGGCCAATCGAACGACAACGGGTAAGGAAAACAACGGAACAATTGGATAATGAAGAGATTGACAGTAATTCAACCGATGTCTGGAAGACAAATTGGTTTGAAAGATACGAAAGCGGCCACCTGCTCTTGACAACTTACTTTCGCACAGGCTGCCACATATTACACGATTAGTGATAATAACTAATGGAAACGACGCTAAACAGGTCCCCGAATACTTCGCTATCGTAATTACGATATGGTCGCTGAGGCTGACGAGTACAAGCGCGAAATGGTAACTCTGCAATCTGCCTTTCCGTCATGAAGAAACAGAGATTCTAGCGGAGAGAAAATTTGTGCCAAGACGATTGAAATTTGTAAACAAATGTGTATTGCTCTGGAAGAACCTGATATTGTCAATGCTACGGCTGATTTGCTTGCCACACGCGTTGCGGAAGCTGATCCATTTGCTGAATTCTATGCTTATGCAAATACCGAAATGAATAAAGATATGAGGTTACCTTTACTCAGTCGTCGAGTCACCAGTGTAGATGGATTGTTCATAGTGTCACCGACTAATGATCCGGTATTCTATCATGGAGTTCGAGATGCCAATTCAACGGCTGCTCTACGAATAGAATTTGAGCGCCTCAATTAAAATCCATTACGTACGGGTCAAGAAATAATAGTGAATTTCATCAAAGATAAAATATCATTCTACAATTTCAATTGCCAGAGTTTACGAGCATATTCTAACGATCTTCATGAAGAAGTACCTCAAAACTGCATTGTGCTCATGCTCTCTGCAACGTGGCTTGGCGAAGAAGAAGACGTTGACTTTCCAAACTTTGACTGCTGCGTTATATTTTACCGACAGGAGAGACGTTCCGCTGGGGTAACAATTTATAAAAATCAGAACAGTTCGCACGTTGTCACACCAAACATGGACATTAACTATCGCCAAATAACAGGAATAGGAGTAGCAGTACGAGATACTGGCGATATTTGTGCAGCTGAATGCCGTCTCACAAGTGGACAAACGATTCTTTCAGTCGTTGTCTACTTCTCACCAAATCAATCAGTTCAGAGTATAATTGATTTTATTCATTTTGTACTACTGCCGTTTAGTATGGGTGGGGCAGCACTTTTGAACAAGGACTATTACCGAATGCCCATGATTCTGAGTGGTGATTTTAATGTTAATTTTAATACTCCGGAAGCTGACCCTTTGATAACGTTTTTAAAAGATACGTTTCAGCTAGAGTTAAATAGTAATTGAAACGTAGCTACAACACAATCTGGAACTGTAATTGATGCCGTTTTTCAAAGATTTCTCGATTCTTCAGAATCGAGTGTATATGTATCGTATTTTAGTTATCATAAGCCGATCGTCTCAATTACAGCGATTTAAAATGAATAAAAAATCTGCAAACGCATTAAAATTGAATTCAATTGGAATTATTTTTTTGTATAAAATCCGCCTTGTGCACAAATCCTCAACACACTTTCGTTCCGCATTTTCTCGTCACAAGATGTTTACTCATCAATAACACATCAATAAAAAAAAAAATTTGGATTATTTTCTGTCCCTTTCAATTTCAGCAAATTTGTATTAATCAAAGAGACATTTGAACCGGAATCGTAGACTCGAAATATCTCTAGTTTATCTTCCAATATTAGTTTGATTTTTATTAATGGTGTTTCTACTCGTTTTTTTGGTCCGTTTGGTTTAACTCTGCTTCTATCACTGCGTTGTTTATATATTTTCCGAACTTTTTCTTCTCTCCATCGCCTTCTTTTGCTTTAAACCAGCATGTTGCTTTGGGGTGATTACGCGCCCCTTTGTTCAGTTTTTTGCAAATTGTACATGGCTTGTGATCTTCGTTCCTACCTTGCACGTTTTGGTTCATATTTTTCTTCTTTTCCGCAAAATTTTTCTTATTCACCATGTGTTCGTGTTTACTGACCTCATTAAACAAGTCTTCCGTTTCTTCTAGCGTTTCTCTATCAATTTTATTAAGTATAAACTCTGGTAAGCCGGCTGCAATAAGGTCTACTAGGGTGTCTGCGTCAATTTACTGTCTCATATCCAATAGAAGTTTCTCCTTTCTCATTGCATAGTCTAACAGCGAACCTTCTTTGTATTTATAAAGGAGAGCGTACATGACTGGGTTCCATCCCTTGTTTGCAAATGTTTCACAAAATTTTCTTTTTCATGTTGCCCAATCCGCGTTTGTTGTTAATTTTATGCTCATCGAGCTGTACTAATCCGCACATGACTTCTCCATAAACAGTCTGAGTACTTCGATTTTTTGTTCATCCTCTATTATTTTGAAGCGTGTGCGTTCTTTTTCAAATTTATCGATCCATTGGTTGGCATTTGGATTTTTGCTCGTAAACTTTTCGATTACAAATTTTTCTGTTAAATTCTTGAGACTCCTCTGTTCATTTGTTTCTGTATTTTCTACTAATTTTTCTAAGATTTTTTCCCAAACGTTCGTTTCACTTGGATGAGTGGTCTCAGGTTGTTTTTTTATCTCGTCCATCTTTTCCAAAAATTGATCCTCACATTGTATATTCCCTTCTTTGTATATATACAAGTTCGCCAATTCTTCTGTCATGTTTATCCAGACTCTCCTAGTTTGATGCCTTTTTTTAAAACTATTTTTCACTTTGTTTTAAGCGGTTGTTTTTATCACCTCTTTGTGGACCTTGAGCGTTTGTAGCTCTTCCGGCATTGCATACGTTATCACATCTTCTGTGGCAATTGAGATTATAACAATTATGTTGGTTTTTCCATCACTTGCTGGTTTTACCGTGAATTCGAAGCGAAGCTTCTCCATCCTGTGTTATCTTTTTTCTTTTTGTCCAGAAATGTCGTTTTATAATGTGTTTTTTCTTTAGAGGTTAGGGTTGGCTAATTAACAAGGCGTAGCGTTGCTCTGAAAACAAAGTTTATTATTTTATTCTAGATTCTGTGCACAATATAGTTTTCCTAACAGAAACTCTCACCTGAAAACAAAGAAACGACATTTATGTCCTTTGTTTAAGTTGCCGATTCCTCCTCCCTATCTTTATCACTTAATTTTTCTATAAGTCTCTTTCTTAGGCACTTTTTTTCCTACTTTCTCCAACGTCTACAGCGGCCCCTAGTTTACCCACACAGCGCGCGCACCTCTCAAAGAAATATGTTTTCTTTACATGTATTGGGTTTGAGAAAAAGTTCGTGGAGTTTTTTAAGTAAAATTCAACTGGTTTTCTTATAGCGTGAAAATGAATTTATTTAAACCAAATATGCTCCATTATTATCGACAATGTTTCGCCATTTTTTGGGTAGAGCCATGATGCCATCGATGAAGAACTTCTGCGTATTTTGGTTGAGAAACTGAATCCAGTGGTTTTCACAGGCTTCTTTTGAAAACAGCTTAATTCCATTGAGAGAGTTCTGCAGAGATCGGAATAAGTGATTGTCAGAGGGTGCTATGTCTGGACTATACGATGGATGCATCAAAACTCCCCAACCAAGCTCTCGCAATTTTTGACGGTTCATCAAAGAAGTGTGTGGTCGGGCGTTGTCATGATGGAAGACAACACCTTTCCTATTAATCAATTCGGGCCTTTTTATTTCAATTGCTTGGCGTAATCTCTCTAGTTGTCCACAGTAGAGTTGAGAATCAATCGTCTGACAAACTGGAAGTAGCTCATGATGGACGATTCCCTTCCAGTCCCACCACACACAGCATCACCTTTTTCGCCGTCAATCCTAGCGAACGCTTGTGACGGCTCACCATCCCTTGTCCACGATCTTTGACGCTTCCGATTGTCGTACGTGATCCATTTTTCATCACCGGTTATGACACGTTTCAGAAATGACTCGATTTCATTGCGTTTCAGCCGCGCCTCGCAGATGTTCATTCGGTCTATCATGTTTTTCGCGCTCAACTCATGAGGAACATACGTCGAGCTTCTTTTTGTAGCCAGCTTTGTCTAAATGGTTAAAAACAGTTTTGTGGTTAGTGCCTAGCTCCATACAACTACAGACACTGCTGATATGTTTATCTTGCTAGACTTCTTCAAGAAATTTATCAGCTTTTTCAGTGATTGGGCGACTAGAGCGTGACTCATCTTTCACATCAAAATGATTAGAACGAAAGCGAGCGAACCATTTCCGCGCAGCAGATTTTGATAAAATACCTTCACCGAACACAGCACAAATTTTTCCACAAGCCTGCGCAGCGTTCTTCCCTTTGTCGTAATAATATTGCAAAATATAGCGCAATTTTTCATTACTTTTCTCCATTTTCAAACGTAAACAACTTTCCAACCACTGCACCAATTTCGATGTTTATACACTGAAAGTAACGCTCGAAGTGTCACCGTTCCAACGAGCGTTTAGTGGTATCGCTGCGATCTGTGTTTCCTGACTTATTTGCAATGGGTTTCATTTATCGGGAAAAACGCCACGACCTTTTTCCCAGACCCAATATTAGTGTTCTTTCGTTTTTAGTAGCAATTTCCTCGCTTGTAGTAACTTAGATTCGTTTGTAGTCGTTGGTAGTAAAGTATTTTTCGTTTGTAGTTGTTTATAGTACCATTTTTTTCGTTTGTATTAATTTAGTTTTGTTTGTAATAGCATTCTTTCATTTATAGTAGCCTGTTTTTCGTTTGTAGTAACTTTGTTTTGTTTGTAGTAAAGTTTTTTTGGTTTGTAGTATCTTCGTTTTCCTTCTAGATGTTTGTAGTACCATTTTTTTGTTTGCAGTTATTTAGTTTAGTTTGTAGTAGCGTTTTTTTGTTTCAGTAACTTACATTCGTTTGTATTCGTTTGTAGTACTTTTTTTTCGGTTTTCGTAACTTAGTTTCATTTTTAGTCGTTTGCAGTAACATTTTTTTCGTTTCTTGTAACTTAGTTTCGTTTGTAGTTGTTTGTAGTACCATATTTTTCGTTTGTAGTAACTTCGTTTTGTTTGTATTCGTTTGTAGTACAATTTTTTTCATTTGTAGTAACGTAGTTTTTTTATAGTCGTTTGTAGTAACATTTTTCTTGTTTGTAGTAACATTTTTTATTAAAAAAATTCATTAAAAAATGTTTATTCCTTCTTTTCTTTCCAACTACAAACGGAAAGAAGCACTGCAATCAACTACAAACGATTCTGTATACGAATGAACTGCAAAATTTAAGTGCCGTTGAAATCGGGTGCAAAGCTTTTTTCAAAATCCTATAACTTTTTTTTAGACCTACTGTAAACGAAAATATTGTCACCACAATCAACTACAAACGAAACTATAAGAACGAAAAAAAATAAAATTTCCAAAGTCGGCCGCCAAGTTAACACAGCCATTAATCTCATCTCTACTCACGCCATTCTATTGACCTGAAATAAAGTTATTATACAATACAACAAAGAAAATAATTAATGGTAGTCTTAACGCAATCATTACAATATCGTAATACCCATAGAATTACTGTGTTTACTTTTTGCACTAATAAAAAAATGAGCGAGTCTGCTAGTACTCGAGATATTGATGTGTAAACATCTTGTGACGAGAAAATGCGGAACGAAAGTGTGTTGAGGATTTGTGCACAAGGCGGATTTTATACAAAAAAATAATTCCAATTGAATTCAATTTTAATGCGTTAGCAAATTTTTTATTCATTTTGAATCGCTGTACTTGAGACGATCGGCTCATGATAACTAAAATACGATACATATACACTCGATTCTAAAGAATCGAGAAATCTTTGAAAAACGGCATCAATTACAGTTCCAGATTGTGTTGTAGCTACGTTTCCATCACTATTTAACTCTAGCTGAAACGTTTCTTTTAAAAACGTTATCAAATGATCGGCTTCCGGAGTATTAAAATTAACATTAAAATCACCACTCAGAATCATGGGTATTCGGTAATAGTCCTTGTTCAAAAGTGCTGCACCACCCACACTGAACGGCAGTAGTACAAAATGAATAAAATCAATTATACTCTAAACTGATTGATTTGGTGAGATGTAGACAACGACTGCAAGAATCGTTTGTCCACTTGTGAGACGGCATTCAGCTGCACAGATATCGCCAGTATCTCGTACTGCTACTCCTATTCCCGTTATTTGGCGATAGTTAATGTCCATGTTTGGTGTGACAACGTGCGAACTGTTCTGATTTTTATAAATCTCTACCCCAGCGGAACGTCTCTCCTGTCGTTTAAATTTAACGCAGCAGTCAAAGTTTGGAATGTCAACGTCTTCTTCTTCGCCAAGCCACGTTTCAGAGAGCATGAGCCCAGTGTTGTTTTGAGGTACTTCTTCATGAAGATCGTTAGAATGTGCTCGTAAACTCTGGCAATTGAAATTGTAGAGTGATATTTTATCTTTGATGAAATTCACTATTATTTCTTGACCCGTACGTAATGGATTTAAATTGAGGCCCTCAAATTCTATTCGTAGAGCAGCCGTTGAATTGGCATCTCGAACTCCATGATAGAATACCGGATCATTAGTCGGTGACACTATGAACAATCCATCTACACTGGTGACTCGACGACTGAGTAAAGCTAACCTCATATCTTCATTCATTTCGGTATTTGCATAAGCATAGAATTCAGCAAATGGATCAGCTTCCGCAACGCGTGTGGCAAGCAAATCAGCCATAGCATTGACAATATCAGGTTCTTCCAGAGCAATACACATTTGTTTACAAATTTCAATCGCTTTGGCTATATCTAATTCTGACTCGAACTCTTTCCTCCGTTGTAAAATGATCACCTCCATTTCATCACATAGCTGCACCAATTTTCTCTCCGCTAGAATCTCCGTTTCTTCATGACGGAAAGGCAGATTGCAGAGTTACCATTTCGCGCTTGTACTCGTCAGCCTCAGCGACCATATCGTAATTACGATAGCGAAGTATTCGGGGACCTGTTTAGCGTCGTTTCCATTGGTTATTATCACTAATCGTGTAATATGCGGCAGCCTCTGCGAAAGTAAGTTGTTCAAGAGCGGGTGGCCGCTTTCGTATCTTTCAAACCAATTTGTCTTCCAGACATCGGTTGAATTACTGTCAATCTCTTCATTATCCAATTGTTCCGTTGTTTTCCTTACCCGTTGTCGTTCGATTGGCCAAACTGTTGGTAGATAAAGGACTACGGTCGAACTGTATGACATTGGCAGTCGTAACAAATACCAAGCGGCTTCTTGACTCGTCATTTCAACAGCGTTAAGTATGTCAATACTGAGCTTTCGTGTGATCTCCATGAAATCAAACTTTGGATGTTCATCCATCGTTTTGATAATCTCACGTTAAAAATTACTTATACCACGATTAGTCTTATTTACGTACTCAACAACGTATGCGGCACACGAGTATTCCTCAGTTATATATTGAAAATCAGTGTTCGACCCAAGGACGTTTCAAATGAAGGGATTAAACGGATTGATCCATTTCTCTGTGGTTTGCCGTTTGATAAAAACCTTAGATCTGTTAATTCCCGCTCGCAATACATCCAAGTAAAAATCATCCGAAGTAATATTGTGCTCTTCGAAGAAATGTTCAATATCTCTATAGTCGTTCTCTTCAAGTGACTTCCACATCGGTTTGTATAATTTTGCAAGCGCATTTCTTCGAGGATCATCGGCACTCATTGGGATAAGAATTACAGTTGTTCGGCTAGGCATGAATGGTGCTTCGAAACGACATTGTTGTGCTGGAGCGCTACGTATTTTTTTGTAACAAGTAAACGTATGTTTGTGGGTTTGAAGTTTCGTGTGTCCGGAAGTGTTTTCTGGTGAGACGGATATTAATCGATCTATTAAATTTACAGCTGCTGACATATCTGAACCAACGGCATTTACAGGTGCATTATTTAACCGTATCGGTAGATGAGCATGAGGGCTGCCACGATGTTGAAACTCGATACGCTTGAAGTAATGAACAACATAATTGTCACCGAATGGACTATATCGTTTCGATTCAACTATCCCCATTATAGTATCGACGAGTTTGTTAAAATGGATGGCACAGATCACGGGGTCTTCGTTGATTAATGTAGCTTTAACATTATAATGAAGTCTTCGAGTTGCCTCATCATCAATTTCAGCACCATTATTTCGAATTTTATACAGCAATTTGAGTAGTTTTGGCCATCCAATTTCATTAGCACTCATCGTAAGAAAGAATGTTGGCTTACCAAATTGTCGAATCATCGCGAACAGGTCTTTCTTATGTGAAGCCCAGTAATACGCTGAGTTGGGGATATGGCGTAAAAATGCGAGATTCTCTTCAATACATCCGTGTACGTATTCTTCTGATTCTATATGTGCTCTTGTCACAGTATTATTTTTGCCAATGAACTTAAAAGACATTTGAAGTGAATCACGAGTAAGGATTCGCATAATTTTCATGGCCATATATAGCAAATGAGTAGGATATACGCATCGACGATCAGCCCTGCGTAATTCGCTTGTTGCCATCATGAATGGAGTCACTCGAAGTTCTTCTTTGAAAGTTCTGAATTGGCCGAGATAGATGGACGGAAACGATAATTCTTCACAATGTTCATCAAAGGGAATGCATTTTGGTATGGTGTTTTCTCCGGGAGCAATACGAAGATAATTTTCTTCATTCCAAAGCAAGGACTGCTGTTGAGCTGTTAAACTTTCTTCGATGCGGATCTCTTCGCTCACCTCATCATGACTCGGTTGGTTTGCGGCTGCTGTTTGCTGTTCATCAGTTGAAAAGAACGCGTTATTAACTGTGAAATTATAAAATTTGTACAGTTCTTGTTGCATTAAATACTCAAGCCAAATTTTGACGACACGCTTCTTTACATATCCAATAAGATAATTAGTTTTGTGAATTTTTTTTCGTGCTATATGGACATTAGAGCATAATCATCATTAAGTTCTCGTGGAAGCAATTGAACAATATTATTCACTGATACTGGTACGTTTTTAACTTGTCCAAGGTTTCCGTACTGACCATTGCTATCTTGAAGCCTTCTGATCGTCATGAAGGTAGTCTTGGTGAGATCAAGCGCTCTGTGATTACTACTGTGTACAAAAAGTAAGGTGAATTTTTAATTTAAACTTCCCGCGTTAACCGAATCGGACAAATGAATTTTTTTTTTTCAAGTTGGTAGGACTGTTAGTGACATCTGTGACAAATTACATGTCAATATCATCATTAGTTTTTAGTTTACGCTTGGTTTTGTGAACAAAGAAAAGTGAATTTGGCGATTTTTACGATGTCGAATTTTTTTGAGCAAAGAAGTGCTATTAAATTTTGCTTGCGGAATGAAATTTCCGCCGCTGAAACGTATCGATTGTTACAAAAGGCCTTCGGTGACGAGACTATGTCACAGAAAAATGTTTACAAGTGGTACAAAGACTTCAAAGAAGGCAGAGAACGTGTTGATGATTTGAAACGCTCTGGACGACCATCGATGTCAATTGATGAGCAACACACCAAGAAAATCAAGGAATTGGTGCTCGAAAATCGTCGATTAAGAAAAAGAGCGTCGCGTTCAAGTATGTGAATCAATGATTTCTGACTATCAGGACGTCTACAAACAAATCATTACGGGCGATGAGACTTGGATTTATGCCTATGATCCGGAAACAACCGATCAATCGAGCGAATATCGTGCCAAAGGTGAACCGAGACCGAAAAATCCATGCCATAGTCGCTCAAAAATCAAGGTCATATTGACAGTTTTCTTCGATTATCGTGGTGTGGTGCATTACGAATTCCCTCCCACTGGCCAAACTGTCAACAAGGAATATTATTTAAGTGTTATGCGTCGTTTGCGTGAAGCTATTCGCAAGAAAAGGCCAGAATTATGGAAAGACAACACTTGGATTTTGCACCACGATAATGCACCGTCGCACACAGCACTGGTTCTTCGTGAGTTTTTCGCCAAAAACTCCACTCATGTCGCTCCACAACCACCATATTCGCCTGATTTAGCACCGTGTGACTTCTGGCTGTTCCCAAAGTTCAAGAGACCACTCCGGGAAAATCGTTTTGAGTCGATTGAAGAGATCAAACGTGAATCGCTACGCGCATTGAAGGCTATACCTGAGGACGACTTTTTAGCATGCTTCAAAGATTGGAAAAAACGTTGGCATAAGTGTATTGTAGCTAGGGGGGATTATTATGAGGGGGACGTAATCGATTTGGAAGAATAAATAAAAAAAAATTATTTTAAAACAAAATTCACCTTACTTTTTGAACACAGTAGTATATCAAGCTCTGGTAAGTGAGCCGGCTTTGGTGGATAAGTAAAACCGATCGCTTTCGATAACGTTGGTATTTTCTTCTTATGTAGTGAGACGTAACAAGTACCACAGACGAGCGCAGTTTCGAAATTTATGTCAGGAAAATCAGCTGCAAGAATATCCTTTGAACACGGTGGCGGCGTCTTAGGTTCATTTCAGTCCATAACCGATCGCATACGCTGCATATTGCACCGAAGTTGTTATCGAGGAATTTTTTTCTGAATTCAGCCCGGGCCTTTGCATGCTTTGTATATTCGAAATAATTAACTGCTTGTTGTTCTTCTTCTTCATCCCATGCAGCGTCGTGTGCTTCACCTATATCTGATGTTGCTTCTCTTTCCATAGGGTTGTCGTCTGCTGCTGTTGAAGTCGATGGGCCCACATGAAATGCCGATGTCGCTGGTCTTAAAGTTGCATGATCAACGATACTTCTGATGCTATCCAATCTACTCGTTTATGGTGCAGAATTAAGAATTGAATTGGCAACACGTGCTCTAAAATCTCGCGTACGTTGAGTGTTAGTGCGAGCGATATTTCGCTGCTCCACTCGTCCTGCTGCCAACTTCTCTTCACGTTTTCGTTTCCTGTACATTCTCATGTATTCTGCTGAATTTTTACCCATTTCTGAAATTAACAAATTATTCACTTAGAAAATTATAACGACGTCATTATGATTATTTTTCAATTTTATTTTATTGCAAATTAAATAATATTTTGTTTTTCATTTTTTCACAATTTTTATTTATATATGAAGCCAAGATGTAATTTTTTAAATTATTTCAATCAAATTATTTTTTAATTTGTTAATATCATTATTTCCATTGTAAAATAATTAACCTTGAGAAATCTTTATTTTATTTGGAAAAGTTGATTTTTTTGTATAAAGATAGTCAATAATCAGTTAAAATTTTTATTTTTCAGTTTCAAAAATCAGTTAAAAATATTAAATTTTAGTTTTTTGTAATGAATTTGTATATCATTAATGAACTTTCAATGAATCTGTTTGAAATTGTTGTCTTTCATAGAAGTGGCTTACAACACAAAAACGCCATACTCAGCGTATAGCTGAACAATGTGTTTTAAACAATTACATTTTTCAGTTAAATAAATTGATTTTAATGAGAAAGTTTTTTAATTAAATATTTAAAAATTAATTGAAAATAATTATTTTTTGTTCTTTATTTGAGAGATATTTTTCATGAAAACGTTTCACAACCTCAAACTATTTTAATAGTATAACTAATCGACGTGGTATATATTTTTAGTAAAAATATTTTCAGTTTACTTACTGGCACTATGTTATTTCACTTCAAAGAATTAAATTCACAATATAAACTTATATTTGAATATGTATGCGATTATATAATATATATATATATATGTATTACATATATACGTCATATATATATATATATATATATGTATTACATATATATCATAATATAATCGCATACATATTCAAATATAAGTTTATATTGTGAATTTATATATATATATAAAACAATCTTATATAATTATTCACACTTTCTTAATACGTTTAACGACGCTAAAACTAACAGCTGATTCTCAGTCCGCTCGGGGAAGCAGTGGCCGAAACGTGGCTAGGCTTTGTACACTTCACAAAGCTACTATGTGGGTCACTAATTTCTCTGGCAATCTATTCTACCGACGCCTAATCGCATTCTAATTCTATGTCGTACCGCAAGCGCTTAAGTAGCTGCGCACTAGGGTATCTGCGCATAGATAGATAGGGCACTTCCCCTTACATACTTCCGTTTCATTTGCTCCAATTTAGACCCATACCGCCGCTAAAGATGTTTACACATAAAAAATTATGATCAAACGAATAATAATACATGAAAATCATACGTAATTAATTATTCGTTGTGATAGGTAATACAAATTACGTTATTAAATATACTCCTATTTTTATAATTCTCGGAAGTTTAAAACTGAATTTGCAACGAATCTGTGATAATGCAAAGACGCGGCAGCATGGCATCATTTCCTCGTAAAATATTCTTATTGGCATGTCGAATATATCGCGTTTTTATTGGATGTATGATTTTTGTGCGATGCCTTACAATTTTGCACACCGAATTCCTACACGATGTTAATCTATATGATCTTAAGTCAGCGCACGCAATATACATTTTGCAAAAAGCAGACAAATTCCCAAAATAAATCATCAAAAATGATGTACAACATTAGGAGACAAGTACAGTTACAAAAGTATATACAGGGTGTCCGCCGGGAAGGTATACTACTTTGTTTTGCCGCCATTTTGGTAAACGTTAGTCTTGACAGTTCATATTTAGCAGTCGTGAAGTAGACACGTGGCAAATTTATTATGGAAAAATATTCGATAAACCAACGTGTTTTAATCGTTAAAACATTTTATCAAAATCAATCATCGATTACTGTGACGATTTTCATGAAAAAATCATAATGAGTGACGAGGCACATTTTCATTTAAATGGATATGTGAATAAACAGAATAGTCGGTTCTGGGCAATGGAAAACCCTCAAATTATTCATCAGTCACCTTTACATCCATTAAAAATGACAGTCTGGTGTGCAATTTGGTCAGGAGGAATCATTGGACCTTACTTCTTTGAAAATCAAAACGGCGTAACGTTAACTGTGAATGGGGAGCGATATCGTGATATGATTGAAAACTTTTTAACGCCACAACTGCATGCTTTGGGCTTGATTAACATGTGGTATCAACAAGACGGTGCCACATCGCATACAGCCAGGATTACAATGAAATTACTGCGAGACCTCTTTCCACAACAAGTTATTTAAAAAAATGGTGATGTTGATTGGCCTCCACGGTCGCCTGATTTGACTGCTCCGGACTCCTTTTTGTGGGGATATCTAAAAAGCAAGGCTTATGCAAACAAACCAGAAACGCTTGAGCAACTCAAACAAAATATTCGTGATGAAATTAATGAAATACCGCGTGAAATGTGTGAGAATGTAATGAAAAATGTGCTCAAAAGGGCTCGCATTTGTGAGGCTAACAGAGGCGGACATTCATCTGATATTGTATTCCATACATAATTGCCGACATTAAATAAAACATTTATCAATATAAGATCCATCCTCTTTCATTTAATCAAAAATTATAAACAAACAAAGTAGTATACCTTCCCGGCGGACACCCTGTACTTATAGGTGTTCTTATTGAACACAAAAAGATACAAAAAGATGTGAAACAAATAAATAAATTGCCAAGTACACGTCGTTTCCTAACGTAATGTTGTTCATTTAAAATCATGCGGTAGCTATATAGGTTAGGAGCCGGAAATCAACTGTAAAACCATATTCTGTATAAATACTGTTAAAAAAACTTTAAAGTTTTTATTGTTTAGGAAATTATAAAAAAGTACTTCGTGATTTCTTTTTTTTCACTCAGCATGTACTGACGATATGTGTGCTCAACTTTAGCTACATACTACATTCTCATATATAGATATCTGTTAGAAGACGTACTCGCCAAGTGCTTTTAGTTATTCTATTTAGTTATTATTTCTCAAATATTTTCAATACCTTGTACTCTAAATTGTTGTTATAGTGTTTCATACCGTGTAATTACTATGTATAATATATTTATGAAATAAGATATATTTTAATTATTATAATAATATAATTAAATAAGGATGCAAAGTAGAACCTTGCACATTGCCTCCTCATGGTTTTTTATGTTGTTTTCAACACCACCTCCATGAGAATGTATTGATCAATTTTGGCTTCCTCATAGAGGAATCTGTGCAAAAGATGGAAAATAATGAAGAAGTTATGTGCAAGGTTCAACGTTGAATCCTTTTTAAAAAATGCCATTGTCTATAAAATCCAAACGACTTTGTCAATATTAACCGAATTTAGTATGAAATATGCCGGAATGTTATTACGCACGTGTCTGAAACTTTAAATCATTTTGTTAAATATTTCAAAAGCAGAAGCGATCACAAATTAATCATATAAATTCATGCAACACGCACGCGCATACATACACACATACACAGTCTTGTATAAAATTATATCCGACGCTTTCGAATCGTTTGTCGTTGTTTGTAGTACAATTATTTTTATTTGTAGTTCTTCAAAAGTTTACTGTAAATGGCCGACTTACTTCAGAACCATTTGTAGTTGTTATTAGTACCATTTATTTCGTTTGTGGTTGCTCTAAAATTAACTACAAACGACCTACAGCCATTTCAGAATTATTTGTAGTTGTTGGTAATTTTGTTTTTCGATTGTAGTTGCACGAAACTTAATTAAAAATTTTTTCATCGAAATTTTTTGTCTATAGAACTACAAATGACAATAAATGTATTACAATCAACTCCAACCGATTACGTATTGGAGACAACCGTTAAATTCGATATTTGTCAAAATAGATAGATGACATGTTTTTAATTCGCCCTATTTGTTTGTGGTGCTATTACAAACGAAATCATCGTTAGTACAATGAACTACATACTCAAATGTTGCGAAAAAAAATGAAGATTAGTGCAAGTCGGGTTTCAAGTTAACAAAGGTTCAATAGGATCCACAGTCGGCACGCTCGAGGTCGATGGATCACCTTACAAATAAATTTAGAAATAGTGTCCATGAAATAACCATTCTAAAAAAAATTGTTATGTCACAAAATTGAATAAAGAATTTAAGAAAGTACATTTTTTAAATGAAAAAATGTGTTAAAAAAATAATAATAAACTTTGGAATAGTTTATAACAATAGATATTTTCGATTTGTCACCAATTGGAAAAATATGACATAGAAGGTTATTTCATTTGCTTCAAAACATGTTTTCGTTTACTTCTCTACGGCAGATAGAGCCTGAGATGTTTTTATGATGATTTCAAGTCTAGCTTGCACTCGTTTTCGAACAAATCTTATGGTTTATAATTTAAAAAGTATGTAAAGGGTGTCCCAGCAAGAGCGCCGGACTTTAATTTGCCGCCATTTTGTTAATACGAGTTGTACGGTGATTTTTTTTGACATTTGTCACGTACAGACCACGCGATTTAAGAATATGGAGAAGTATTGAAACCAACAACGTTTAATTGTTGTAAAAACACATTACAAAAATGGTGAAAGTTTTGCGAAAACAGTTCGCCAATTACGTCAAGTTTTTGGTCGTAATAATGCGCCAAATGAATCGACAGTGAGGCGTTAAATTACAAAATTTGAGACCAAATTTACGCTGATGGATCAGAAGATTATTGTTCGTCGTCGTCCTTGTCGGTCACTCGAAAATATAGCCAGAGTAACGGAATCTGTGGGCGAGAATCCAGGAACTTCCATTCGGCATCGTGGTCAACAATTAAACATTTCCAGTAGCACTATGCAACGAATGTTGGTAAAAGATCTGCATTTGCACGCGTACAAGGTTCAATTGGTGCAAGAAATCAAGCCAAGGGACCATGCGCAGCGCCGTGAATTTGCCGATTGGGTGTTGGAACATTATCAAATTAATGCGGATTGTTGACAAGCGTAAATTTGGTCTCAAATTTTGTAATTAAACGCCTCACTGTCGATTCATTTTGCGCATTATTGCAACCAAAAACTTGTCGTAATTGGCGAATTGTTTTCGCAAAACTTTCACCATTTTTGTAATGTGTTTTACAATAATTAAACGTTGTTGGTTTGAATACTTCTCCATATTCTTAAATCGCGTGGTCTGTACGTGACAAATGTAAAAAAAAAACATCGTACAACTCGTATTAACAAAATGGCGGCAAATTAAAATCCGGCGCTCTTGCTGGGACACCCTTTATATTTCAGTCACACGAAAAAATCCATGTCCCTTCTTTTTATATATAATTCACGTACAAAAAGTTTGAATCGAATAAAACAATACGCGGTCGAAACACACCAATCCGGTCGATTGCAAGTGGGATTGCTCACATGTCATAGAATTGTAGGGTGCAGAAGTAAAGTCATGATGTCATTAATGAGTTTCAATGAAATATACCAACTGCTTGCGCGAATATTATCCACGGAATATAATACGGACATATACCATTGTGATTGAAACGATGAAGGAGCCCACGCCATGCCTGCTGAAAGATCAAACCATATATATAAATCTCTGCCGGATCTGTTGATAGTATTTTAGAGCACGTATTCTGGCGTGTGTGAAATCGGGACTATGCTAAACGCATAATCTCTAATGATTTCCCTTTAGGATATCACTTTGGGTCCGTCCAATAATTCTCGGCTGAGCTCGATGAGGTTTATGATTATGAGGATAAACCCATGAGAAGTTTTCCTACTAAAACTTCTCAATACTAGAAACACGAAAGAACATAGCTTTCTGAGACTAAACACAACCTTCTGAGAATTGAAATAAATTATGTTACTTAGTATATGCTGCTAAGTTAGGTAAATAATTTTACATTCGAGAAACTGAAATGTTAAAAGTCCCTCAAATGAAAATATTAGAAATACTTTGGAAGCAAGCGAAATAATAAGTTGCAAGTTAAAAAAAATGCGATTTGTTGCTACACTCATTTTAAAGGAATTTTGTGTTACCGTAAAAAAAATAGCATTTCATACGCATATATAATGAACAGTTCGTTACGGAAAGGAGAAGAACATTATGCGTACATAAGTAAAATAAAATGAAATAGAACTACCTAGGGTGAGGTGAACACGAAATCGATAATCCACGATACATTAGCTTTTTCTCGGGCTCGTTAAAATCGTAAATCCCATCAGCAGGGCACACGGTCCGCACTGGTGGGTATAAGCAGTCTTTCAGACTCATCCTCGCTTTCTTACTCCGGCGTTTCTACTGTCAGGAGATTCAAAAACAACAAGATGAAAAGAGCGGCGAGGGAAGAATGAAGAGGAAGCAGGAGAGGAGTGAAATAGGGAGTCGGGAGGAACCGCAGAAAGGAGAGAAGGACAGATATAGAAATACGTCATAACACGTAGGTAAAGGTATAAGGCGCCCTGCTGAATTTGCCATATGGTTCGGCGTTTATTGCTCTGGCTTCGCTATGGATCATCAGAAATCGTCGTGAATTGTAAGCCGGTTAGATTGTCGCTCGTTAAATACGTATCGCTTAAATCTTCTTATCTGAACAGCGTACCTCATTCCCACGAGTTGTGACCCGTGGTGGCGCGTTCACATTATTATGCACCTCTACATGCAATTGTATGACGTATTACGTACCTTCGGGTATCGTGCATCTTCGCTATTACACACGACTATAATGCATGTAGTCGAGTAGGCAAATTCGACATGTAGCGACGCTTAAGATGATGTAGGTACTACCCCTCGGTCGGTAACACAAACCATTTTGCCAATTTCTCCGCCAAGATCGACCTTTCGGTTAAAAAAAAGTAACTGTAAGCTATCTCGTACAATTCCACAGTCTTTCGTCCGAATGATTAATCGTAGTGGAGAAATTCTGGTATTTTTCCTGCACGTATTGTGACCTGAGAGGGCAGACGACATATAGCTCATCATCTTAAGGGGAGGCTCAACACACGTGATTGTCCGAGAATCCGCAAGTACCAGAGAGGCAGAACTAAACATATCAAATGCATTTTTCTCAGCTTCATATTTTCTGATAAATGTTGGATTAGTGAGACTCACTCCATGCCATATTCGTGCAGTAAACCCCAGTCTTTCGAAGATATGGGTTCGCGAAAAATGTGTTGAACGTTTTGAGGTGAACTGTCGGTATCGAGCCTCACCTTAGCAGAAGCCATAAATACTCTGATAAAGATTATTTTATTGATTACTTTGCCTCAAAAAATGTGATATAACTTTATACGAATCTATGTTTATTAATAATTAATAATAAAATTCACAAAACCTACTCAACTAATATTAGATAAAATAAGTTATAATCCAACGTAAACATTATTTTATAATTCTCTTAGTAATATAACGTTTTTGATTAGATGAATTGTAATTTTAATGTAGTAAAAAATATGTTGGCGTGCCGATATTATATAGCAATACAAGAAGTACTGCATGCTATGCCTCATGTGTGGATTGGGGGTTGCATACTCATGCAGTGAGTATAGTGGGAGTTGCTTCTTGTATTTCCATCCTCGTCAGCCTACTATTCCCTTTCCCCTCAAGTCATCAGCATCGCTCGTTCTATTTCGTTTCTCCATCCTCATCGAACACCAACATCTGTATATATTTCCGTCTCGAGTGTGATTGAATTTATTCGCTTTCTTTCCCACATACTTGCAACCTTTCTTCGTCTTTCACTCAGTTACCTTCATGGCTTTCCATCTCACCCGACGACAACGCCATCTCGCTTCTACATTCATCCGTCCTCAGCTCTACACCAACTTATATACGCCTACACGTTGTAGTTGCAGGATCCACTCTTAGCCGTATTCGGTCCAGCGCGTGCCTCCACGCGACCAACCACCACCACCGACCACTGCCTTCTTTTTGCATCAATATTCTCTCTCGCTCGCACGTTTCGTGCGCTCCCTTGGTCCTTGTCGCGCTCTCAGTATTACCTCGCGTCCGTCTCTCCTCACTCTTGAGAGCGACGGCACCACGCGCTCACGATACCGAGGACAGTAGACGTCGTATGTCCGACAGTAGACAGTGGATAAGCGCGAACGATAGTCGTACCCTACAACTACGAGGGCAAGCCGGCTTTTTACCGCGTATGCCTGCTTCGCGAGCTCCAACCTTTGCTTGATAGCTCATTGACAGCACTGATGTGATAATCTCGACTCGCGTATTCGCAAATATACCGTTCGCGTGCACGTGGCATGAAAGCAGAGCAAACGCACCGTGTATAGTTACTCCTGACAGACGTATAGCTTTCCGAGATTGGAAATAAGGATGACACGGATTCGTAATTGACAACTTTATTGATGAAGGTCTGAGGATTTTTCAGCCTTACGGCATTTATCAGTGAAGCATTTTGTGGATACTATAATAGTGAATTCAAAGCTGGCCAGGATGACGATGCATCGTACCGGCTGGACAGCGAAGTTCGGTTGAGTCACCAATGTGATTTTTAGTTAGAGGAATAGCTCTAAAAAATCATAGCTTAGTTGGTGAAATAAGCTGATAAAAATTGGATTCAGTATTATGTCACTGAAAGTTTTGAATTTTATCGATGGAAGTCCAAAGTGACTTCATGTTGATCGAAATTATTTTAAGTGTCGTGATTAATCAATCACAGGTGCAAAATTCTTCAATTTTTTTAATGAGTCAAGAAAATTAAAAAAATATTCGTAGTGTTGTCTTGTGATGGACTTGGATTTACTGGGTGATGATCTAATAACTCGAATCACTAACCTGTACGCACGCTTATTCGGTGCTTAAAATCGCATCAGTATTCGCGGTCAGGCCTTTACCCAATGCGACTGCCAAGGTATTCCATCTACGAGTTTACAATCATCCCGAAGAAATTTTACGACCCGTCTGTATTGTTGAACGCCGGCCTGTCTGGCTCTTCTGTTCTTTTCACCAACAGTATAGCGTTACATAGTAAACACAATCACAAATGCACACATAGCTGGCAAGCTACTGACTACATTTTTCCGACCAGAAGATTTGATGTTTTCTCAAATTATTTCAATCTTCGCGGCCGTCTAAACCACGCTACAAGATTATTTTCTTACGCATTTTTTTTGTATGGGTCAGTAAAAAAGTGTTCAAGTTTAAAGTGTCTTTTTGTGAATGAATAATTTTCATGACGTCCAGAAAATGTTTTCAAAATATTTTGTGCATGGATGAAAAAATAAAATAGCAACGACTTTAACGCAACGTGCAGCTTCGTGTGTATGCTGATACATGTGAGTGTACGATGAAGCATATTCATGCTTCTTATTATGTGATGAAATTTTTGCTTATTAATGGTTAATTATTGTTCAAATTGTCCTGGCATTGGATTCACTCAGTCGCGTAAAGTGCGGTCATACATTTAATTTCTCACGGCTCAATATATCAACTACATATCACTTATAGTCCGTTAACCGAGCGTCTTGTTCAACAGTTGAGACTCAAAGTTGTTAAAAATTTGTGGTTTGTCGTGACCTGCCGAGGAGATTGCTCGATCGGACGACATGCGTTCTGGAAGGGCCGGTATTTTGTGGAGTTCGTATCAAACGCGCACGCACATGCACGCACACTAAACCTAGTTCTTCGTGTTAGTAGGACTCGTTTGACAGTCAAAACTTCCTGCAGTAGTCGCGTCGTCGTCTTTGCGATTCCAGGATTTCCATCAAACACTATTCGTATTATTTCTTGAGGATTCCTCTTGGCGACGCTCCACATTGTGAAGAATTGAAATGTCTCATTGGCAGTCGAAGGGTTGTGCTTCGCAACGCAGATAGATATGATCGTATTGTCGTCACGTTGAAGGTGCTCAAGAATCCAGACGGTATACGGCCGAAGGTGATGAACTTGTTACGGCGGGAAACGGAGCGGATTGGAAATCGAGGCTCCTGTTCTCTGTGGTAGAGGCGTGGGTAGACGTGCGGCGCCAACCTGTTGCTCAAGGATCAGACTCGTTTACATTTAGAATACTCGAAGGCTTGCTGCTGTTGCTGCTCGACAGCATGCCACTCGTGCGCTTCATATCTTGATCGGGCGTCCGCCGAAGAATTCGGAAAACGTCGATTTACTGTACATCTTTTCTTCGTCTTTGCCACCTTGATATTTGTTTTATCGCTTTCATCGTTGTTGCTGACGTTGTGGATGTGACTTTTACGTATATGAAAGTTAATGTGCGTTGTATGCAACTCGGGCAATACACGCACTGAATCAATGGCAACGCAGCACTCGGAGTAACGGCAAAGCTGCTCTTAATCGTCTCTTGGTCTCTTCAAGTGGCAGATCCAGATCCAGCTCGCTATACATGCGGATTCAAAACTTCCTGAGGTCCGACTAATCGAGTGAAACGGTCAGCTTGGTGTATATCGTACACCACTGCATACTACTACAATTACCACGTATTCCCTCTGTACGCAAAGGACAAAGGGTTGCGACTTAATGTCTCAAAAGTCTTTCACTTTACTACTTAGGAATATTTCAGACAACACCGAATAGAAACTTCGTTATTTTGAACGAATATGGAAGCTCTTTGAGGAGTCGATCGAGTGAAGTCCAGAAAATTTCTGACAGATTCTGAGTGTTACAATAAAATAAATAATTGTGAATTAAATTTAATAGTAAATGGCTGAAATAATAGAATAATGTAGGTGTAATTATGTTTTGATGCTGGGATAATCAAGATTTTATACGGAAATAACCGTAGAGCATTTTTTTTAGGCATCTAACATTCTTAATGCACTGTTATCTCACTGGACTGGAACGCATGCGTATTAAGAACGTACGTGCTGAGCTCTTTACCGTAGCAACAACGAATTTATGAGCGAAAAATCAGCCAACCTCATAACAATATAATGGCAAACACGTGGAAAATAATTACGCTGTTCTTCGTATTATCGATCGTCGGTACTGTGTACGTCATGGCGACACCGTTGACGCGACAGTTGCTAGAATGTCGTGCTAACCTCACGGCGGACATAAAGAACGATACGATCTTTCTCGGCAAGATACATCAAGCCGATTATATATTTACCGGTAAAATCGAAGAGTTAAGGAAGGGACAGTCAATACGCGTCAGAGTAAAAAGGACGATAAAGGGCACCCTCAATACGACGCTTGACCTGACTCTCAACGATACGTGCGCATCTTACATCCGACGTAGCTACACCGGTATATTCATGGCTCAAAGGGGCTCAGGTGATGTGCGTAATGTGTGGAAATATGTTATGAATTTTGGACCTGTCCCATTAACACTCGCTAATTTGGATCGACTCAACGCCGCTGTACGAGGTAAGTCTTTTAGTTCTCTATATTCAACAAGTGATTATTTTTTTAAAATATCCTGAGTAAAAATGTAATTTCAATACTGCTACATTAGCGTTTGCTGTTTTACTATACAGGCCCACCGATCGTCCGTCACTAGCGAACTTCATATGAAGCCAAATTGACTATGAATTCAAAGACAATTCTTGCGCAAAGCATACATTTGTGCGGTCATTATACCGCGCGCTTAAAATATGCGTCGCATGAATTTATCGCCGCAGAATTTTGTAGAGCACGGCTATTTACATTATATGTCCTTTCCCAAGCAATCTAAGTATTTTTGTGCCATTTAGATTCGACTGCAAAGACAAAATGTTCATGTAAAACTGTTTCTCCTTAGGACTTTCGCACTACCGCGTCCCCATCAATCAACTATTCATTAGGGGAACCCCGGGTAGTATGTCATTTCTATTAATATAAGATAAAAAAAAATGAGCGAGTCTGCTAGTACTCGAGATATTGATGTGTAAACATCTTGTGGCGAGAAAATGCGGAACGAAAGTGTGTTGAAGATTTGTGCACAAGGCGGATTTTATTCAAAAAAATAATTTCATTTGAATTCAATTTTAATGCGTTTGCAAATTTTTTATTCATTTAAAATCGCTGTACTTGAGACGATCGGCTTATGATAACTAAAATACGATACATATACACTCGATTCTAAAGAATCGAGAAATCTTTGAAAAACGGCATCAATTACAGTTCCAGATTGTGGTGTAGCTACGTTTCTATTACTATTTAACTCTAGCTGAAACGTATCTTTTAAAAACGTTATCAAAGGGTCGGCTTCCGGAGTATTAAAATTAACATTAAAATCACCACTCAGAATCATGGGCATTAGGTAATAGTCCTTGTTCAAAATTGCTGCACCACCCACACTGAACGGCAGTAGTACAAAATAAATAAAATCAATTATACTCTGAACTGATTGATTTGGTGAGATGTAGACAACGACTGAAAGAATCGTTTGTCCACTTGTGAGACGGCATTCAGCTGCACAAATATCGCCAGTATCTCGTACTGCTACTCCTATTCCTGTTATTTGGCGATAGTTAATGTCCATGTTTGGTGTGACAACGTGCGAACTGTTCTGATTTTCATAAATCGCTACCCCAGCGGAACGTCTCTCCTGTCGTTTAAATTTAACGCAGCAGTCAAAGTTTGGATTGTCAACGTCTTCTTCTTCGCCAAGCCACGTTTCAGAGAGCATGAGCACAGTGCAGTTTTGAGGTACTTCTTCATGAAGATCGTTAGAATGTGCTCGTAAACTCTGGCAATTAAAATTGTAGAATGATATTTTATCTTTGATGAAATTCACTATTATTTCTTGACCCGTACGTAATGGATTTAAATTGAGGCGCTCAAATTCTATTCGTAGAGCATTGAATTGGCATCTCGAACTCCATGATAGAATACCGGATCATTAGTCGGTGACACTATGAACAATCTATCTACACTGGTAAATCGTGATAAGGCTACGTATACAAGTGATTGGCCATGCCCTTCCTCGTATGAATATACAATTTTATCAAATGTGCCACCCTGCGATTTATAAAGTGTCATGGCACAGGCAGGGGTGAGAGGAAAATGATTCCGTTTTGCAGTGATAGTTTTGTTATTGTTCAGGTAAATTGTTGATGATCGTCAAGCAATTGGTACAAGTCTTGCGGGTATGTTCTTATCTTGCATGTATTTTGCTGCGATTTGTCTAGCCTTTTGTCCTATCCTTGGATTACCCGCAAATTTCATCCAATCTTTTTACATCTCCTTCTTTAAATATTTCGTCTTCAGTCGCATTTTCGATTCGCTCAACAAATGCTAAGGTTCCATATGTCCCATTTGACAATCCGTCAGCTACGTTGATATTAGTCGTGATTAAATACGGCTGGCTGACGACAAGTGTGAGCTCATAGGGCAAGCCTCCTGTATCAATCAGCGACATTTTATGCAACTTTTGTCGTACAAATTCAAGTTGTTCAGCATCATGACCTCCAGAAAAAACGCCATGAGAAATTGAAACGATTTTTTCCGGCGCCAAACCAAGTACAGCGTTATTGTATTCATCGACGTCTCGATTTCTTAAAAACAGTCTAACTCCATCAGGGCATCGCTCGTTTGCTTCTGCTCTGCTGAAAAATCGAGACTCGATTAGTCTCTGTTCGTTGTCCTGTAATTTTTCTCCGTTGCCGATTTTCGTAAGTACGCTCGAGAATTCCTCATTTGATTGACGCATAACTTGATTAAGTTGGTAGAATTTTAACCCTCGCCAGAGTGTCGGGCCAGCTATACTTGCTTTGATCTGTTGAAAAATCGGCGTTGCACGAACAGGCGGCAGCTGTCTCAAGTCTCCTATCAAAAATACGTCTATTCCACCAAAGTTTTTCTCGAACTCTCCTGTTATTAGCTTTAAGCGAGCATCGACTTGTTGTAATAGTTCCGCTGACATCATGCTTATTTCGTCGATAATAATGCAGCGAACATACTTGAAGAGTGTTCGAAACTGTTGACCAACTTCATTTGAAAGAGGCAAATTTTTTCCAATAGAAATTTTCAGAGCAGTGTGAATAGTCAAGCCGTCAATGGCTACTGCGGCTTTGCCGGTCGATGCACATGTGAGATATGCGTTGGTGTAGCCATCCGTGTCCGAGAAACGATTGTAAATTTCCATTAGTAACTTAATTACAAACGTTTTCCCACAACCTGCAGGTCCCGTAAGGAATATCTGAAGTGGCTCACCACTATCTCGATCGAGAAGGGTACTGATGACATGCATCATAAGGCTATTTTGTCGACTGTTAGCCATGCGCATAAGATTATTAAATTCTGCCTTCGGCATGAGGTTCTCTCGTTTCTTAACAACAGGACCAAGACGACTGAGTAAACCTAACCTCATATCTTCATTCATTTCGGCATTTGCATAAGCATAGAATTCAGCAAATGAATCAGCTTCCGCAACGCGTGTGGCAAGCAAATCAGCCATAGCATTGTCAATATCAGGTTCTTCCAGAGCAATACACATTTGTTTACAAATTTCAATCGTCTTGGTTATATCTACTTCTGACTCGAACTCTTTCCTCCGTTGTAAAATGATCACCTCCATTTCATCATATAGCTGCACAAATTTTCTCTCCGCTAGAATCTCCGTTTCTTCATGACGGAAAGGCAGATGCAGAGTTACCATTTCGCGCTTGTACTCCTCAGCCTCAGCGACCATATCGTAATTACGATAGCGAAGTATTCGGGGACCTGTTTAGCGTCGTTTCCATTGGTTATTATCACTAATCGTGTAATATGCGGCAGCCTGTGCCAAAGTAAGTTGTTCAAGATCGGGTGGCCGCTTTTCGTATCTTTCAAACCAATTTGTCTTCCAGACATCGGTTGAATTACTGTCAATCTCTTCATTATCCAATTGTTCCGTTGTTTTCCTTAGCCGTTGTCGTTCGATTGGCCAAACTGTTGGTAGATAAAGGACTACGGTCGAACTGTATGACACTGGCAGTCGTAACAAATATCAAGCGGCTTCTTGACTCGTCATTTCAACAGCGTTAAGTATGTCAATACTGAGCTTTCGTGTGATCTCCATGAAATCAAACTCTGGACGTTCATCCATCGTTTCGATAATCTCACGTTGAAGATTACTTATACCACGATTAGTCTTATCTACGTACTCAACAACGTATGCGGCACACGAGTATTCCTCAGTTATATATTGACAATCAGTGTTCGACCCAAGGACGTTTAAAACAAATGGATTAAACGGATTGATCCATTTCTCTGTGGCTTGCCGTTTGATAAAAACCTTAGGTCTGTTAATTCCCGCTCGCAATACATCCAAGTAAAAATCATCCGAAGTAATATTGTGCTCTTCGAAGAAATGTTCAATATCTCTATAGTCGTTCTCTTCAAGTGACTTCCACATCGGTTTGTATAATTTTGCAAGCGCATTTCTTCGAGGATCACCGGCACTCATTGGGATAAGAATTACAGTTGTTCGGCTACCATGAATGGTGCTTCGAAACGACATTGTTGTGCTCGAGTGCTACGTATTTTTTTGTAACAAGTAAACGTATGTTTGTGGGTTTGAAGTTTCGTGTATCCGGAAGTGTTTTCTGGTGAGACGGATATTAATCGATCTATTAAATTTACAGCTGCTGACATATCTGAACCAACGACATTTACAGGTGCATTATTTAACCATATCAGTAGATGAGCATGAGGGCTGCCACGATGTTGAAACTCGATACGCTTGAAGTAATGAACAACATAATTGTCACCGAATGGACTATATCGTTTCGATTCAACAATCCCCATTATAGTATCGACGAGTTTGTTAAAATGGATGGCACAGATCACGGGGTCTTCGTTGATTAATGTAGCTTTAACATTATAATGAAGTCTTCGAATTGCCTCATCATCAATTTCAGCACCATTATTTCGAATTTTATACAACAATTTGAGTAGTTTTGGCCATTCAATTTCATTAGCACTCATTGTAAGAAAGAATGTTAGCTTACCAAATTGTCGAATCATCGCGAACAGGTCTTTCTTACGTGAAGCCCAGTAATACGCTGCGTTGGGGATATGGCGTAAAAATGCGAGATTCTCTTCAATACATCCGTGTACGTATTCTTCTGATTCTATCTGTGCTCTTGTCACAGTATTATTTATGCCAATGAACTTAAAAGACATTTCAAGTGAATCACGAGTACGGATTCGCATAATTTTCATGGCCATATGTAGCAAATGAGTAGGATATACGCATCGACGATCAGCCCTGCGTAATTCGCTTGTTGCCATCATGAATGGAGTCACTCGAAGTTCTTCTTTGAAAGTTCTGAATTGGCCGAGATAGATGGACGGAAACGATAATTCTTCACAATGTTCATCAAAGAGAATGCATTTTGGTATGGTGTTTTCTCCGGGAGCAATACGAAGATATTTTTCTTCATTCCAAAGCAAGGACTGCTGTTGAGCTGTTAAACTTTCTTCGATGCGGATCTCTTCGCTCACCTCATCATGACTCGGTTGGTCTGCGGCTGCTGTTTGCTGTTCGTCAGTTGAAAAGAACGCGTTATTAACTGTGCTATTATAAAATTTGTACAGTTCTTGTTGCATTAAATACTCAAGCCAAATTTTGACGACACGCTTCTTTACATATCCAATAAGATAATTGGTTTTGTGAATTTTTTTTCATGCTATATGGATATTAATAGCATAATCATCATCAAGTTCTCGTGGAAGCAATTGAACCATATTATTTACTGATACTGGTACGTTTATAACTTGTCCAAGGTTTCCGTACTGACCATTCTATGTCGAAGCCTTTTGATCGTCATGAAGGGTAGTCTTGGTGAGATCAAGCGCTCCGTGATTATATCAAGCTCTGGTAAGTGAGCCGGCTTTGGTGGATAAGTAAAATCGTTCGATTTCGATAACGTTGGTAATTTTTTCTTATGTAATGAGACGTAACAAGTACCACAGACGAGCGCAGTTTCGAAATGTATGTCAGGAAAATCAGCTGCAAGAATATCCTTTGAACACGGTGGCGGCGCTCTTAGGTTCATTTCAGTCCATAACCGATCGCATACGCTGCATATTGCACGGAAGTTGTTATCGAGGAATTTTTTTCTGAATTCAGCCTGGGCCTTGGCATGCTTTGTATATTCAAAATAATTAACTGCTTGTTGTTATTCTTCTTCATCCCATGCAGCATCCTGTGCTTCACCTATATCCGATGTTGCTTCTCTTTCCATAGGGTTGTCGTCTGATGCTGTTGAAGTCGATGGGCCCACATGAAATGCCAATGTCGCTGGTCTTAAAGTTGCATGATCAACGATACTTCTGATGCTATCCAATCTACTCGTTGATGGTGCAGAATTAAGAATTGAATTGGCAACACGTGCTCTAAAATCTCGCGTACGTTGAGTGTCAGTGCGGGCGATATTTCGCTGCTCCACTCGTCCTGCTGCCAACTTCTTTTCACGTTTTCGTTACCTGTACATTCTCATGTATTCTGCTGAATTTTTACCCATTTCTGAAATTAACAAATTATACACTTAGAAAATTATAACGACGTCATTATGATTATTTTTCAATTTTATTTTATTGCAAATTAAATAATATATAATAAATTTTTTTTTTCATTTTTTCACAATTTTTATTTATATATGAAGCCAAGATGTAATTTTTTGAATTATTTCAATCAAATTATTTTTCAATTTGTTAATATCATTATTTCCATTGTAAAATAATTAACCTTGAGAAATCTTTAATTTATTTGGAAAAGTTGATTTTTTTGTATAAAGATAGTCAATAATCAGTTAAAATTTTTATTTTTCAGTTTTAAAAATCAGTTAAAAATATTAAATTTCAGTTTTTTGTAATAAATTTGTATATCATTAATGAACTTTCAATGAATCTGTTTGAAATTGTTATCTTTCATAGAAGTGGTTTACAACACAAAAACGCCATACTAAGCGTATAACTGAACAAAGTGTTTTAAACAATTACATTTTTCAGTTAAATAAATTAATTTTAATGAGAACGTTTTTTAATTAAATATTTAAAAATTAATTGAAAATAATTATTTTTTGTTTTTTATTTGAGAGATATTTTTCATGAAAACGGTTCACAACCTCAAACTATTTTAATAGTATAACTAATCGACGTGGTATATATTTTTAGTAAAAATATTTTCAGTTTACTTACTGGCAGTATGTTATTTCACTTCAAAGAATTAAATTCACTATATAAACTTATGTTTGAATATATATCAAACAATCTTATATAATTATTCACACGTTCTCAATACGTTTAACGACGCTAAAACTAACAACTGATTCTCAGTCCGCTAGGGGAAGCAGTGGCCAAAACGTTGCTAGGCTTTGTACACGTCACAAATCTACTATGTGGGTCACTAATTTCTCTGGCGATCGATTCTACCGACGCCTAATCGCATTCTAATTCTATGCCGTACCGCGAGCGCTTAAGTAGCTGCGCACTAGGGAATTGCGTATAGATAGGGCACTTCCCCTTACATACTTCCGTTTCATTTGCTCCAATTTAGACCCATACCGCCGCTAAAGATGTTTACACATCAATAGCTAGTATCCCGTTTGAGGGAAAGAAGTTCGTCGAGCCTTCCGTCAATTTTATAAATAAGCAGAACGACGATAAAGCGCCTATAACGAAATATCGCGTATCGTTCGGTCATTTATATTGGATCACGTTACACACATCGTGGATAAAAGTACCGTTAGTGACTCTCCACACAACCAGGGTTCCTACCCGCCTCTGTGTGAATGCAGATACGTTTCCCGGTTCATATGTGTGCCTGAAACTTAGATTATATGCACTCTACTCTGCCTAGACTGAGTTCCCAACTATGACGATCTCGCTAGCGTATAAGATTATCATTTACGCTGAAGCATACCAGTGTAAAAAAAAACGTTTTTTTATGTTTTGCTTCACCAAACTGCAATTTGTTACCTCTATCTGCGTAAAGTAAGATTTTAAGACTGGCAATAAATCCTAAGCGGTATCTGAAACGACTTTTCGCTTTCCGTTGGATTAATACGTGCATCAATTCAGCTCTCACTAAATGTGCAGGGCAACTTTAAATATACCAACTTTCCGAAATCGCATATACTTTTTCTTTACATACGGAACATTTTAAAGCGAAAAAGTGCTCACACAAATGTTGCTGGCGTTAATCGTTTCTAGAACAGAAAATGTTATTCCTTTGTTAACATTGACGCAATACTGTGCGAAATCGAAACGTCCACTCCACGGCATTGACGCACACACTGTTTGTGTTTGCTTTAACCTGTTCCGATATTGATTCCAAGTGACAGTCAGGAATTTCAGGAGTCGTTCCATCTGAATTTGGAATAAAAATGATAAAACTCAAAACAGCTGATACATTATGGCGGAACTAAAAACCTAAAAATGTAGATCCCTTCAACATCGTCGACAAAATGGTGACAAAAGAGATTTTTTGGGTCGCTGATTTCGAAAGTGAAATAAAATCAAATTTGGCAAAATGAAATTTGCCAAGAAATGTTCAAAACTTGCACTTTATTGACAGGATGGTGACTGAAGAGGTTTTACGGGTCACTGAATTCGAATTTAAATCCGGATGTTTAAAATAAAAATTGCTGACACAAAATGGCGGGCCAAAAATAAGAAAAATGTACAATACTCGTGGACTTCGTAAACACGATAGCTGCTTATATAGTTTTGTTGGATCGCTGAACCCAAACTCGAAGTCAATATTGCCATTTTCTAAATGGCTGAGAGAACAACAAAAACCGAAAATTTAAAAAATGTACAATTTGGAGGCTTCGTTAGCAAGATAATGGCCAAAAGTATTTTTTGTGTCTCTGAATTGAAATTTGAAGTGAAAATTGTCTATTTCGAAATGACTGACATAAAATAACGTACAAAAACTAAGAACAAGAACGCAGAGAGAGTGAATCTTCCCAGTATTAAAATCGTGCCGTGACAGCTGCCGGCAAAATGCTGTTATGTAAGTCCGCGCCAAGATGACATTGTGACGGCATGACTTTTTAACAACACAGCATGTCAATACCGTGCCCGTGCGGTTTCAACAACTTGGTTATAGCCCTCCAACGTGCTGCAACTGTGCAAACAATGTGTTGGCACGCCGTGCTATCAAAACGTTGCGATGGCACGGCAGCAGTCTTGTTCGGACGTATGTGACTCCACTGTACCGCCACACCGGGCAGCTCCGTGCCGCCACCGTGTAATCCCCGTGCCATCACATTTCTATCTGGGATTCTCATTACGTCCTAATTATTTCCATTTTTTCACAAGCAACCTTCATGAGAAAGTATGTTGATCAATGTTCCTAGTGCAATCTATGGCTAAAATTGAAATTAATCAGAAAGTGATGTGCAAGTTTTTACTTTGCATCCTTGTTTTAATGAAATGTGATGTTCTATAATGTCCGAAAGCCTGTCAATTTTTAATCTCATTTGGTACCAAATATACCTGAATGTGATTCTCTGACGTACGTATCTGACGTTTTAGTTCATTTTGTCAAATGTTTCAAGAAAAGAAACAGTTGAAAAATTTGTATTGGTTAAATTCGAATCGTTCTACCGATCTTTACCAAATTGAACATGTACCACCGCTAAATTGAATTCGAATATTTCGAAAAATAAAAAATGCACTCACGCACTCACGCACATACGCTCGTACAGACACATGTCCAGACATTTTTTCTAGACACTTTTTTTGACATTTAAGACCATTCTGAGCAGGTTTGTGCCAGTGAAATATTATAGTTAATCTACGTTGTACACGGAAAGAAAAAAGTAGCTGGGGAAACTGACACATTGGTTCCGACACTGTGCAGCACGGTGCGACCCTGCGATATGGTGCTTGTTGGAACGAAATTTATATCCTCAAATCTCCACCAAATTGCGCTTAGCACGTATTGCACGAGAAGTTTCGATTCCTACAATGTTTAGGTTAGGACACTGAGAAAAAGTTGTGAGTTGTGGTTACTGTTGTGAGTTCGTTTCTGATTTTAATATAACCTTTTGAAAAAGAACAAAAAACCTCAAAGATGCCACTTTTTGAAAGAAAAAATATTACTCGAATTGTTGGTACCCCAAAGGTGCCTTTTAATCCATTCAATATCAGTTGCAGAACAATATTTTCATGGTAACAAATAAACTAATTTAGATTTTAACAACGAGGGAATTTTATCCTTCGTTGAGACGCTAATCAAGTTAATGTTATGTTTGTCATTTGTGACTAGATTAAATTCAAATTATTTGAAAAGCCTTACTGATCATATCATATGTATGAATAATTAATAATCCATCCTGTGTCAATTAAAAAATTTTTTTTTGAGTGACGGGAACAGTCGTGATAGTCTGTCTTCCCACATGAATGGTCTATTTAATTAAATGTATAGGATTACAAGTTAAGAATAACGTGTCATTAATTAATTTCAAGTCTTTACTTCAGAACTGTGAATGTAAAAGTTTTAATGCTCTGCCTACGAGCATGTTTACAATATAATGCCTATTTTTTGTGACTGGAGAAAAAGTTAATAAATCTACCAGACCAGGTTTGCGACACCAATCTGTGATAATGATCTCATTTTCCCTAATTAATAAGAAATCCAGGAATGGTATTTTATTAACTTTTTCTTTCTTTTATCATCTTTCTCTTTCTCAATAGTAAATTGGAGTTTGGGATGCTGAGTATTGAAAATTGTTGAAGTTCATCGAATTTGATTTGAGAGAGCAAAGAGGTAATCACGTGGTCTAGGTGTCTTGTGAATAAAATTGGAGTGTAATAAAGTTTTAATAAGCAACATTCTTCTCAAGCAGCCATAACTACTATGTGATATAATGTTGGAGCTAATGGAAAGCCCATAGGAAGCCCAGAAATTTGTTTGTAAATTTTATTATCAAAAGTGAAATAAGTAAGACATAATTATTTCAGTTTCTTTTTTAATTCGACGATAACACTGCCCTCTCCACACAAATACCTTCTTTTTAAGACGGTTTAAAACTAATAGCAAAGATACATTTGTTCAAAGAGAGGTCACATCCAATGAAACTAAAATGTATTAAGCAGGTAAAATGATTTGCGTAACCAATGATTTCAGAGAAGAACTGTCATTAACATTACGAATCGACTCTTAATACGCTTCGTCAATATTTTATGAATAAAATCAACTGATTTTGTGTGTGGGACAATTGATAGACGAGGCCATTGGCCTCGTTGGGATGTTCAGTTTGTATATTTTTGCTAAAGTGTTAATTCTAGCTAAATTTGTATTATCAGGTCTCAAGTAATGATAGTTAGTTTCATTTATGAATTTTGCTCGATTTCAGATATCTAGACGTCTAGTAACTAATTTGTATACAATTTTCGTTGTATCAGTTACCAGAAACTTGTAAATAATTTTCATCGTTTAAGAGTGCAAAGGATTTTTGTGTGTAATCAATAGACTTTAGAACAATAGTGCTATTCACTGTGTCATCTCTGGTAATTTTTATATCACGGTGTAAAGATAAAGATATCGTGTTGTTAGTATCAAGTATTACTTTGCTAGTGTCTTTTTGGTGTTAGTGCAATGTAATTTATTTTAAATATTAGTTAGTAAGCGTCTCGCATTACTTAACTTATCTTCCTGAATCAAATATGACTGTGATTCACATTCAGGAATAACTTTATGAATGGCACCTTTGGCTTTCTTTGTGAGTAAGTATTATAAAATTTACGTTTGTCCGATAGAAAATACTGGATAGATTGATCAACCAGCATTTCGTAAGACTTTTGTTAGAGTTGTAAGTTCCGACTCTGTTCAAAATAGTCTTAAAATGAATATTGGAATAATTATTTGTTGTATTGTTAGTACTGCGATCAGTTGACTTTGAATTCGAATTGAATTAACTTTGGGGTTTATTTGACTTTTCTCCGAACCGTCGCAACACCGTAAAATACTCATCCAATTAGATGAGTATGTATGAGTATGTATGTATGAGATGTAAATTTACAACGAAAGTGGTCACCGCGTCTACAAACGGTTATCTACACTAGCATACACACAAACATGGATTTCTTTAGAAGTCTATATAGAAGATTTGGATCTACGCATCTACAACAATTTCAAAATTTGTAAGTGGATAATGAAAAGGAACTATGTCTTCAAGAACAACTCGACTTTCTCCTCTGCTCTCGTTAGGAAGGTCTAGTCCAGAAACATTTAAATTCTACAAAACTTTACAGCTTAGAAATTTTTAATAGAAAAAATCGACTAAAATTTTTATAAATACTACACCTAATACATACAAAAATGCTAAATGTAAATATTGATGATATCAGCTTTGAAAAAAACTAATCGATCATAGAATTAGAAAAACATTAATGACGCTTAAAAACTCCAACGTGTATTCACAAAGATTTTTTTAACATTAAAAAGTAAGGCTAACTATGTTATATTTCGAAGTAGGCAATAGTTATCGAAAAACTTCAACGATTACGTTGTACCAAAAACTTTCATACGCATAACTTTATTTTCGGTAGTAGAGATTATTTGCTCTCTCATGTTCTCACAGAGATATAATTTACTCGACAAATCGGAATAATGACCATGACATATAATATAACTTATGACGAAATAATAATAATCGAAATAATTATGACTCATCTGACGGGTACACTTAACACGAATGCAAATAATATTAGAAATAACAACAGAAATAATGAAAATAATTATAGTACGAATATATTGGGTCTGGGAAAAAATTCGTGGCGTTTTTCCCGATAGATGGCATCAATTGCAAATAAGTCAGGAAACACAGATCGCAGCAATACCACTAAACGCTTGTTGGAAAGATGACACTTCGAGCGTTACTTTGAGTATATAAAAATCGAAATTGGTGCAGTGGTTGGAAAGTTGTTTGCGTTTGAAAATGGAGAAAAGTATTGGAAAATTGCGCTATATTTTGCAATATTACGTTTTAATCTGCAACTCGCAGGTTCGTTAAGACTGTTAGGTTTTGACTGTTTTGGTGGATTTACTAGGTTGTGAAAATTGACGCTTTTTCTTCGAAATAGCCGGTAGAAAGCCTGCGTCGGCGAGCACGCTATGACTGCGAAACGAAGACACACGGATCCTATCCTCCGGAGTTATTGTAGCTTCTGTGCGCTATGCTCGGGGTACAACAAAACTCGTGAGGGCTTCATATGGATATTTTAAATAAAAGTAAAAATTACTGTTCTTGCAACCGTGTGTTCAATATAACGGTGTCGAATTGTTCGTAGTAAAGAGAGCACGCCGTGCACGGTCGTCGCTTATCTAAAGCCTCGCTAGGCGACGTGTTGGGATCAGGTGTCGCATGATCGTGCTCCTGGTCGATCGAGCAGTTTCTTCTTTTTGAATTTACGGTCTTTTCATGATTTGCCAGTAGGCCAGAGATTCTTAAGTATCTTGTTGTTAAGTGCTCTCTGGACCATACTTTGCCTTTGGTCAGTGGCCGTGTCTCGTAGTTGTTTGCCTGAGGTGGAACTGTGCTCTGTAGCCGAGGTCTTGATTCTAGGCTTGCCTCTTTTGGCCACACCTGTTTCCTTCTGTTATCCTCCTTTTATTCCTGCTATCCTGGTTTCTGCTGTTCCTACTGGAGATAAAATTGAGTTACCTCAATTTTATCGTTATGAGATTTTCTTCTATTTTAATTTTTATATATGTAAAGAATTTTTATTACTTCTCCATAGTGATAGCTCAAAGTTTACTCGAGTTGCAGGTCACAGTGCATCTATAGATTTTTCAAAGAATTCCAAATTTCATCATATCAAAACGACTTCACCGATTCTCCTGGAATGAAATACAAAATTGAATATAATGAGAATCGTACTAGGGGTTCTGAATTCATGATATTTTTATATTTTTTTTATAAATGTCCGTTATTGTTCCGTCCCCAACAAATATTGGGCTATCGACTTAATCAATACTAAATATCTCCACTAGTGAGTATATATATACTCACTATATATACTCACTAGTGGAGATATTTCGTATTGATTATGGTGAGGATCTCTTAAGGGGTCTTGGATATTATGAGATATTCAATCGTTTAAAATCTGTGTTATAATATGGTATGACTCACCCAGATTTTGAGTTATGATGATAGTTAAAAATTTGCTGTCGTATTGCACACAATTTTCGAAAAATGGAAACTATAAAATCTAAACCTCTATTGATTTTTGCAAAACCTAATACCACACTACCAAAAGTAGTACTTTGTTTTCGACAAAAAAGGCCGCGTATTGTAGCATTTTTTAATATGTTGCAGTGTTAATATGTTTAATATTTTTAATATGTTAAATATGTTAATCTGCTAAAAAATGCTACCATAGTACCTCGTTTTTTTGTGAAAATAAAGTACTGCCTTTAGTCGTGTGTTATTAAATTTTTCGAAAATCAATTAAGAGATATTGAAATGTTATGCTTTGGATTTTTCGAAAGTTGTGTGGAATGCCTATAACTACACCAAATTTTGAGCTATCGAAACGAAACTTTCTACATAATTAAATGAGTTTACAAGATGGTATCGCTCACCTAATTGATCTACAATGTGGTGATAACGAACAGAGGATTTCTGAGTATATAAAATTTTCAATTTTTCGAATGATAGCCTAACATTAAAAATCAAGTAAACCTCTCACTATCACACAAAATTGACAAAACAAATTGCTCATAGATCATTAAGGGCTTAGGGCTTATGTGTATGCGCAAAAGTGTTGAGAAAGCAATGTACAAGGTTCGATTTGCACCTTTTTTAAATTACGGAATGAAGGTATAATTTCTCATGGTCATATCGTCATATACACACCCGCACGCATCATCTAAACAGTTGTTCTAAATGTGAATATCTGTCTACTTGGACCATTTTGGAAACGCTGCTATTGATGTCTCTATTTTTTTTTTCGAGAAAATAGTTTTCTTTATGAGAAAGCAAACAGATAATGGTTCGTTTTGAAGTTAGGTAAATTAATTTATTTATCTGTGCGACTTAAGCCTATTCTGAGCCATATTTTTTAAATGCGATTTGCATTTGACATAAAAAGCAACGGCTATACCATTAACTCATTGCAAAAAAAAACCTGAAGACTCCACTTCCCGATATCAATGTTTCGGTCTCCCATCACCTCCCATGTTGCTAACAGCGACAGTCTTAGTACGTAAGACCGTGCTTACAGCTTACAGTTACAGGTTACAGTTCCCAACCAGAGCTCGAAACAATGCAAAAATCCCTAAGTGCAATCTTATAATATTAATCGTCGTATTTTTATGGTAAAATATAAATAATTACCCTTACTTACCTTCAAATACAGAGCCCGATGAGATGCGACTTTATTTTCTACACATTTATTTTACATTGTTTAGTTTTGGACATTTTTTACATGGTTTTTTACGTCTCGTTTTCAAATCTGATTCTGAGTATTCTAACATGAAAATCTTGATATTGTCACGAAAACGAAGCTCTATAAGAAAGCAGAAATCATCAACAATTAGACTTTGTGAACAATATAGAAGCTTGGACGTTTTTTTGGGTTACTGAATCCGAACATGGAGTAATAATGGTCTTTTAAAAATGGCTAAGTCAAAATGCTGGACCAAGAACAATAAAAATACGGATGCAAAGTAGAACCTTGCACGTTGATTTCTTATTCTTTTGATTATAAATTGTAGCTAATAACAAAAACGTACTGCATAACTGTAAAATGTCCCTCCTAAATATTCCTGTGCGGTTTCGTAAGGTTTTACTCGCTTCGTTCAATGTTTGAAAAGTAGAAGCGCTTAAAAATTGATACATTTAAATTGCTATAAAATTAGTACCCTTCTACCGAATGAATATGTTCACCATAATGAATCCCTAACACCTATGCATGATAGTTCGTTACTGCAGTAAGTTTGAGTTTAACTAAACAAATTGGACGGGAGTTACAGCAAATAGTCCATTCTTCGAAAGATTGAAAATTCTTTCAAGCCCGTACTTAATTTCAGATTTCGGCCCAATTCAATACCAAACATCCTTGTACACTTACTTTATTAATGAAACCCGATTAGGCGCGATTGTTAAAAATTTGCAAAAGTTAGAACATCCACGGACGTGTTTCGATAAATTCAAAACGGCATCAAATCTCAATGTATGCGTATCTTTTTCGGCAGATTACAGCAATAAAATAGAGATTACCACTTAATTTGTGTGAACATTTTTACCTCACTTCACGGTAATTTTTTTCTAAACCACTTTCATAAAACGCTCACATAAAATCTCGAAATTTTTTTTCATAGATACAAAGATTCTCTGTGACGAAGCAAAAATTTAGAATACTTCGATATTGTCTACTTGAATATATAACCCCCCTGGCTCTTCAGGAAAACCTTTAAAATGTTATCTGTGTTACGTATATCGTACCGTTATCGAGGTATCTCATAATTATAAAAAACTTAAATTGTTTGAAATTTTTAAAAAAGGAAGGCAGGATCAGTTTTATCTGCTCGAGGACCTCCCCTCATAGCTAACCCTTAAACTTTTATCTATTCCTGTGTATCTCTTACCTTTCTTGACATATTTTAAACGTGTCAGAATAAAAATTTGTGAATATTTTGAACATGTTTAAACTATAGGTAATTCGAATTTTTAATTAAAAATAAACAAGGAGGCAAAGTAAAACTTTGTATGTTGCTTCCTCATTATTTTCCATCTTTGGTAGTCACCTCTATGAGGTAGTATGTTGACTGATTTTGGCTTACTCGTAACGAAAGCTTTGTCAAAGGTGGAAACTGTTGTGCCGCGGAATATTCCACTTCGTATTTCGTATATTCGGGAATATTCCATAGCAAAGAAACATTGGAATTCGTTCAAGACAGGAAACGAAGTCCAATGCCCGATCGTACAATCGACACCAAGAATGCCGACGCAGCATGAGGCGACTCGCTTGGCGTTCGACGATAGGCTAACGCTAAAATTGCGAATGAAGGGATTTTCGTGAAGACAGTTAACAACTGCTTTACGAAAGGGCAGTATTAAATTAGACTCAAGATAGAACGGATTGGTTCCTCGTCAAATACTCGGAACAACATATTATTGTATCAGGAGTACAAATTGAAAATGCGGGATTTTTTTCTATTTTTGAACGTTTATTCTGAAAAAATGGTAACAAATGAATTATTCAAAGTATTGTCCATCGCTAGCCACAACTTTTTCCCATCTTTCTGGCAATTTACGGATACCGTCGCGAAAAAATTCGGCCGGCTTGGCTGCTATCCAGTCATCGACCCATTTTTGGGCTTCTTCGTAAGAATGGAAGCGCTGGTCAGCTAGGCCATGTGTCATCGATCGGAAAAGGTGGTAATCGGAAGGAGCAATATCTGGGCTATACGGCGGGTGGGGTAAGACTTCCCATTTCAGCGTTTGTAGGTATGTTTTGACCGGCGCTGCAACATGTGGCCGAGCGTTGTCATGTTGCAAAATTACTTTGTCGTGTCTTTGCTCGTATTGTGGCCGTTTTTCTTTGAGTGCGCAGCTCAAACGCATCAATTGAGTTCGGTATAGTGCTCCTGTGATGGTTTCGTTCGATTTCAATAGCTCATAATACACCACACCCAGCTGGTCCCACCAAATACAGAGCATGAGCTTGGCGCCGTGAATATTTGGTTTGGCCGTCGATGATGATGCATGGCCGGGGTAACCATATGATTTTTTGCGCTTCGGGTTATCGTAATGGATCCACTTTTCATCACCAGTGACAATGCGATGCAAAAAACCCTTCCGTTTTTGCCGTTCGAGCAGCAGTTCGCATGCAAAAAAACGGCGCTCGACGTCTCTCGGCTTCAGCTCATACGGCACCCAATGTCCTTGCTTTTGGATCATTCCGAGGGCTTTTATACGATGGGAAATGGCTTGTTGTGTCACTCCCAATGAATCTGCGAGCTCTTGTTGAGTTTGACACGAGTCTTCATTGAGTATTGCCTCCAATTCAGCATTCTCAAACTTTTTCACTTGGCCCGGCCGCTCTTTGTCCTCAACGTCAAAATCACCACTTCTAAACCGCACAAACCATCTCTCGCACGTTGAAACCGATGGAACATGACTCGGATAAGCCTCGGAGACCAATCGATGTGCTTCAGCAGCACTTTTCTTCAAATTAAAGAAGTAAATTAAAATTTCCCGCAAATGCTGTTTTGTTGGCACGAAACTCGACATATTGAGAGCTCAAAAAAACTATGAATTTGACACTGCGACAAATTGACACATACTGAAAATTAAAGCTATAAGACGTAGCTTTGACATGAACATAGTCACAGTACTGCCTGATGCGTATAGCGTTAGTAACGCCATCTGTTATCAAACCCGCATTTTCAATTTGTACCCCTGATACATTCTTACATTGACTTTTAAATAGACAACGAAAAGTTACCGTTGCCTATAATAAATACTTCCTTTTATATAGATTCGCGTTTTCATCGATAACTCGAGATTCATCACCTTATCGGCAAACGATCCCAAAAATAATAACTTTTTAATATTATACCGAATACCGAATAATCCAATTACCCGGTACCGGCATAACATTTGGTGGCAGCGGTGGGATCTGTTGAAGTTAAGTGATACGTGATTTATTTGGACAAAAGTGTTTTGGACAAAGTTAAGAGTGACTCTGAAGTGACGACTACGACTCGTGCAAAAGACGCCAGTGTAGTTCGTGAAAACCCGACTAATCTAACGCGAAGACGCGAAGTAAACGTCGGTGCGGTGTGACAACGGTCAACCGTTTGAGATCCCGATTGACGGTGTTACGTCAAGTCGTGGAAAAACGCACAAAGTGTGCAACCGAGTACCCAAAGCGGCAACTTGAGACGAAGCCGACGCGCAGTCACTGCCGACGCACAAAAGACGAGCCCAGGAACCACCAAGAGACGGGTCAACGGTACCAGGGAGGACAACTGGACCGACCTTCGAGGGAAGCTACGAGACAACAGGTCTACAGCACCGAAGGAACTGCACCCGAGAACAATGCCATGGAGAGGATAATCTACCAGATCATCTTTCTGTAAGTGGCGGTTACATTACTATTACATATTGCCGTGATAAAAATATTGCCAAAGCCAGAGTAGAACCGATATTTAGAAAAATATTCCACTAGATATATATTTCTCTTGAGATTTTATGGGATTATTTTAAAGTAGAGTTCGCCGCGAAATTAGCAAACATGTCAGAGTCTAGAGGAACCCGATCAAGACATAGGGGCAACTCGCTAGAGACGACGTTGCCTGGCGCAGGGGTAGACCCCACAGCCGGATTAGCTGCGGCCGTAGGGGACATCGTTTACGAAGCGCGCAGGGCGCTATTCTAGCTCTCGCTGTCGGGGCGAATCACCTCGGCCAGACAAGAGGCCCTTGCTGACCGACTGACGGCCCAGCTTGGCGTAAACCCACGTAGGGGTGCGTCGTTCGGGGATTTCGACAGCGACGTTAGCGACGACGTTTTTTATATGGCAACTGGCGAACGAACGCCCGAACGCGTCACCGAAAACATGGTTGACCAGGAAATAGAGAACATGCGAACCATAGATCGCGTAGGTTTCTCTGCAGCTACCGGTATGACAGCCCGGTCGGTACCAGCAAGGGTACACGATCGGTTGGAGGCGGTCGACCGAAGCCAACGTGAATTGGAAAGAGCTCGACGCCAGTGCGAGAGGCTGCAGCGCGAGCACGATAGAGGCCAACGCGAACTCGATCGCGAACTCAGGAAGGCTGAAACACCGTCGGCAAGACGGAATTTGGCGGATACGCTAAACGAGGTTGGGGCGGACGAGTACGAGCTCATCCACTCCTTAAGAGAGCAAATTGCCGAGCTCCAGCGACGGTTAGAAGGAGCAGGGATGGAGGACATTCCGCTCCCCGCACTGCCCCCAAGACGAACGCGGTTCGAGGAGTCGCAGAGGCCCTCAAACATGCTCAGCCTCAGTCTCGGTATAAAAATGGTAAAAACGTTCGACGGCAAGGATTCGAAGGCGATGCCGCTCTTCTTAAAATCCTGCGAGACGATATTCCGCAGGGTAGCAGAGGAGGAGCATGACACCCTCCTGGAGTTGATAGTCATGAGTAAGCTCGAGGGTGCAGCAGCAAGATAACTGCAGCACAAAACCATCAGCACCATGGCGCAACTCAGGAGCGAGTTGGAAGCGTTGTACGGACAACGGAAGTCCCTGGCCGCGCTGCAAATGGAGTTCAGCTCCCTCCGGCAGGGACAGAACGAGGACATAGCCGCCTACGCGGCAAGGACGGAAAGGGTTACGGTAGACATCGCCGAAATACTCTGCGAACCATTGAAAGTAGAGGATCAAAAGATCACCGTCGAGAGTGTCACCCGACGAAGCGCACAGCCCAACTTCAAAAACGGCCTGCACGGCCAGGTGCTGGTGCGTGCGAGAAATTACCAATCGCTGCATGACTCTGTGGCAGGGGCCATAGAGATAACCAACATGGTGCAGCCAAAGGGAGGGGTAGGTGGAGCACTAAGCCACCCCAGAAGGTCCCTAGGTGCATCACCCTGGCAGGGAGAAAATTGTTTCACCTGCGGAAAAACTGGACACATGGCTCGAGACTGCACCCGGGATACGGGACGAGTAAGCCTACCAGTACCCAGTGAAAACAAGTCAATCCACAACGTGGAAATAACCTGCAATTACTGCCAGAAGAAAGGCCACATGTGGAAGGACTGCCGGAAGACTGTCGCAGAATAAAAGCGAGCCAACGCAGCCGCCCCGACAACCAAGAAACGCAGGCTACAAAGATGCAAGAAATACGGTAACCGCGGGGCCAGATCCAGCCACTGCAGGCGTGAACACGCTGGGCGCACTGAGACTGAATACGCTAACTGTCCAGCAGAGACCCGCGTGCAAGCAGAAGAAAACAACGCTGCAGCTCCTACAAGTAACGGTGCCGGCGTCGAGTGCCACCGCCAGCGACCTCGATATCGATGCACCGTTGGCCACGACCGGGGTACTCACCCTCAAGGCGGACCCCGGAGCGCAGTGCAGCATAATTGAGGAAGGCTGTCTCAAACCAGAGACCATAATGAGCGACTGCACCGTAGAGCTGCAAGGGGTAGCGGGCCAAAAATTCACCCCCCTCGGGATAGCTAAAATTGTGCTCGAGACACCAGCTTTAAATGTAGAGCATTGGTTCTACATCGTTCCGAACAATGTGCCGTTGAAGGTCAACGGACTACTAGGCATGGACTTTATCAAGCAGCATAAAGCGGATATCCTGCATGGCCAGATGCTCAAGTTGTATGGGCACTGCATGCCGCTACGGGACGGCACGAAGAGGATATATTCGTCACCACGCAGTAGAACTGCCGCCACATGCAAGTACATAGGCCTACTTACAAAGATAAATCTTCCTTCCGGAAACGGGTCTAACATGGTTGCCGCCAAGGAAAATAAATTTGTCAGGCTATCTATAAGGAGCGGAATCAGCCGAGGCAAAGTAGCGAGATTCCGTGTCACACCGTCAAAACCCAATAGAGTGAGTTTAGATGTTACTAAACACGACGGGGAAGTGCAACAGCCGACGGCGACACCCGAGCCGTCGGAGATAGCCAAGGCCGTACGTAGCCGACATGAATAGTGTGCGAATACAACGGTGTATTCCAACTACGAGGAAACAAGCGACAGCGCACGCATGAGGTGCAGTATCGCGCACCCTTTAAGGTCGGATCGAAGGACCTAGGATCGCAACCCTTGCCTGGGAAGACCGTAAAATCGTGGCATGGGTACGGTAAAATGCAGAAAGCCGGAAAAAGAAATATAGATGCAGACGCTCTGAGTCGCATATCCGCGACCACACGAGCCCAAGTGGGACAGGAAAGAAAGTCCTACAAGAAAAATAAAGATATCGCAATTGGGTATACGAACAGCCGCACAAAGCGGAGAGTCGAAGATACCCAAGGCAACCACTATAACTCGTCGAAGCGAGAGGCTACACTCGTGCACGAGAAAGAGAAGTCGAGAGGCCGACAGACAAAATGCTAGCGTAAGGAATAGTCCAGTCCAGCAGGAGTCAATGGAACGCGCCGCTGATGGTCGTGGCTAAGAAACCCGATGCCGCCGGAGTGAAGAAAATGCGTGTAGTGGTGGACTTTCAGAAGTTGAACGAAGCCACCATCGGAGACTCGTACCCACTGCCTAATATCACCGAAATATTGGGCCAGTTGGGACGGGCCCGATATTATACGACTTTGTATCTCGTCTCTGGAATTTACCAAATCCCGATGGCGCCGCAAAACTAAGAAAAAACGGCATTTTCCACTCCGCAGGGTCATTTTGAGTCCATTCAGATTGAAGGACGCACCGCCGACTTTCCAGCGGCTAATGAGCTCCGCGTTAGCTAGACTACAGGGCGTCAAATGCTATGTGTACCTCGACGACAGAGTAACACACGGAGTAAGAGCTACTCGCCATAGTTTGTGCTTTCGCTGAATTTCGGCCATATACTTATCGTACCCGTTTCACAGTAGTGACGGACAACCAACCGCTCACCTAGCTGTTCGGAGTAAAGGACCCAGGTTCGAGACTAATGCGTTGGAAAATAAAATTGGCGGAACATGAGTTTAACGTAGAGTACAAGGCAGGAAAGCGCAACACGAATGCAGATGCGCTAAGTCGAATATTCCTTACTACGAGGGCCCAAACGAGAGCGAAGAACGAAGTCCGTGAGTCGAAAGAGGACAATACGACGGGGTAACTCGGCACAACGAATGACCACACAAAGCGGAGGGCCGAAGATATCCCAGCAACGCGACAGAGAGAGAGGCCGTGCCGGCCAATGCGCCAGAAGAAGAAAGAGAGATCCGCAGCGTGCATGCAGATCGCTCTACTGAACCCCACAGCCCCGCCGAAAAGCCGTGCGGTCGGGGAAGAGGCAGACCACGCAAGCTACATACGCAAGCCACTGGTAAGACTGCGAGCACCGCTGACAAGGACGGAGCGGGCCCTGCACAGCATGGCGGACCCAGCACAGCATGGTGGACCCGCGAAGCGCGGAAGGCCGCGAAAAGCAAACGTTGCAAGGCCGCTTGAGATAGAGAGCGACCCAACGGCGGAGCTAACGGTGGGCACATCGAGCGAAGAAACTGCGAACAGAGCACCACAAAGGCCTGCTGAGGAAGCGAGGCACGGCGGGGCCCGTAGTCCACGAACTTCCAGCAGCGCAGACGAAGACAGCGTTATAAAAAAGTACAACGACTGCCGCAGTGGCGCAGCCACTCCTTCTGCCGATGACCGCCAGAAAATAATTAGAGAATACCATGACACCCCCATAGGAGGGCACCAGGATATACGACGTACATTGCATCGGATCCGGACTAAGTACAACTGGCCCGGCCTGAGAAGGGACTTGGAAAATTACATATCGTCCTGTGAATCCTGCCAGAAGAATAAAATCAGGAAAAGGGAACGAGTGCCGATGGTGGTAACCGACACCATATCGAGGTCCTTTGAGAAAGTAGCGGTCGACATCGTAGGACCGCTACCAGAAAGCGCATCTGGAAAAAGATATATACTTACTATCCAGGACGCGCTCACAAAATACAGTGCAGCTATACCACTGCCGAACCAAGAGGCTTCGACAGTCGCTAGAGCACTCGTAGAAGAATTGATCTGCCGGCGCGGAACGCCGGAAATAATATTATCAGATCAGGGTTCAAACTTCCTCAGCTCGACCTTCAAGGAAATGTGTCGACTGCTGCGAATTAAAAAGATACAAACTACGGCATATCATCCCGAATCGAACGGCGCATTAGAAAGGTCACATCGTACCCTCGCAGAGTATCTGAAAAATTTCATAAGCGAGGATCAGGGAAATTGGGACGAGTGGCTGCCGTACGCAAAGTTTACGTACAATACCACTCCACATACGGGGACCGGACTGTCTCCCCACGTGTTGGTGTACGGACGCGAGGCTGAGTTGCCGACCGCCGTGAAACAACAGCCCCGCAGCACCTATGCTTACGATGATTACGTCCACGAGTTACGCGAGCGATTACGCGCCGCATGGACAGTAGCACGTGACATCCTGGAAGTCGCGAAAAGGAGGTCGAAGAATACGTACGACCATGGCGCACAGGTGCAGGAGTGCCGCGTCGGCGAACGCGTACTCCTCCGTGACGAGACGGTGCTTAGGGGGCGGTCAGTTAGGCTCATCCCAAAGTGGACGGGTCCTCACGAAATAGTAGAGAAGAGGCCCCCCGTCATCTACGTGGTCTGGAAGGGACGTAAAATCCAGGCAGTGCACGCAAACCTCCTGAAGCTCTTTATCGAGCACTAATAGCTCAGGAATTGAGGAATTCGAATACTTAAAGCTAGTTGAAACTAAATATTAGCTAGAAAATAAATGTGGGAAGGAGCCCCTCAGGACGCAGGGTAGGGAGCTCCAATAAAGTAGAAGAGGTCTTAGGAGACCTAATTTTATCAACAGGAAAGAGAGCGAATACATATAAAAAAAAAATATTCAACGAAACAATTCAAAAGAAATTGCAATTTCATTACGCAATCCGGAGGGGACGGAATACTGTGGCCGTGCCAGAAAAGCACCTCGAAAAATGTATAGCATATTAATACTGACACAGGATAGTGTTCAGCATAGAATGTAAAAAGAATACATAGAGCAAATTGTAGAAATGAAGCCTCTAGGAGCATACTTAATTTTGGAAAAAATAAGTCAACGTGCACACTCTATTTGGTTGATATATACATATTAATAGGTAATTCGATTTCTGCAAATGACAGTGAAATATGCCAAAATATTTCAATATTTCAAGATAATATTAATATTTGTGAAAAAAGCGTCAGTACTTATGCGACTGACTGACCTAAAAGCCTACAGCAAAAATGGACACTGATAACGGCAAGAAATGCGGAAAAAGGGTCATCGAACTAAACCATCCCCTTATCGTCCCAATGCAACAGCAAGGGTGATGGTTATACAACGCGCTAACCCCTGAACCCGTAGGAATAAATTGCGGAAAAATTTCTACTCAACACGAAATACTAGACAATTCAGGTATACTGGCTTTGGTAGGCGTATGTATAGTAACCGCCCAAGATTTCAGCATCAAAACCATCGGGCGGACATCGCAGATCATTCGGGAAAACTATCCCCCATCATTCAATTTAACATTAACGGAAATTGAAACCCAAGCGCCCCCTACGCAGACCGAGAGGACAATTCCATTACAAAGCGTGCTGTGAGACCTAGAAGAGCTTCAAAAGCTCGGAGCTCGAGCCGATCAAATCATGGGCAACCTCAATACTGACGGAGACGGGATGGAACACATCCACAATCTGAGTTTCTACTCACTGGGTGCAGTAGCACCAATAGCCTAGGTTGGCAATGTTCTGTTTAAATGTTATAGGTACCAACGAAACCGAGCACCAACAAGGACAAGCGAGGCAACGACCCCGGCAGCAGCCGAGGTAAACATCAACCTCGAGCCGCTCGGACGACAACAGCCAGAGGAGCAACTGCGATCAGAGCTGGCCAGAGTATGCACCCGTTCCCCCAACCGTGAACGACTCGCTCGGCACGAAAGACGATAAGAAGCAAAAGAAAAAAAAAACTTCATCGTTAACTAATGAAAAAATTAAAAATTTTATTATATTGTTATATAACATCAAACTATAACAAATGTGAGAGGAAATACGGAAAACCAATCGAAGAATTTTTTAGAAAAAAATTTTTCCTTTTAAGGGGGGAGGGATGTTGTGCCTCGGAATATTCCACTTCGTATTTCGGATATTCGGGAATATTCCATAGCAAAGAAACATTGGAACTCGTTCAAGCCAGGAAACGAAGTCCAATGCCCGATCGTACGATCGACACCAAAAACGTCGACGCATCATGAGGCGACTCGCTTGGCGTTCGACGATAGGCTAACGCTAAAATTGCGAATGAAGGGATTTTCGTCTCAACTTAGACTCAAGATAGAACGGGTTGGTTCCTCGTCAAATACTCGAAACAACATATTATTGTACATTCTTACATTGACTTTAAAATAGACAACGGAAAGTTACCGTTGCCTATAATAAATACTTCCTTTTATATAAAATCGCGTTTTCATCGATAACTCGAGATTCATCTCCTTATCGGCAAACGATCCCAAAAATAATAACTTTTTAATACTATACCGAATACCGGATAATCCAATTACCCGGTACCGGCATAACAAAACTAATAAAAAAAAACTAGACTAAAACGGTAATATGTCTACAATTTAAAAGGCAGGGTTGTACTACTGTGTTCAAAAAGTAAGGTGAATTTTGTTTTAAAATAAAATTTTTTTATTTATTCTTCCAAATCGATTTCGTTTCCCTTAAAATAATCCCCCCTAGCTACAATACACTTATGTCAACGTTTTTTCCAATTTTTGAAGCATGCTAAAAAGTCGTCCTCAGGTATAGCCTTCAATGCGCGTAGCGATTCACGTTTGATCTCTTCAATCGACTTAAAACGATTTCCCCGGAGTGGTCTCTTGAGCTTTAGGAACAGCCAGAAGTCACACGGTGCTAAGTCAGGCAAATACGGTGGTTGTGGAGCGACATGAGTGGAGTTTTTGGCGAAAAACTCACGAAGAACCAAACGCGAATTTTGGCACCAAACGCGATTTGACTCTTCTGAGGCACAAATGATCCTTCAAAATTGCTTGCACTGATCCAATTGATATTGCAAGCATGTCGGCAAGGTCTCGAATTGTTAATCGACGATTTTCGAGCACCAATTCCTTGATTTTCTTGATGTGTTGCACATCAATTGACGTCGATGGTCGTCCAGAGCGTTCTAAATCATCAACACGTTCTCTGCCTTCTTTGAAGTCTTTGTACCACTTGTAAACATTTTTCTGTGACATAGTCTCGTCACCGAAGGTCTTTTGTAACATTCGATACGTTTCAGCGGCAGAAATTTCATTCCGCAAGCAAAATTTAATAGCACTTCTTTGCTCAACAAAATTCGACATCGTAAAAATCGCCAAATTCACTTTTCTTTGTTCACAAAACCAAGCGTAAACTAAAAACTAATGATGATATTGACATGTAATTTGTCACAGATGTCACTAACAGTCCTACCAACTTGAAAAAAATTCATTTGTCCGATTCGGTTAACGCGGGAAGTTTAAATTAAAAATGCACCTTACTTTTTGAACACAGTAGTATGTCACAATTCGTGTTCGGAGTCTATGTTTCCATTGTGTTTTATAGCTTCTACATGAAATTCAGGTAATTAAAAGTTTTATTGATAAATATTTGTTAACTTGGTGAAAATGAATACAACTTTTTTAATCACAAAATGTATGGATTGTTTAACGGGATTAATTACATACGAGTAGGAACGATCTGGAAAGTAATAAACAAACAATTTTGTTTTATTTCGTTTCTCTTTTTCTCGTATAGAGGTGTTATTTACATTATTCAGGAAATTTAGATCAACATAATTTGTATTAGTTTCATGTCTTTACTACCGACGTGGTAACGTTTATGTTTTATTCGATGGTTGCTGTTTGACAGTAAAATATATTTAATTTTGGGAATATTGTGTTATGAAGTGGTGATTGTTCGTCTTATGAGTATTGGTTTATTTTTATGTTAAATATATTTATCTTCTTATTATATTGTTTTTTTTTATTAGTATTCTTTTATTAAATATTTTTTTTGTAAAATACCACACGTAATATTGTCTGACTATTGATTCATTTTAGATATAATTTTGTCATATTGAAAGGAAAAAAATGTGGTCTTATGGAAAAATTTTCATCACGCATTTTCAAGAAATTGCAATAACAAAAAATGGCCTGATTTTTATTAATTTATAAATTTCCAGCTGTCAGAAATTATTTAAACTATGTCAGTTTTTTCATTTTCATCATATAAAATAACAGTGCACAATTTAATCCGTTGAGGTGTTGTTGAGTTCTGAGTTTGTAAGAACACAAAAGATTTTTAAATCGCTTTCTAAATCTAAACGCCTTGATCGATTCTTCACAAACTCAATACCGAACTAAATTGCCCCTAACATATTCTTGTAGAAAGTTTTAGCTTGATGGCTCCAAATTTACGAAAATAAGAGATATCACACTTTTTCTGAAAATCAATGGCCGAATCGGTGCCTCGCAAAGCCGAGGCTGTGCCTCGCAAGCAAATCGCATGAAGCGAGAGTGTATCTCTCTCGCTTGACTTCAGCAACGCTCACCGGCTATCTCACTCATTTGACTTCAGCGCTCAACGACGCTTTTGTATCACGCAGCCATATTGCTAATTTCGACACTTTCTGAAAAACCCACGGGCACAACGCACACATCTCTGCAGCTCTTGGACTTTCTTCACCACTTTTAACCGAATCGACTCAGCTTACCATGCTCAACAGGACTCCAAATCAGGTACGAGTACATCGTTATCATTTCTATCAAATTCAATGACGATGAGGAGTGATAATCTCATCGGTGCATCCACATAATTGTCTCACTTTGTGGCGTGCGCTGCAGAACGGGCTGTACCACGTTTTCCTCATTATATTTTGCCTGCTCGATTAATATAATTGCGCGTGTGCTTACTAAATACTGTACTTTCCCCCAGTAAACCTGCTGAAAAAATTGTGTGAATATTTTCTACTCAATTGTGCATCCTCATTATCTTACTTGTCGTGCTCTGCAGCGCTGACTGTGTCACGCTGTCTCATATCACGTTCCAGCACTCAAGCAGTACAACTGCAAGTGCTCTGACTTATTCACTGTATTTTCTCATATAGCTTTATAGAGAACTTATTTGGAATAAGTCAGAACTTTTACACTCTCACATTTCTCGCTCCGTGGCATGCTCCGCAGCACTGGCTGCGTCATGCTCACTCTTAAGCGCACACAGCACACAATTATATTAATTGTGTGCTGGTCCTCATGTAATGGGATTAATAGTCACTGCAAATTTATTTTGGATTCGTTTTATATTTATTTTATATTTCTTGATATTTTGTAACTGGAAAGTGGAATGAGAATAAAACCACTTTATCTATATACCATCCTCGTGGCTGGTTTTTATTTTCCCCGTTGTGAAGTGAAGCTTCATAATTTTCAATATACTGCAGGTTCCGTACAACATCAGGAGGAATTCTCAAACATTTGGTCCTTCGAGCCGGATCTTCAACTTGCACAGGGAGAACCAGGGTTCACTACCTTCCGCTCTCATCACTTCTCGGCTCATCTCGAGAGAGGATTCTGCGAACTAGCAGCGCAACATCCTCATCGTCTCATCAACTCAGTCCCGGCTCTTCAAATTTCGTAAAGTGGAACTCTGCGGAGTAGCTTCGTTCACTTTTTATTTGCACGGTGCACACAGATTTGCTATCCGATTCGAACCCCTCAAACGCCGGGGTGTTGCCTGGTGTGTCTGACGACAAGAAGGCATTGCTGGTTCCGGAACTCGACGTGGTTGTGAAGAAGACCCGATCACCTGCTCGGCTGCCAGCCGAACTGGTGTTGAAGGTCTAATCGCAGCAGCGACGGATCTCCGCTCTGCGCTTTATCTGGAACACTATCGAAGAGGGTCGGGAGACCTTCTCCGTGGCCTCCCTCAATACGTTAGTCGAGCAAATCGATGAGCTTCACGGCGACTTCCGTAAGGAGCCTGTGCTTCTGGAAGTGTCGTGGCCCATCACTCACACCGATCATGATTATTTTAGTAACGACACGCAGACCATCGAGGCAAAAATGCCGCTACACGGCAAAATGACTGCGAGGGAGGCCATGGAGAGGCTCAAACAATCCCAACCTGCTGCACCAGGAGTCACGTCGCCGAGGTGTAGGACGAAGCTGCCGGACATTAAGCTGCCGACCTTCAAGGGCGCCTATCCTAGTGGCCAGCTTTTCGAGAGACTTGTTCTCATCGCTGGTCATCCGGAACACGAAGTTAGCCGACGTCGAGCGGCTGATGTACCTGCGTGGCTGCGTTACGGACTCGACGGCGAAACTCATTCAAGGATTCGCCCTCACTGACGAGTCATTCACATTGGCATGGGAGACCTTGGAGTCTCGTTTCGAAAATAAAAGACTGCTGGTGCAGGAGCGGTTGAACGGATTGTTCGCACTCAAGAGAGGTTCGCATGACGCGGGGTCGCTCGCATCCGCCGTTGCGCCTTTCTCCAAGGCCTACAAGATCCTCACTTCGGTTGCGACGGAGGAGGAGCTATGGGACTGCGTGATGGTAAGGCTACTCAGCGAGCAGTTTAACCAAACCACACGCGAGGCCTGGGAGACGACGTTGGGCCGTTCACCCAGCTTCCCGACCTTTGCTGAGATCGAGGAGTTTGCCGAGACCAAGGTCAGAGCCCTGGAGATGGCGAAGGCCACTCCAAAACCTAGTTGCAGCTCTCACCGAACGTCATCGGCGAACCCTCCTCCGGCAAATGCCGGAACGCGCAGTGCATCGGCTCATCATGCGGGTAGCACAGCCCATGGTGCTCCGTCGTCACACACCACCGGGTCCGCGTATCCCTGTGACTGCTGTCGGGCACTAGGACATTTCATTGTGATGTGCTTAGAGTTCCGTCAGCTTACAGTGGCTACGCGGCGCAAGATAGCAGAGAAGGCGCGGCTGAGTTACAACTGCTTGAGACGGCATAATGCAACGTCATGCCGTTCCACCCGCATGTCCAAGGAATGTTCAGGGCGGCACTACACCATGCTGCATCCTGCAGCACGCCCTGCAACTTCTTCCGACGCATCACAGTCTCAGGCAGGGTCGTCAACACAATAGGGTGTTGACGCAGTCGTCCTCTCATCGGTACAGCTCACACGGAAATGCTCAACATTATTGGCAACCGCACTCGCACACATTTACACATCGGCATTAACTCACCAGGCAAGACTTTTCATCGATCCTGGATCGGAATTAACATTTATTATGGAAGAACTCTTTCGTAAACTCAACACAACACATAAGCACTCGTCAATTTCGATCACAGGGATTGGTAAAAGGCACTCAACGCAGACACATGGTTCCGTTCAACTCACAATATGCTCTATGTACACCAAGGAGAAGATTACGGTCCTGGCTCACATTCTTAATACCGTTACAATACATATGGCCGCACATAGTGAAGCTGAAGCTGGCGGATCCTCACTTTCTCACACCACGATCAATCGACATCATAATTGGAGCGGATATTTATATACAGGTTATTAAACCTAACATTCTCAAGGGCACTCCATCATCGCCCATCCCACAATTATCAATATTTGGATGGCTCATCATTGGACCAGTCAACTCATGCCAATCTAACGCACTCACTGGTTATCGTGCTGCCATGCAGCACGATGATCACGAATTACAGGACGTGCTCACAAAATTCTGGATTCAAGAAGAGCCACCAAAATACACAGTCGGTCATCTCACACTAGAGGAGCAGGTATACGAGGAACATTTTCGTGACACGCATCAGCGTGATTCTACAAGCCGATACATTGTTCGGCTTCCTCTCACATCGTCGCCTGCAAATCTGGGAAACTCATACTCAAAAGCACATCGGTGTCTGCAACACACTATTCAGAAAATCTCAAAAAATGCTAAATACGGTCAGCTCTACTCACAATTCATGGACGAATATGAAAAACTTGGTCATATGGTGAAAGCTTCAAAATCATCTTCAAGTGAAATACATTATTATTTGCCTCATCACGGTGTTCGAAGATCAGGCAGCACCACCACAAAATTACCGGTGCTGTTTAATGGCTGTAGCTCAACATCTTCTAGGAAGTCTCTTAATGGCATCATGCACACTGGACCTAATTTGTTGCTCAATATTTCGGACGTGCTCATTTGGATCCGTCAACATAGACACATCTTTGCCACTCTCATTACAAAAATGTATCGTCAGATCCGCGTTCATCATGAGGATTGGAATCTTCAACGGATTTTATGGAAAGATGATCAGCTCAACCTTGTGCCTTATGAATTAACAACAGTCACATATGGCACAAAAGCTGCGCCGTTTTTGGCAGTTCGAACTCTCATGCAGATCACCGAAGATGAAGGCCATCGGTTTCCTCTTGCTGTGCCAGCTATCAAGTTTGGCAAGTACGTGGATGACATCTTCGGAGGAGCGGATTCAACTCACCAACTCATTAAAATAGCTCAACAACTCAAGTTCTTGTGCATGGCGGGCGGTTTTCCACTCGCTAAGTGGCACTCGTCGGACCTCAAGGTGCTTGCTAATATCTCATTATCACCGTCAAGTTCAGCTATCTCAATGGACGAGTGCGAGACAAAGATTCTTGGTCTGACTTGGCTTCCTAGCGAAGGCAAGTTCCCATTCGCATCTCGGTTCAGCTCAACACAGGAAGTTTTCACAAAACGCTTCGTACTTTCCGAGGTGGCTCAACTCTTTGATCCGCATGGTTTCGTCTCACCGGTTGTGAGCCGGCCAGACCGGTCAGAGCCAAAATACTTCTACAAGAGCTCTGGCTTCACAAGCTCAACTGGGATGATCCAATGCCATCCCAGGTCTCAACGCGATGGATTGCACTCAGAGAAGATCTCACCTATCTGGCCAGAATCTCAATTCCTTGTTGGTTCAACACATGGGGCACCACTTGTCTGCTCAAAAACACGCGTGGCACCACTCAAGAATCGCACCATACCACGGCTTGAACTGACTGCCGCATTGTTGCTAGCAAAACTGGTTTCATACAGTCAAGCCACACTCAAGGTCGAAATCTCATCTACTCACCTGTGGACGGACTCATCAGTCGCTCTAACCTGAATCAAAGCTCATCCTGCTCGGTGGAAAGACTATGTCCGAAACAGAGTATCTCAAATACAAGAACTCACACCCAATACTCAATGGCGTCACGTGTCAGGCAGAAGCGATCCAGCTGAGTGTGCCCCGCGAGGTATCTCAACATCTCAATTGGCTTCTCATCGGTTGTGGTGGTCGGGTCCACCGTGAATAGTGAAACCTGTTGAATTTCGGCCAAAAGCCTCAACTGACTCTGAAGATTTGAGCATTATGGAAGCCCGACCGGGGATAGTTCTTCTTGCTGCAACTCTGATGCCAGAGTACAATTGGGATCTCATTTATCGCTGTTCTTCACTCACAAAATTGTGTTCTCACCTCATTTTGTGTCAGAGTAGTGGCCAGAATGAGGAGGAGGTTAGAATCGGCAGGAACCGCTCCGCTCACAGCAAGAGATATGGCTGCAGTAAACATTTTTTGGACGTCAGCTACACAAACCGTGTTTTTTTAACACGAGGTACAAGTACTGCAGTCAGGTTCGTTTCTTCCATCCTCTCATCCCTTTAGTCGACTAACAGCTTTCATCGACCAGGAGGGTGTACTCAGAGTAGGAGGTCGACTTGCTCAATCAGCACTCACGTATGAAGGAAGCCATCCTGCCATTCTACCTCGTCACTCTCGATTCTCAACTCTCATTATTGATCAAGCTCACGTGCGGACTTTTCACGGAGGCACGCAGCTCACATTGGCCCAAGTTCGGCTAACTCATTGGATCGTCGGCGGAAGAGCTCCTGTAAAATCTCACATTTTACATTGCGTGGTGTGTGCTCGGCAGAGAGAAGTTCGGGCTCAACAGTTGATGGGTTAGCTTTCTCTGTCACGAGTCACACTATCGCGCGTATTTACTCACACAGGAGTTGACTACGCCGGCCCTCTCACACTCAAAATTTGGAAGGGGCGAGGAAGTAAAACACACAAAGGCTGGATCTGCGTTTTTGTGTGTCTCGCCACTTCAGCTCTGCATCTCGAGGTAGTCAGCGACTACTCAGCTGATGGCTTTCTCTCAGTGTTCAGGCGCTTCTCATCTCGGCGTGGCATTCCTCATATCCTATACTCTGACTGTGGCACTAACTTCGTTGGTGCTCACAAGGCCATACGTCAGCTGTTCAGGAAGGCCTCGCAAAAACATCACATCATCGCTTCTTCTCTCGTAAATCACCAAATTGCGTGGAAGTTTAATCCACCGGCGGCTCCACACATGGGTGAAAAATGGGAAGCAGCAGTAAAATCTGTCAAATTCCATCTGCGTCGAACTGGGGGTGATACAGCACTGACGTTCGAAGAGCTGTCAACACTGCTGGCTCAAATCGAGGCTATACTCAACTCAAGGCATCGCTCTAGAATCGCTCAGCGATGATCCTGATGATTCATCAGCTCTTACACCTGAACATTTTCTCATTAGTGAAGCACTCTCAACTATCCCAGAGCCTACTCTAGAGGATTTAGCAATCTCATGGCTCTCAAGAGGGCAATTATTGCAGCAGAAGGTCCAACAATTTTGGCGTCAATGGTCGGCTCATTATTTACAACGGCAGCAGTCAATCTCAAAGTTTCGTTCTTTCGTTCTGCTCACGCATAAGCGCTTTCCACCGTGCAAGTGGCCACTTGCACGAGTCACGGCGCTGCATCCAGGCAAAGATGGGCTCACCAGGGTGACACTCCGGACTGCTACCACTACGCTCACCAGGCCAATCTTAAAACTACCTGTGCTGCCTATCTCATCCAACACAGAGCAAAGGAATTAATCATCAACCCCGTTGCTGATGGCGGGCGGAAATGTTGGATAATAGGCTGGCGTACGGCGATCGATATTCGCCGTGCGTCGACCTGTTGCTGCTGGGTAGCGTGTTGCGTTCGGCTATGCCGGAGATAGCCGAGTCGGTGCCTTGCAGAGCCGAGGCTGTGCCTTGCTAGCAGGCCGCATGAAGCGAGAGTGTATCTCTCTCGCTTGACTTCGGCAACGCTCATCGGCTATCTCACTCATTTGACTTCAGCGCTCAACGACGCTTTTGTATCACGCAGCCATATTGCTAGTTTCGACACTTTCTGAAAAACCCACGGGAACAGCGCCCACATCTCTGCAGCTCTTAGACTTTCTTCACCACTTTTCACCGGATCGACTCAGCTTATCGTGCTCAACAGGACTCAAAATCAGGTACGAGTACATCGTTATAATTTCTAACAAATTCAATGACGATGAGGACTGGTAATCTCATCGGTGCATCCACATAATTGTCTCACTTTGTGGCGTGCGCTGCAGCACGGGCTGTACCACGTTTTCCTCATTATATTTTGCCTGCTCGATTAATATAATTTCGCGTGTGCTTACTAAATACTGTACTTTCCCCCAGTAAACCTGCTGGGAAAATACTGTGAATATTTTCTACTCAGTTGTGCATCCTCGTCATCTTACTTGTCGTGCTCTGCAGCGCTGACTGTCTCATACTGTCTCATATCACTCATATCATTAATATAATTGTGTGCTGGTCCTCATGTAATGGAATTAATAATCACTTCAAATTTATTTTGGATTCGTTTTATATTTATTTTATTTTTCTTGATATTTTGTAACTGGAGAATGGAATGAGAATAAAACCACTTTCTCTATATATCATCCTCGTGTCTGGTTTTTATTTTCCCTGTTGTGAAGTAAAGCTTCATAATTTTCAATATATTGCAGGTTCCGTACAACATCAGGAGGAATTCTCAAACAATGTACGTTATAAAAACATTTTAAAAATACAAACAAAGTATTGCTTCAATTTTTGAGAAATTTTTGAGAAATTAGCTGAGACTGGTGGAAAGCTTCTATATAATCAACTTTCATTGTAGCGTCTACAATGCAACATATTTCATTGTCTCAACTGTGATGATTGCCTTATTGATTGTTCTCAATCTGTTACTCTATAAAGTAAAAACTGTTTCTTGTAAAACGATATATAAAATCAATAACGTCAGTGAAATTAATTCAATTTATCGATTTAATTAATTAATTAATAAGAAAAAATATTATTTTATTAACTTTTTAATAAAATATATTATTTTATTATTCATGAGTGAAAATCGACTGAGACATACTAGTACGAATTTCATAGAAAATGAAATTTTTATATTCGCGATGCCGAGGCTTGTAACTCATATGACTTGAGAGATTTATCTAAAACTTGTTACATTAACATTAAACAATTTTCGGTAGTGCATTTTATGAAAATTGATCAAGATCTGGATTTTGTAATGACCTGAATTTTTAGAACAATGCCCGTTCACGCGCTAGCTTGTGCAAAGTTTCATGTATCGGGATAAAACTTTTCAGACATGGAATGCATCAAACATCAAATGGGTATTTTATTAGTTCACTCGAATGACTCGAAATTCGGTAGGAGTTTTCATATCACTATGAAAAAAATCTTTTAAAAAAGCTCAAAAATCTCCTGCTTTTCGAATATTATTTATGAACGTTAAAATTACCAATGTCCAAGAATGACGAACGTTTAAAGCCAAATAATGTTATATCATAGTATGCTTGAAATAATATAGAAAAATTATCAATAGATACATTGGAACCAAATTGTTAATATGTTATCGCGAATATAACTTTCAACTTCAACTGGGTATTGCAAAACCAACAAATTTTAACGAGTTTCTTCCTTCTGAAATTTCGCATGCCTGTGGAGCTGTCATTCCCCTTTCTTCTAGACAATTTGGTTGATTGACGTAATAGTTGATTCCTTAACTCTTATATATTTTATGCTGGTGTAGACAGTATTTAAACAAGCCTGCAAAGTTTAGTCTGCGTGCTCATTGCTTCCTTTTTATTTTCCACCTTTCTCAAAGCTTCCTTTATGAAATAGCCTAAATTCATCAGCATGTTTTCTCATAGACAAATCTTCTTGAAAGGTGTAGAATAAAGAGGAAGCAATATTGCAAGGTTCTACTTTGCAGGCTTGATTTTTACTTACTCCAAGTTTTGTAGATCTTTGAGAGCTTTACGAAAGACTTCCTCTCATCTCCATTTTATCTCGCTAATGCCTTTTTCCAATTTTATATGTCCAACTGTCCTTGTATTACAAAGCTGTTGTAACAAACAAATAAAAATTTGGGAAAATATTTTTAACATCAATGACATCAATAAAATGAATTAATTAATAATCAATTGTTTTGTATTGATTTCTTGCAACTTACTCCAGTGCTGGATAAATTTCAAGGTCTTTGGATTTCCATTGGTCTCCATTCTCCTTTGCTAATGTCTTATTTCAAACTTACATGTCCAGTTGTCCTGGCACTGAGATGCTGCTATACCAGTTTGCTGTAATTAACAATTAAAAATAATAATTTTCTTTATAACAGATATTTTAATACCTAAAACAATTTATGCTGCAGCAAATTGAACAGTACTTTGCTTGAGTACTTTTGCAAGAGACAGAGTTGCGTATCGAGTTGCTAGAGAGACTCATCGAATTATTGCACAACAAGTTTAGAAAAAAATGATTTTCTAATATTTAACGACTTGCTGTGTGTGACCAGAGAACATAGGTGTACAACTCTGTTCCCCAGCGTGACGTGTGATTATATTTATTAAATGATGTCACAGTTGTAAGATTACATTACAAGGGAACTTGAAGTTGTCATACGAAAAGAGGGTATTTACACATAAGAAACATAATTCCTCTGCTGCCACGCCTGACACGTTAAACATAAATATTACAAACATTTTTTTATGCTGTAAAATATATCTTTTTTCTGTTATGCTCTCGATGACTGATATTGATCAATACTTGCCACGACACAATTTTGTAATTCACTGTTCTTTTTTTTTAAATTTGTTATCGAGGGATGAGGTAGCTTAATATATACTGACATTTATATAGCCTTTTCTAATATATAATTAGAACGAAAAATACTTACGGGTGACACACTGTACCAACGGTACCGAGAGTGTGTGGCCTATCATCACACACACACACACACACGCGTGCACGCACACACCCACACTTCACTGCTACGCTCGACAGGCTTACGGTTCACGACTCGAGTTAATTTTCCGGTATATTATGTTTTTTACTAAATTAACTGGTTATATTATCGTTCATTTTTGATAAAGAACGTGCTGACAATCCTTCAATACCTACGATTAATTTAAGAGTCATCGAGCGAGGGCATACAAAGCGGTAAGTGGCTAATAAGCAAACTACGATATGTAGTTTTTGGATTTCGCCGAAAATATAATAGTATGATATTATATAAAAAAACATAAAAAATTAATTTTTTGTTTAGTAAGATTTGAGGTCTGGTCCGCCTCTCCATGCAATTTTTTTTTAGTAGACAGAATAAATTATCGAATATTCGAGGCGGCAGTCGTTAGCTATGGTGCTTTTCTCGTCAACTAAATAATTCATTTTATTACAACTTTCACACATATTTGCCACACTTCACTGGACCAGACCCCAAAGCTTACCGCACTGCACCTGAAAAAAAATTATAACTTGTTTTGTTGCAAATCCAAGCGATAACCCGAAAAGTATAGCCGGATACGTCAAAGTCGTGTTCGCAGCCATATTGCAGTCTATGCTATGTAATTGTTAGTTCCAGCTCCTGACGGTAGGTTCTCTAGTCGCGGTTGTCGGCATAAGCGAATAAGCGGAAGTGAAGACAGAAGCGTAAAGCGGGCCCCGAGATAAGGAATTTTTTGATTCTGACTCAATGTTGCAGTAGAATCTATGTTGGTTTCTCGATAGAAAGTTCATAAAATCGAGAGGCCGTTTTTCAAAAGAACGAGAGTTCGTATTCCTGGATTAAATATATGGGCTACATACGAAGAAATTGTGTGTGCATATGCATGTGACAATACAATATATATCGGCGTACATAGGCATATGTGATATCTAGACGTGATATTAGCACACACATGCACGAACGCTCGCCCGCACGCACGCACACCTCATTACCCGCTCCACCAAAATCCCTCGTCACCGAAACGCGTCGTGTAAAACCTCCTTGCCGCATCGTGGATACATATTATAGCACTTTTTATTATTTGCGCGGAGGATTATAAAAAGATTATAAAGTGTTCTTCGCAAAACGCTTGCTCTGCAGTAAACGGCGCATAATATGATCCGGCACCGAGAGAGATAGAGAGAGAGAGAGAGAGAGAGAGAGAGAGAGAGAGAGAGATTGATTTATTGATTGGTGTTTATTAGCTTTCTCAACTATTTAATGTACATAATTTACACGTTTATCTAACGTTTATATTGACTTATTTAATTTCGCTTATAATAAATGCTTTTAACATACTCTTGTACTGAACTAGTTTTACACAGCCTTAAACCTCTGCTGGCAACGCGTTATACATTTTGACTTCTTCGCAAAACATTCTCTTTTAAGTACTTCTCGTTCTTCTAAATTGAATTACAATATTTTTCTCTTGACGCGTTTCCCGACCCGTTCTAGATTTAACAACTTGGAATTTACTCGTCAGTTCTTTCGGCAACAATTTCTTAACAGCCTTGAAAATAAATATACACACACTATAATATACTATGGTCTCTGTGTCGCACTCATAAACTGAACCGCTTATAACATATCGTCTACCTTCGTATACTGGCTGCATTGCAATATGACTCGCATCGCTCTATTCTGCGCTATCTGTAGTTTATTCAACTCTGTTTCACCCATACCTACTAGCAGTGTTGCGCAATAGTCAAAGTGCAGTGCTATGATTGCCTAATATACGACACACCTGGTGTATGCCGATATATATTGCTCTATCCTGTTCAGAAAAATCGTTTTTTACCTGTTTTTTCCAACATATACTCACAGTTGTCTTTAAATCGTAGCTTATCATCTATCATTACACCTAAATATTTAATTACCTCCACTTGATCTAACTCGGTTCCACCCCTGCATTTCAGTACAATGTTCCTCCTCAATTCTTTTCTTACACTCCTCACTATCATATATTTGGTTTTTCCGCATTAATTTTCAGTTTGTACCTATTCATCCATCCTTGCACTATGTTAAATGCCCGATTCATCTTTCTTTCCACCTCCGCACTACTGTCTTCAGTAACATATGCTAGTGTATCATCAGTAAACATTTTTATTTCACAGTCTTCTGGACATATTTCGACTGTATCATATATATATATATAATATAATGAACAGCAGAGGCCCTTATACGGATCCTTGTGGTACCCCGTATTTCGTTGTAATAATTTCTGTAAATTCCTCATTAAACCGTACTCTTTGTATTCTATTGTTTAAGTACGACCTAAACCAATCTAACAGTTTACATCCAATTCCATATTGAAACATTTTTTCTATTAACAATTCTCTACCCACTGTCTCAAATGGGCGTTTTAAGTCCATGAACATTACTCCTACTATTTTCTTTTCGCTAATGTTTAATTTCCAATCGTCTATCACGGTTTGAATCCCCGTTTCACACGAAAATTATTTTCTAAAACCCGACTGATGCTATGTTATAACCTCATTTGATTCCAAATACTTTTCATTTTTTATTTATTTCATTTCATCCACTTTTCTAGTATACTTAAAAACATATTCATCGCTCTCTCCACTTCGGCGCTGCTCTTTCCAGGAATATATATCACAGTGTCATCAGCAAACAATTTTATTGCACATTCCTCTGGACACAAATTAACTATACCATATATGGTATATACGAGATATAATAAATAGCAACGGCCCTAGTACTGACCCCTGCGGAACCCACATTCGTTTGGAATAACTTCAGACCATTTATCATTGAATCGAACTTGGTGTGTTCTATTTCTTAAGTACGTTCGCAACCAATCAATACCCTGTCTCTAATTCCATATTGGTATAGTTTGTCTAATAATATTTCCCTGTCGATTATCTCAAACGCTCGTTTTAAATCCATGGATATTACTCCTACCATTTTTCCGTCACTAATGTCCACTTTCCATTCATCTACAACAGTTTGAATCGTCGTTTCACACGAATATTGCTTTCTAAATCCTGACTGAGGCTCCGTTACGATGTCATTGGTTTCTAAATGTTTTCAATTTGATTTTTCACTGCTAATTCGAGCACCTGTTCATATAATGGCAACATATTAATTGGTCTGTAATGACTTGCTTTTATGGCTTTGTTTATTTTTGGGATCGGTATAATCGTGGAGGTTTTCCAGCTGTCCGGGCAACATCCCTCCCTTAGGGATCCATTTATTATTTCAACAAATTCCTCTTTTATTGCACTGAACGCCATTTTTAGTATATCACTTGATATTCCTTCTTCCGTTCCCTTCTTTCTCGGGAGTCCCATCACTATTTTTTCTAGGTCCTTTTATTTCAATACGATTGAAGTTTGCCATTATATTTTTATTATCTATCCTTGTCCCTGTTATAATTCTTCTTCTGCTTGGACTTCCAGACGTATCCCTTTGTATTGAATTAACTATATTCTTTACACTTTGCATATAGAACACATTAAATTTATCAGCTATACTACCTCCCATCATGTCATCCAATATCTCAAAATCTATATTCTCTACTTCTCTAGTACCCATTGATTCTCCTTTAATTACTTCTTTTAAAGTTTTCCACATTTTTGTCGGATCCTTCTTATTATCGTCTATCATCTTTTCATAATATTCCTTCTTCTTTTCTCTTATTAATTTAACTACCGCATTCCTTTCTATATACAGTTTCTTGTTCTATATCCTCTATACTCATTCCTTTCCTTCCTGTTACCTAATATGACTTTTATCCATGCATGATCCGTTGTCTTTGGCTCATGTTCCACCTGCACTTGTGCACTCCTATTAGCAAATAATAAATCGATAGTAGTTCGACTGCCTTGCGTTATTCTTGTTGTTTTATGAACGTATTGCTTCATCCCTAGACTCAGTACTCCTTTTATCAACCTCTTTTTGTAGAACGTTTCTACCGTGACTACTATATTAAAATCACCTATTATCAAACAGTCTCCTTTTCTTGTTTGTGCGTCAGTTACGTTTTCTATGTGTCAATTACTATCACTCCTTTCTAATGTTTGTCCTTGACCTCTATTCCAGCACACCAGTAGTTTGATTCTATTTTATTAATTGGTATCATATCATTTCTTACGTATAAGATTGCACCACCTGTATTCCTATTCTCCGCATCACATCTGACTGCACCATAGCCCGGCATATACTTACATTTCACTGTCTCCAATTTCAGCTGTCACTCTGGTCTCTGATAACGCTATGAATGCGGGTTTCATTTTATCCACTACTTGGTATCTTATTTATTTCTTATGTGCTATCAGACGTTGTGCATTTGCATACCATAGCATTTCCTTCTTCAGTAATTGCTAATCGTCCTATCCTGCTCTCCTCTTCGCTTCTTGGATTGCTCTTTTGTACGTTGAACATTCCCGATCTAATGCATCATGTTCCATGTTTATCTCTAAGTATCTACTCGCTTCGTGATTTCCCGCACATTTATGGCATGTTTCCTCTCTTGTGCAGTTCTTGGCTATATGATAGTAGCCTCAATATTTGTAGCATCGCTTCACATTGACGTGGTTGTAAACCCAACATTTTCTCCAACGCACGTTGATCTTACCTTTGTTCAGTATCTCTTGGTGGGTTCCATCATCCACTAGCATTATTATTGATCCTTCATGTCTCTCTTCTTTGTTTATTCTTTTGACAATTTTCATCTCCCTTCCTTCCTTGTCTTCCATTGCATTCTGTTTCTTTATTGTTTCAATCAGCTCATCATCCCCCAGCTCTAGTTCATCCACTTCCATGTTAACGATCTTAATTTTTCGTTTTTGTTGCGTTGTTTCCATAACTTTGAATCTCTCGTCCATTTTCTCTTGTACTATAGTCTTTAGCTTTTCAATTTCCTCTGTCGTTTCACAGCCCAAAATCGCAGGTCCATTACTGCCTTTCTTTAACCTTGTTACTCCCACAGCTATGTTTTTTTGTCAACTTTTTCTTTGATCTTCTTTTTCGTAGCCTCACTTTCTTGTTTTCGTTAGGCTTAATAATTATAACCTCCTCCTTTTTTTTCCTTTGACTGCTCCACTATAGGTTCTTGTTACTTCCCTTGTTGTACCTAGAACTCCTCGTTGTATCATCTTTTGTTAGAAATATTTATAGGTGAAACTCCACAATATAAAAGAAATACAATGACTGGTATAATATTAGTTGCAAGTGAACAGAAAGTATGGACGAAGTGTCGTTGTCGCGGCTTGGATCTAGAATAATCGGGGCTCGCCCGATCGATGGCATCCAGAGGTCCCAGTACTACGTCAGCCCCTCCTCGTGGAGGACAAGGGCCTCTTATCGTCTCAAAGAACCTTCCCCGAGATCCCTGATGACTCGTGGTGTTTATTTATCTTAGCGACACCAGAGAAGCAACGCTTGGTCTCACAACTATTTCATTGTTACTGTGCTGCTTTTGCGGTCCTCTTTTCTTATTAAATCTAGCCTCTTGCTCCTTCTGGCTACGCTGAATTACCTCTTTAACCTTTTCCTGAGTCTTCTCGCGATCACAGTCATAAGTTGTCTCCCCTATACGAGATACAATTTTTGCTTCGGCCGCATTGCGCGGTTTATATCCGAGCAACAGCTCGGATGGAGTTTTGCCTGTCGCTTTATTAAACGTATTGTTTAAACCCCAAACTACGTTCCCCAAACTTTGATCCCATTTGGTTTCTTCGGTCAAGCTTACCGCTAGCGTACTAAGTATCGTTCTATTATAACGTTCCACTTGACCGTTCGCTCTCGGAGTTGCGGAGTTGCTACAGCCGTCAACACATGTTGAATACCCCTGGCGTGACAAAACTCTTTAAATCTCTTGCTAGTAAACGCACTACCTCGGTCACTAATAATACGCTTTGGAAAACCGAAAGTCTCACTAATTGTAGTCAAGTGTCTCTCAACAAGAATCGTTTTTCTATTTTCAACCGCTTTAGCAAATACAAATTTCGTGAACCCGTCTACAATTACGTGAAGATAAGAGTTACCCGTCGAGCTCTTTACGAATGGGCCTAAATGATCGATGTGCACGGTATGCATCGGCTCTGTGATCTTCTCTATTGAGTGCAAATGACCCGGTTTCTTCCCAGCTGGTTCTTTATTGTACAAACAATCCAAGCATGCCGAAATATACTGCTTAGTATAACTTCTCATTGACGCGAACCAGTAATCCCCCTGCAATTTCTTTAGAGTCTTCTCCACCCCAAAATGTCCTATATCATCATGACACAATTTAACTATTTGACGCCTCGCAGACCGTGGTACCGCCCAGCTTAGCCCATCAGTCGTCTTTCTAAAAACACGATTCTCTTTTAATATATAATCGCGTTTAATTTCTTGCTCTTCTTTATCGTTTGCCTCTCTACCGAGTACTTCGTGTATATAAGCTAAGCGCGAATCTTGTAACTGAGCAGTGAGCAACCAGTCGCCTAACTCGATGTGTAGCAGTCCGACATCATTAATTTCATTTAAATCAGATTCTTCTGGATTGCGACTAAGTGCATCAACGTGCGGCATTTTCTTTCCTGCTCGATATTCAATAGAACAGTCATACTCTTGCAGCTGAATCCACCATCGAGCCACTCGTGGCAACAGATCTCGCTTGACAAAAGTCGCTCGCAACGCACTGCAATCACTAACGATCTTGAATCTGATACCCAATAAATAAACTCTAAATCTCTGTAAACTTGCCACCACTGCTAGTGTCTCGAGTTCATACGAATGGTACCTTTGTTCTTCCTTCGAAGTCTGGCGACTAAAATAAGCTATCGGTTTTAACGAGCTATCGGCCTGCCGCTGCAACATTATCCCGCCTAACCCAAGCTTGCTTGCGTCTGTGTGCAGCTCGGTGTCCGCGTCTTGCGTATACAAAACTAATACGGGTCTCGACACTAGTCTCTGCTTTATTTCACCGAATGCTCGCTGTTGTTCCTCGCCCCAATGCCATGCGACACTCTTCTTCGTCAAGTGTGTTAGAGGCCGGGCGATTGTAGCAAAGTCCCGCACGAACCTTCGGAAATAACTCGCTAGCCCTACAAATTGTCTCAAGCTGTGAACATTAGCAGGTACTCGAAAATTCGAAACAGCATCGATCTTATGTTGACCCGGTCGGACACCTCGTGATGTAACCTCGTACCCAAGATACTCTATTTGTCTCTCTAAAAATGCACATTTACTTAATTTGAGAGTCAAATTGGCTCGTCGTAGCTCTTGTAAAACTAATTTCAGTGCCCGGATCCCTGTATCTACGTCCTTTGATGGAATGAGAATATCATCCATGTAAGCTAATACCGAAATTTGTCCTTTAAGCGGGCCAACGATTCGATTAATCATTCGTTGGAACACCGCGGGGGCATTCGCTAAACCGAAGGGCATTCGGAGAAATTCATACTGTCCATCAGGCGTGACAAACGAAGTTTTCTCAATGGAGTCTTTATCGACAGGAATTTGATAATATCCGGATGCCAGATCTAAACTTGTAAAGCATGCGTTTCCCTGAAGACTATTAAGTTGATCTTCGATTAACGGTAATGGATATCTATCCTTTTTCGTAATAGCATTTAAGACTCGATAATCCACGCATATTCTAGTTTCGCCATTCTTTTTACGCACTAAAAGGATCGGACTCGAAAACGGAGAGTTAGAATCACGAATAATTTCGTTTTTCTTCAGATCATCGATAATCTTTATTTCGTTCCACATACGACAGTCGGTAGGGTCGATACGTCACGACGGAATTACTTGTGAGTTCTATATGAATTTTTGCAGCTTGAGTTTTTCCTAATTCAGCTACTTCTAGTGCAAAACAATCTCGAAACTCATCTAGTACAGCAAACAGCTTTTCTTTTTCTACGCGAGATACGCTCGAGGCTACTTTAATCTGATCTTTTGGTAATTCTTTAAGAGTTGTTTTTTTCTAAGGAGCATATCGCTTTAATTTCCTCAGGACTCTCCTCTCTAGCCAGCACAGCTCGGGCAATGACCTTGTTATTAGTAATGACCAAGGGTCTATCTGATAAATTAATTACCGGCAACAACCCCGTTGTTGTATTAAGTACGCATCTTGGAATGCAATGCTCTTTACCTGCCTCGCTTCGTACGCTGAGCTCTACGTATAAGTCACCTGTGTAATTGTTTCTCACCACCACCTTGACGTCTGCAGCATGGCCCGACGGAATGACTGTTGCCTCCGTTGCCCATAGCGCCAATTTCTGCGGTGGTAGTTGGTCCAGGCCCGGCAGGGTTGCCACGGACTTCTCGAATACCCGCAGGGTGCCGTCTCGCTGCACTGTCGTCACGCCTGGTAGGTCAAGGAAAGGCTGCCCGACCAGCAGTGGCACGCTTTGAAGCCCATCTGGAACCACATGGACGTCGACCGATCCTTCGACCAGGTCGATCTTCAAATTCGCTTTGGCAACACCAAACGGTCGTACAGTGCTTCCGCCGTACCCTTGGAGAACGTCGTTCGTCTGCCGGAGGTCCAACTGCAACGCATCTGCCTCCGTCTTGCGTATAGTAACGCACTCGCTGCCCGCGTCCACGTATGCACGCAAAGGCGTGCCGTTGACGGTTGCTTCGTGGAATCGCGCAGTCCTCGATTGCGCCGAAGTACCGATGCTCAACATCTTCTTCTTGCTCGATTCTTCCTTCATATTCGTGCACTTCCTTGCAAGGTGCCCAAAGTCATTGCAACGGAAACATCGAACTTTTGCAAATTTATTCGCAGAGCTTTCTATGGTCTTCGCAAGTTTATTCTTTTCAAGCGAGTCATTATTTTTCGTCGCCTGAAATTTCTCACTAGACCGGTGTTGTACAGCACGACTGGAGCTTTTGTTGTTGCCGTTGCTCCTTTGAAATCCAGGTTTGTCGTATCGGGTCTCAGAATCATCAGACTTGCTCAGGAAAATTCGCAATTCCTCTGGTGACTGAAAATCATTCCGCTTAATCGTCATTCGCAGTGAATAATTGGGAATGCCGTGTGCGATGCATGCTGCTGCGTCTTTGCCTGTAATGCCGCATGCATTTACAAGAGCAGCTTTCTCGAAGAAATACTTCATCATTCCCCCGTCTTTAGCTTTAGTCCTCGCTAACATTATTGTAAGGCGATCTGGCAACTCCGTGTAGTCTGTAAACGCTGCTGTCAATTTTTCCTTCCACTCAGGCCAAGTGAAACCGATCGTCGGCAGCCCTTCATACCACGTCTTCGCGTCTCCACGGAGATTTTCCAGAGCAAAGCTGGTGACCATTGTCTCGTTCCAGCTATGAATTTCTTTTAATTCCTCCACCTTTTGAATCCATACTTCGATGGTCTGCCTCTTTACACCGGGATCAAATTCGGGAATCGACTTCTTCCCGTCTGAGAACCTTGGTCCACGTGAAAGAGGTTGCTCTACAGCGATGTTAACTGTCTCGATTAGTTTATGAAAGGCCTCCTGCCAACTCGAAGCATCACTGGCACTCGGTGTTTGTACTTGTATAGACAAACCACTCTCTCGTAAGTCTTTGTGCGCAGAATCACGTACTCGTTCACGCGACTCTCGCGGCGATCGTTCCTTTTCGTGCCGATGTCTGTTACGATATCGTTTTTCTGGTGTATAGTACGATCGGCCTCGAGAGCGCGATCTTGAACGAGATCTACGTCGGTCCTGTCGAGACCGTCATTTATAACGAATGAATACCACGCACAATGTAACTATCGTATATTATTCGATTCACCCACTAAGAATATTTTACTCAAATCTGATCACCGCCAGCACAATAACGTTACGTTAAAACGTAAGTAATATAGTTCGATTAAAATATATCGACTATGAAAGATCCGAAAACTGAGCTCAGATCCCACTTCTGAAGCTGTTAGAAATATTTATAGGTGAAACTCCACAATATAAAAGAAATACAATGACTGGTATAATATTAGTTGCAAGTGAACAGAAAGTATGGACGAAGTGTCGTTGTCGCGGCTTGGATCTAGAATAATCGGGGCTCGCCCGATCGATGGCATCCAGAGGTCCCAGTACTACGTCAGCCCCTCCTCGTGGCGGACAAGGGCCTCTTATCGTCTCGAAGAACCTTCCCCGAGATCCCTGATGACTCGTGGTGTTTATTTATCTTAGCGACACCAGAGAAGCAGCGCTTGGTCTCGAGTGTCGCTATGTCGCTTTCACTTTTTTATTTCTTCCATTTCGATCTTCATGCCCTTAAATTCTTCTTGTACTATTTCCTTAATTATTACCCTAACTTCGTTCTTGCATGCAACTTCGTCCTTTAATTCTTTCACATTTTTCACCAACCAGTCTATTTTCCCTTCGATATTTGCCATCGTGATAATACCTCTGCTTCCAGTAAATGATCCAGTCGAACCCGATCGATCTCCGCTACTACCGGCACCAGGGGTCAACGTCCTATGACTTTCGTTAACTACGAATTTATCGAATGGACCATTACATTGCACTAGTTCTCTGTTTCTATCGTATACCTTATGTTTACACACACATCCCGGATTATAAAACAGTTTTGGGCACGTCTTGCATCGCACTACCTGGCTTTTTATAGCTTTTTTGCAAGCTGAGCATCTAGCATCTAGCATCTGTTTGCACTCATGCCGCGGTATGCGCTACTCGATAACTATCTCGATAGCTATCAGAATCATCTATCGTTCTAAATGTTCATCACACAAAACCGCTCACTTCGTCATAGTTTTATCCTAATTACAGACTTATATTTCACTATAAAATTGGCTCAAAGACGGAGCACATTTGACACGCGTCTCAACGTCGAGAGAGAGATAGAGAGATAGATAGATAGATAGATAGATAGATAGATAGATAGATAGATAGATAGATAGATAGATAGATAGATAGATAGATAGATAGATAGATAGATAGATAGATAGATAGATAGATAGATAGATAGATAGATAGATAGATAGATAGATAGATAGATAGATAGATAGATAGATAGATAGATAGATAGATAGATAGATAGATAGATAGATAGATAGATAGATAGATAGATAGATAGATAGATAGATAGATAGATAGATAGATAGATAGATAGATAGATAGATAGATAGATAGATAGATAGATAGATAGATAGATAGATAGATAGATAGATAGATAGATAGAGATAGAGATAGAGATAGAGATAGAGATAGAGATAGAGATAGGGATAGAGATAGAGATAGAGATAGAGATAGAGATAGAGATAGAGATAGAGATAGAGATAGAGATAGAGATAGAGATAGAGATAGAGATAGAGATAGAGATAGAGATAGAGATAGAGATAGAGATAGAGATAGAGATAGAGATAGAGATAGAGATAGAGATAGAGATAGAGATAGAGATAGAGATAGAGATAGAGATGGAGATGGAGATGGAGATGGAGATGGAGATGGAGATGGAGATGGAGATGGAGATGGAGATGGAGATGGAGATGGAGATGGAGATGGAGATGGAGATGGAGATGGAGATGGAGATGGAGATGGAGATGGAGATGGAGATGGAGATGGAGATGGAGATGGAGATGGAGATGGAGATGGAGATGGAGATGGAGATGGAGATGGAGATGGAGATGGAGATGGAGATGGAGATGGAGATGGAGATGGAGATGGAGATGGAGATGGAGATGGAGATGGAGATGGAGATGGAGATGGAGATGGAGATGGAGATGGAGATGGAGATGGAGATGGAGATGGAGATGGAGATGGAGATGGAGATGGAGATGGAGATGGAGATGGAGATGGAGATGGAGATGGAGATGGAGATGGAGATGGAGATGGAGATGGAGATGGAGATGGAGATGGAGATGGAGATGGAGATGGAGATGGAGATGGAGATGGAGATGGAGATGGAGATGGAGATGGAGATGGAGATGGAGATGGAGATGGAGATGGAGATGGAGATGGAGATGGAGATGGAGATGGAGATGGAGATGGAGATGGAGATGGAGATGGAGATGGAGATGGAGATGGAGATGGAGATGGAGATGGAGATGGAGATGGAGATGGAGATGGAGATGGAGATGGAGATGGAGATGGAGATGGAGATGGAGATGGAGATGGAGATGGAGATGGAGATGGAGATGGAGATGGAGATGGAGATGGAGATGGAGATGGAGATGGAGATGGAGATGGAGATGGAGATGGAGATGGAGATGGAGATGGAGATGGAGATGGAGATGGAGATGGAGATGGAGATGGAGATGGAGATGGAGATGGAGATGGAGATGGAGATGGAGATGGAGATGGAGATGGAGATGGAGATGGAGATGGAGATGGAGATGGAGATGGAGATGGAGATGGAGATGGAGATGGAGATGGAGATGGAGATGGAGATGGAGATGGAGATGGAGATGGAGATGGAGATGGAGATGGAGATGGAGATGGAGATGGAGATGGAGATGGAGATGGAGATGGAGATGGAGATGGAGATGGAGATGGAGATGGAGATGGAGATGGAGATGGAGATGGAGATGGAGATGGAGATGGAGATGGAGATGGAGATGGAGATGGAGATGGAGATGGAGATGGAGATGGAGATGGAGATGGAGATGGAGATGGAGATGGAGATGGAGATGGAGATGGAGATGGAGATGGAGATGGAGATGGAGATGGAGATGGAGATGGAGATGGAGATGGAGATGGAGATGGAGATGGAGATGGAGATGGAGATGGAGATGGAGATGGAGATGGAGATGGAGATGGAGATGGAGATGGAGATGGAGATGGAGATAGAGAGAGAGAGAGAGAGAGAGAGAGAGAGAGAGAGAGAGAGAGAGAGAGAGATTGATTGATTGATAGTTTATTTATGCCTTGGTAACCCTTTGGCAACATGTGTATAATAACAATGAAATTATAATTAAATATAATTAATATATGCTATTAAATTATAGTGAAATTAGAAAATAACTAAATAATAAATCAAACATAATTAAGAAATAACAAAGAATCCAAATTCAAATTATAATCTAAATAACAGGATATTAGAATCAAAATGAAATCGAATAACAATGTATAAAAATATATAAAACTAAAAATAAAAAATATAGAAAATATAGAAAAATATAGAAAACATATTATATATAACTATAGATGAAAATAAAATTAAAATAAAATAAAATAAAATAAAAATGAATAAAAATAAAAAATAGAATAAAATATAATAATAACAAAATATAAGAAACATAAGAAATCTTAATTTAACCGAGAAATGATAATATATTAAATCAAGTCTACATGATCAAACAGGTCAGCATATAGACGTATCTTAAAGATATCTAAGCTAGGCGATGAAGTAACAGTTGTCGATAAAGAATTCCACAGAGAGATTCCTGAGATGGAATACGCTTGTTGAAAAGTCGTTGTGCGATACGAAGGTGTAATAAATATGGACCTTGGTCTCCTCTCAGAGCGCTGAGACATCATACCCTGACTTTGGAACAACTCTAGAATATAGGCTGGTGCTTTTTTACCGATAACATTGTACATAGAAATACCGAGAAAATAGATGCGTCGTGATTTAACAGTAAGCCAGCCAATTCTACGCCTATAAGGTGTGATGTGCGTATCAAGTCGGAGAGCAAAAATAAAGCGAATGCAAGTATTTATGAGCCGTTCGAGTGTTGTGTTCAGTTCTTCAGTTAGGCCATGATAGACTAGACAACAATAATCTAAAAGAGAGAAAACAAGAGAAGTAATCAGCAATGTTCTTAATTTCTGCGAAAGCGCAGTTCGATGGAATTTTAATCTGTAGATGGTAAAGTTAACTTTTTGTGAGATATTTTTGACTTGAGTTCGCCACGATATGTTACTATGTAGCATAACTCCTAAGTTTCGCACTTCATTAACAAAAGGGATAGTCGTGTCATTTAAAGAGATGGGTGATACTGCGCTGAAGTCGAGTTGCCGAGAATAGGAATTGCTACCTAGTACAATAACTTTTGATTTGGCTATATTAAGTTTCAAACCGTTACTAGCTGCGAAGTCAGCAATGGCGTATACATCCTCGGATATTAATTTCAGGCCTTCGGCTAGTTGAGATGGTAGGCAGCTCAGGTAAATCTGTGTATCATCAGCGAAAATTATGTGTTGAGAATGATGAAGAACACAACCTATGTCGTTGATGAAAAGCGAGAAAAGTAGCGGACCAAGGACCGAACCTTGAGGCACTCCCGAGGTAGTAAAGGGTGGTTAAATTGTAAGGGCCGATGTTGAATGTGAACCACACCTAAACGTCAAGTTTTTTTCTGCATTTCATTTGACATTTCTCAATTTCAGACTAACTCAATTTGAACCATGGAAAGATACACAATCGAGCAACGCGTTAAAGTTATTCAGGCTTATTATAAAAATGGGCGTTCTAATCAAAATGCATATCGTGCACTTCGTGATTTTTTCGGTCAATTTAATCGTCCAAATGTGCGTACAATCGGAAAAATCGTGCAAAAATTTGAGCAAACCGGGTCTGTAGGAGATATCAAAACACCAGTGCATGCTCGTACAGCTCGTACTGCAGAAAATATTGCTGCTGTTCGCGATAGTGTGGCTGGAGAGCCGTCCACCTCAACTCGTCGTCGTGCTCAACAATTGCACCTCTCACGCTCGTCGTTGATGAACATTATGCATAAAGACTTGCATTTACACGCTTATAAGGTGCAATTGACTCAAGAACTAAAGCCTCTTGACCATTCCAAACGTCGTCAATGGTCAGAATGGTGGCAAGAAATGGCAACAGTGGATGATCAATTTTCGAAGAAAATCATCTTCAGTGATGAGGCACATTTTCACCTCAGTGGATTCGTCAATAAGCAGAATTGCCGCATTTGGGCGAATCATAATCCAAGAGTGATTGTCGAAAAACCAATGCACCCACAAAGAGTGACTGTTTGGTGCGGTTTATGGGCTGGCGGCATCATCGGGCCGTATTTTTTCCAAAATGAGGCCAGTCAGGCAGTTACTGTGAATGGTGTTCGCTATCGTGAGATGATAACGAACTTTTTATGGCCCGAATTGGAAGATATGGATGTGGGCGATATGTGGTTTCAACGGGACGGTGCCACTTGCCACACAGCTAACGAAACAATGGCTCTTTTGCGCGACAAATTCAATGGCCGTGTTATCTCACGTGGTGGCGATGTCAATTGGCCGCCAAGATCATGTGATTTGACACCGTTGGACTTCTTCCTTTGGGGTTATTTGAAAGAAAAGGTGTACGTCGATAAGCCAGCAACAATTCAAGAGCTGAAGGATGAGATAATTCGGCACATTAACGGCATAGAACCTCAATTATGCCTAAGCGTCATCGAAAATTTGGACCATCGGATGGAGGTGTGCCGCCGAGGACGCGGCGGCCATTTGGCCGATATTTTGTTCCATACATAATTGAACCATACCATATTATCATAATAAAAAGAATTGACACTAATTTCCTAAATAATTTGTGTTTTATTTAAAATCAACATCGGCCCTTCAAATTTAACCACCCTTTAGATAGCCAGGAAGAGCAACTACCATGCTCATCTACAATCGCTTGTGTCCTCCCTGTCAGATAAGAAAAAATCCAGTCAAGTACTGGTTCCGCAAACCCTATTTTCTTGAGTTTCAAGAGAAGTGCCAGATGGGGGACAGTATCAAACGCCTTACTAAAATCAAATAGGATTAGGATGGTAATATGTCTTTTATCTATAGTTCGCCTGACATCTTCACATATGCGCAGTAGTGCAGATTGTGTACTATGACCGCTTCGATACCCTGTTTGACGTTGGTCGAATATATTATTCTCCTCAATCCAATCCGTAATCTGCCTGTGCACTAGTCGCTCAAGTACTTTCGACAGCGCACTAAGATTCGCTATCGGTCGTGTATCAGACGGAGAGAGGGCTGTTTTAATCTTAGATAATGGGCGAAGATAAGCTTTCTTCCAGCACTTCGGAAACACGGACAATTGTAGTGACATATTAAAGATATTCGTTAGTAATTGACATGAAGCCTGGATTGATTTAATTACTGAGAATAGCGAAATTTTATCAGGACCAAACGTAAAAGACTTAGAACTAGAGGAAGATGTGATAACGGAGCAAACTTGGTCTGTGGTAATTTCAGCAAAATGGAATACATTTTGTGGTGACTGAACAACTGAACACAGAGTACTAAACTCACTATAAGAACATGGTGGTAGTTGACTGGACACAGTTGAATAAAAAGCATTAAGTTCATCCGGTTCAAAGAAGTTGAGCGGAGATGGACGTGAAGACTTAGCTAGACCCAGTGTTGCTAGCGTCTTCCATAGCTTATTCGGTTCAGTAATATCAGTCAATTTCAGAATATAATACTGATTTTTGGCTTGTTTTAGATCATTCTTAAGTTGGTCTCTATGTTCTTTGAAAATAGATACATCTAGAAGGTTGTTTGATCTTCGTGCTCTAGTATATAATCTATTTTTTAAAGATATGCGGTCTCTCAAGTTTTGTGAGAGCCAAGGCGCAGGCGGTCGACATACACGAAGAGTTTGTAACGGTGCATAATTATCTAAAGATCTTAAAAATATCTCTGAGAACGTATCAACAATCATATTAACACTGTTTGGTGATGTATGTCTTCTTAAATTATCAATAGAATTTAAATTTGGATTGCAGTCGCGATGAATGGGAATATTAAAATTATTTGACAATGAGTCACAAAAACCTGTGACATCTAGATTTTTATAAGCACGGCGAGTGATAGTGCGATTGATTATGGGTTTAGTATCAAACTTGTAACGCAGTTCTAACAGGTCATGACCTGCTATGTACGGTGATTTTGACTTGACAAACGATTGTATCTTATCTTCGCTATCGATAATGAACACATCAATCCACGAGTCTGAGGTCGGAGTATGATGAGTCGGTAGTGAATCAACAATGTGAAGCGACTGTGAGAAAGCTAAATGACGTAGATATTTCGACTCATAATTATTACTAGTTAGATCACAGTTGAGATCGCCAGCAATAATAATATTGTTATAAGCATGAGAAAAACAAGATAAAGATTGCATGAAATCTCCAAGCATTCGACCTTTCGGTCGTCTATACACAGATGCGAACAACGGTTCCTCTGAATTTGACCCTGTAATTTCAATAATTAAATATTCTGGTCCATTCGAAAACTCTATCGGCGAAGATGTCAAAACTTTAGCTTTTTGGGACGAATGAACATAGCATGCGACACCACCTGCTTCTCTACCTTCACGATCGTTGCGTATAAGAAAGTAATCATTTATTCGTACTAACAAGGAAAGGTATTTTGGTGTCCCCCTCCGATTTTAATGCAACTCACGTATGTTGTAGAGCAGGGGTCTCCAAACTACGGCCCGAGGGCCATATTCGGCCCGCGGACAGATTTTGGACTATTTCACTTTTTACCACCGGCAACAATGATAATATGGTTTTGGCCCTCGGAACTTACTGGAGTAATCAGTATGGCCCTAAGGCTGGAAAGTTTGGAGACCCCTGTTGTAGAGCATCGAAAACTAAAAGACACGTATTTTTTTTTATCGGCGGAAAAACATTTTTAAGGGGTGAAATCGCCCTTCAAAAATAGCATGTCGAGGGGTGATTTTGCAGTTTCACCCAGAAAGCGTCAACCGATTTTAATAAAACAAAAACCAAAATACTCCTCATTAAAGACAATCAAAATTCCACGCTAAGTTGAAGAAAAAAATTCATTTGCAGGGGTGAACAACCCCCTGATTTTTCAAATTTCCACCCTACACAAAAAACTAATCAACCAAATTAAACAGAACATGTACCATTTGGAAGGGCAAGTTAAAATAAAGTTGACGTATTTTTGCACATTCACAGGAAAATGAGTTTACGGGGGTAAACTACCCCTTATCCATTAGTACGTATATTTGTGCATACATTTTTGTTTCTCGTTATTTAAATGTCCGAATTGATTCAAAACATTCCTGTTAGCCGAAGTCAAGGGGGGGAACTTCGCATGATGCTTTATTTATTATTAAGGGGGTGACCGGCTGGTACTTACAAGAAGGTCAGTTTGGTGTCCCCCTCCGATTTTGATGAAACTCACGTATGTTGTAGAGCATCGAAAACTAAAAGACACGTATTTTTTTTTATCGGCGGAAAAACATTTTTAAGGGGTGAAATCGCCCTTCAAAAATAGCATGTCGAGGGGTGATTTTGCAGTTTCACCCAGAAGGCGTCAACCGATTTTAATAAAACAAAAACCAAAATACTCCTCATTGAAGACAATCAAAATTCCACGCTAAGTTGAAGAAAAAAATACATTTGCAGGGGTGAACAACCTCCTGATTTTTCAAATTTCCACCCTACACAAAAAACTAATCAACCAAATTAAACAGAACATGTACCATTTGGAGGGGCAAGTTAAAATAAAGTTGACGTATTTTTGCACATTCACAGGAAAATGAGTTTACGGGGGTAAACTACCCCTTATCCATTAGTACGTATATTTGTGCATACATTTTTGTTTCTCGTTATTTAAATGTCCGAATTGATTCAAAACATTCCTGTTAGCCGAAGTCAAGGGGGGGAACTTCGCATGATGCTTTATTTATTATTAAGGGGGTGACCGGCTGGTACTTACAAGTAGAATGGTCCATTCACGAGTTTCGCGTTATGTACTGAAAAAAATAACTTGTTCAAATACAGAATACTGGGGAATGTTGCTGGGGTTGAGTGGTTGTATGGCATATATGTATGGTTGCATTTCGAAACAGCGGCAATCAGCTGAGGACATAGGCGAGAAATAACAAATACCCGGTTTCGGCATGCGCATTTATTCGACTGTCGTCCTTTTCACGTCCCATGTTAACGCTTTCCCCACTCTCCATTCTCTCACATTTGTTCTTACCGCCTTGCGCATCTACATACACCACAGTATATATTATAATGTATCATTCCTTTTACAATTCATCAACGTGCAATGTGCACGTCATAATTTGCAGCAATCATGGTTCGTAAGTCGTGCAAAAATTATACTCTTCAAAAAAATGTTGCAAGCATAAAGACTTCTTGCACCATGAGCATCTGATGATGGCCACATTATTACAACCTAGTACTTCACAGTGTGCTTGAGACGATTGACCGAAACCAAAACTCACTGGATTGTCGAATTCGTTTGGCTTATCGGTTATATAATTACTTTTGAACCATGCATATTTGAAAAGATTTATATATCTGGGTGATGAAAGTTGATTGTGTGCGAGAGATTGCAGTTTGATTATGTTGTTTCTCAACTGCAAATTAATATCAGAATTAAGTAATAATACACTGTCGGAAAAATGTCGTACAACATTTTTCCTTATTCGGAAACCAAAAACGTCGAGTGGTTGGATTTTCCCTGTGGTGCCTTTAGGTATTATCTTTGTGATTATTTTTTTGCCCCGAGGTGTTGCATTTAGAACAACTTCTGGGCAGTGTCCACTCCACGAGTCTATCAACAATACGCTGTCACGGCCGGTGTTGGGGAAGAATACTTTTTCCAACCAAATTTTGAAGTGCTCTATACATAGGATGATATTGGTTATCGATATAGTATAATTCATCATATGTTCAATATTTTCTGGCAATCATTTTTGTCCATACCTGAAGTCATCTTTCCGGATTTCGTTGCTGTTAAAAATACGTTTTCTGGCCTGAATAAATTTTTTTCCACGATTGGGCCGAACTCACCCTTTCCCTCTTTTAGAACGATAAAAAGGGGTGACAATAATTTTCCATCTGCATTTATGGTTGGCTGGATAGTGTAGCTGTGAGTTGTAGATGATACGGATTGTACTACACATTGCACTTGTTTAGTTCCTTCAGTCGTCAGAGTCCTGCCAGAGTGGATTTCCAGTTGAAAACCGCTCTGATCTGAATTATATATGTTTTCCGGTCCATATGTTTGAATATATGGTTTAATTTCATTTACGAAGTTTTCTGCATTCATCCTTAAAACTGGTTCGTCTTCTATAGTCTTTCGTGTTACGCATTTATTAATTTTCCTGGACACAATACGATGTGATTTCTTGAACTTCCGAAGCCAATTATGAGAAGCTTTAAAACGAATGTCTTCGTGACCTATCACTTTTGAAGGTCGATGTCATGAACAATGAAACCAGCATCTATTGCGGCTTGTATGTTTTTCAAAGTATATTCAGAGATTTGAGCTAATTTCTCCTTGTAGGTCCCACCTTTGTTCATTTGATTTGCCCAGCGTTTTAATTGTCGTACAGATTTGACTTTTTTGAATTTCTGACTCACGGTATCGACACTGTAATTTTTCTTCTTACCGGATCTCCAGTATTCGATTGCTTTGCGTTTGTAATCGTAGCTTATGTCTTCTTCGTCTTTAAAACAAGTATCAGAATCCACTGGACCTTCATCATGTTGCCAAAGAGTGTCCTCGACAGGGTTAACATCATATTGCTTGAATGGCTCTTGAAAATCTAGCGATTGTTCCTCGATAATTTCAACTCCGTTATAATCGTCCATGCAGTCGACCAGAACTTTTTCGAAATTCTGCTTTACCTCGATTTCTGCATTGTTAATCGGAGTTTCGGGAATATTCATGGCTTGAAATGTAGCCAAAAGAAGTTTAATGACGTTGATTGGATTCACTTTCATGGTCTATTGATTTTTTTTTGTCAGAAATTATAACTGACGCACTGGCACTCCGTTCAAATGAGCAACTGAAGATCGCTGTATGTATCGCGGCTTTTATATTTGAAAGACTTTTTGTTGAACCACATGCGATATCAGCAGATAATACGCAGTCCCAGATAGCCGCCTATGTAGAAAACACCTCTTACTGCGTCGAAAGTATTTTTATCATATTGGCGTATAATTAGATTACTCAAAAAAATAAGATCATATTCATTTCGTTGGAATAACTGACAAAGTTATTCCGAAATTTGCGCCGAATCGAAATACAATCTATTCGAAAGGTCGATAACATATCACGATAAATTATTAATAAGCACAAAATCAGCACAAAGAGTGAACGCAAGCAGCTCTTTAACATGTAAATAACGAGAAACAAGAATATACGCATAAATATACGTACTAATGGATAAGGGGTAGTTAACCCCCGTAAACTTATTTTCCTGTGAATGTGCAAAAATACGTCAACTTTATTTTAACTTGCCCTTCCAAATGGTACATGTTCTGTTTAATTTGGTTGATTAATTTTTTGTGTAGGGTTGAAATTTGAAAAATCAGGGGGTTGTTCACCCCTACAAATGAATTTTTTTCTTCAACTTAGCGAGGAAATTTGATTGTCTTAAATGAGGAGTATTTTGGTTTTTGTTTTATTAAAATCGGTTGACGCCTTCTGGGTGAAACTGCAAAAACACCCCTCGACATGCTATTTTTGAAGGGCGATTTCACCCCTTAAAAATTTTTTTCCGCCGATAAAAAAAAATACGTGTCTTTTAGTTTTCGATGCTCTACAACATACGTGAGTTTCATCAAAATCGGAGGGGGACACCAAACTGACCTTCTTGTAAGTACCAGCCGGTCACCCCCTTAATAATAAATAAAGCATCATGCGAAGTTCCCCCCCTTGACTTCAGCTAACAGGAATGTTTTGAATCAATTCGGACATTTAAATAACGAGAAACAAAAATGTATGCACAAATATACGTACTAATGGATAAGGGGTAGTTTACCCCCGTAAACTCATTTTCCTGTGAATGTGCAAAAATACGTCAACTTTATTTTAACTTGCCCTTCCAAATGGTACATGTTCTGTTTAATTTGGTTGATTAGTTTTTTGTGTAGGGTGGGAATTTGAAAAATCAGGGGGTTGTTCACCCCTGCAAATGAATTTTCTTCTTCAACTTAGCGTGGAATTTTGATTGTCTTCAATGAGGAGTATTTTGGTTTTTGTTTTATTAAAATCGGTTGACGCCTTCTGGGTGAAACTGCAAAATCACCCCTCGACATGCTATTTTTGAAGGGCGATTTCACCCCTTAAAAATGTTTTTCCGCCGATAAAAAAAAATACGTGTCTTTTAGTTTTCGATGCTCTACAACATACGTGAGTTGCATTAAAATCGGAGGGGGACACCAAAGTACCTTTCCTTGTAAGTCATCTGAAACATACGAATGAAGCCACGTTTCACACACAGAGAGAGAGAGAGAGAGAGAGAGAGAGAGAGAGAGAGAGAGAGAGAGAGAGAGAGAGAGAGAGAGAGAGAGAGAGAGATTAATTTATTGATAGTTGCTTATTAGCTTCAATAGCTACATAATAAGTTTACTTAAACATTACATATAAATATCTGATACATATAAATACATATAAATACATATAAATATAATAAATTTGATTACATATTATATATTTGTTCCCCTCTGTTGGATAATCAGTTGGCGCACGGCGATCGATATTCGCCGTGCGTCCACCTGTTGCTGTGCTCGAGCATGCAGCGTTCGGTTGGGCGGAGTAGCCGAGGCAGGGCTTCGCGGAGCCGAGGTTATGCCTCGTAGGCATGCCGCGTTGAGCGAGAGGATGTCTCTCTCGCTTGACTTCGGTTTCGCTCACCGGCTATCTCTCTTAATTGACTTCAGCGCCCAACGACGCTTTCATATTCCGCAGCCATATTGGATATTTCGACACTTACGTGAAAACCCGCATGGGTCAGCGCACGCATTTTGCAAGGCTCGGATTCTTTCACATCTCTCAACCGGATTATCTCAACCTTCGTTTGCTCACCAGGATTCAAAGCTCAGGTAAGAGTACACCGTTACAATTTAACGTAATTCAATGACGGTGAGGAGTGAACTACACATCGGTACATCCTCATAAAGGTCTCACACTGTAGCGTGCTCTGCAGCGCGGGCTGCACCACGTTTTCACTCAATTATTAGCATGCTCGATTAATATAATTGTGTGTGTTTTACCAATTCTCTGCACTTTCCCCCAATTAAACTTGCTGGGAAAGTGTTGTGAATTCAGTCTAATCATTTGTGCATCCTTGAGTAGCACACAATTAATATAATTGTGTGCTACTCAAGTAATTCACAAAGACTGCACACAATTAATGCAATTGTGTGCTTCTCAGATTTTCTTAATACTCCAAAATTCATTTTCAATTTATTGTGTATTTGTTCATATTCTTTATATTTTGAAAATAAAAAATTATCTTTTGTAATTGACATGCGGGAGGTATAATGAACCGCTATCTCAAAATACCATCTACGAGTCTGGTTTATTTCCACCCTGTCTTGAGTGAAGTCTCATATTTTTCCAATAAATTCGCAGGTTCGTTCCAACAACATCTTCCGGACGGATTCTCAAACACCCTCTCTCTTACCTGAATATGTTTCACTAACATTCTTCTGAAAATTGGCAATCTGTCTTCTCTTTTTATTTCGTTTGGTAACGCATTGTATACTTTAAGTTCCTGATACCATAACATTTTCTGTTCCTGCGTAGTTCTACATCTGTTCATATAAATATTTCCTTTTTTCTGTGTACCTACACCTTATCCATATTGCACTAATTCTACATAATTTTGCAAATATATCGGAGATAACCCATTTACAGTTTTATATATAAGTACACATGTATTATACTCGATCCGTTTATTTATCGACATAAAATGTAGTGCTTCGAACATATCACTAATTCTTACTCTTCTATTGCAACTTGATATTATTCTCATCCCTTGATTTTGCATTTTTTGTAGATGCTCCAAATTTGTTTTACTTATACCCACCAGTATACCAGGTGTATGCATAAGTTTTTTCCGGTTTAATTAAGAGATGGCGCCAGCGAAAAGTACGCAGCGTATTAATTTGACACATACGTCATTTTGTTCGTCTGACATTAACCTACAAACACACACAAGTTGAGTCCGCCAAAAACTAGCGTCTTCGTTTTATCGTTCAGTGATCATGTCGAGTTTTGTGCGTGAAAAAGAACATTTGCGGCACGCATTGCTTTTCTTATTTAATCAAAAGAAAAACGCTGCTGAAAGTCAACGTTTGCTGGTAGAAACATATGGAGAACACGCTCCATCGATTAGAACATGTGAGACATGGTTTCGACAATTTAAAAGTGGTGATTTCAATGTGAAAGACAGTGAGCGCTCTGGTAGACCACAAAAATGCGAAGACGAGCAATTGCAGGAGTTATTGGATGATGACCCAACTCAAACTCAACGGCAATGAGCAGAAGCATTACATGTGTCACAAGAAACAATCAGCAGACGTTTACGAGTAATGGGGAAGATCAATAAACTCGGTAAATGGGTCCCACACGATTTGAATGAACGTCAAATAGAAAATCGCAAAGTCACTTGTGAAGTGCTGCTTCAACGCCACGAAAGGAAATCATTTTTGCATCGAATTGTGACGGGTGACGAAAAATGGATTTATTTTGAAAACCCGAAGTGGAAAAAATCGTGGCTTTCACCTGGCGAAGCCGGTTCTTCAACACCAAGGCCAAATCGCTTCGGCAAGAAGACCATGCTCTGTGTCTGATGGGACCAGAGCAGTATTGTGTATTATGAACTCTTGAAGCCCGGCGAAACCGTTAATACACAACGCTATCGCCAACAAATTATTAATTTAAACCACGCATTAATCGAAAGACGACCGGAATGGGCCAGAAGATATAGCAAAGTGATTTTGTTACACGACAATGCGCCGTCTCATACAGCAAAAGCAGTGAAAGACACCTTGAAATCGCTTGGATGGGACATCCTTCCGCACCCGCCGTATTCGCCAGACCTGGCGCCATCTGACTATCACCTCTTCGCATCAATGGGGCACGCGCTCCCAGAGCAGCACTTCAACAATTTCGAGGAAGTTGGAAAATGGCTCGACGAATGGTTTGCCGCAAAAGACAAGCAGTTTTTCTGGCATGGTATTCATAAGTTACCTGAAAGATGGGCGAAATGTGTAGAAGCCGATGGCCAATATTTTGAATAAAACAAAAATTAATTTCCCTTGAAAATTACGTGTTTTTTTTTTACCAAAAAACCGGAAAAAACTTATGCATACACATGGTAGATGAGCAATATTCGAACAATGGACTTACTATTGCTTTATATACAAATCACCTCATGTTTGCTGATAGGTCCATCCCAATTCTCCGCATAACACCTAATTTCGCTCCTACCTTTTTACTAATATATTCTACATGTTTAGAAAAATTTAAATTTGTATTAATTATTAGTCCTAGATATTTAATTTCACTTACAATCTCTAATATCTCATTCTGCAGTTTAATTTTTAAATTGTCCTGTGTTTCTTTCTTTCTAACTCCTGTTGTAACATAATCTTAGTCTTATCAACATTAACGTACAACCTATTTATCTTTAACCTTTCTTCCACTTTCACCATTTGCTCATTGAGATTATTATTAATTTGTATACTTGAATACCCTGTTGTGTAAATCAACGCATCATCCGCGAACAATCTTATTACATTAGTATTATTATTATTATTATTATCTATCATTAATAGCCTCTATAATATCATTTATATATAATAGGAATAACAAAGGTCCTAAAACGAACCCCTGAGGAACATCTAAATCTACATTCACGGTAGTTGACAGAATCCATCTAAATTTTACTCTCTGAGATCTATTTTGCACGTAACTTTTGAACCAATTTAGTACTGTCCCTTCTATTCCATACCATTGTAATTTTTTAATCAAGATATCTCTGTCTACTACTTTAAATGCTCTTCTTAGATCTAAGAAGACTACTCCTATCATTTTTCCGCCCGCTATTGTTCTTTTCCAGTCCGAAACTACCCACTGTAAAACAGTTTCGCACGAATGCTTTGCCCTAAAACCCGATTGACATTCTCTAAGCAACTCATTATTTTCTAAGTATTCTACTAATTGTTTCTGAACTATTTTCTCCAATATTTTCTCATATACTGGTAATTTATTTATCGGTCTGAATTCTTTAATTTTATTTGTTTCTCGAACTTTAGGTATCGGAACTATAATCGCTTGTTTCCACTCCTCGGGGAATATTGCTTCTTCGAGTGACATATTTAATATATATAGTATTTTCTCTGTTGCTGCTTCTACTACACGTTTCATTTTTTGTACAATTATACCTTCTTCTGTACCTGCTTTGCTTTCTAATTTTCGGACTATTTTACGTGATTGCTCTATTTCAATTTGTGTAAATACTTCTAGAACACAGTCGGTATATTTTCTATTCGCTATGCAATCTTCCCTACTATTTATGTATGTCAGCGCCCTAATACTGTCCACAAAATAACAGTTAAATTTATCAGCCATTTCCTCTACATTACTAATTATTTGGTTCTCAAATTGTATTTCTTTATACTCTTTATCAGTTACTTTACCTTTCAACATTTTTTTTAATACCCCCCACATTTGTTTCGGATCCTTTCTATTTTTATTAAGTTTTTCTTCTGTATACTCTTTTTTTGCTTTCCTACAAATATCCACAGTTTTATTCCTTGTCTGTCGATATACTTCCCAGTCATACTCATTCTTACTTACACGAGCTACCTTATGTGCTTTGGCCCTTTGCTTTATCAATTGCTGTATGTACGCACAAAACCATTGCTTTCCCTGCAATTTCTGTTTTAGAAGAGTTGTTTTTTGTGGTGCAGTTAAATCAAGGCATTTGATAATCTCTTTAACCATTGAATTAGCTAATATATTAATACTCTCTCCTTCTATAGCATCTAAACAAGTGCTTATCATTCTTTTAAATCTATCTATATCCATTCGCTTGTAGTCTCTGTATGTAATAATTTTGTTCTCATTTGCTACCAGTTTTACGTTCCAGTACAACACGATTGCTGAATGATCCGTTATCTTGGGTTCATGCCATACATCAGTTTCCATCTCAACATTAGAAAAAACTAAGTCTATTATTATTTCAGAATTCATTACAATTCTGATTGCTTTTCCTATTAGTTGTTTTAACCCTACAGAATTCATTATTCTGGTTAATTTCTTTTGAGTATAATTATTTACTTTCATATCTATGTTAAAGTCGCCCATTATTATAACATTATCATTCTGCATGTTGCTGATACAGGTTTCCTCAAGAAAGTCAATAAAACTAGCATCTTTACCATTTGGTGAGTGATACACTACCATAATTATTCCTTTATAGTTGTTATCTTTAATTTTTACTGCTATTGTCCACCAATTTTTATCGCCATTTTCTATCGTTATTATATCAAATTTAATCCTTCTCTCTATATATAACAATACTCCACCTGTTCTACTAGATCCTGAGTCACCACGCACACATGCATACCCGCTGATGTATAATTCGTGATTCTCTATCTGCTGCATTATATGAGTTTCTGTAAATCCTATTATACTAAGTTTATATTTCTTTATCAAAACATTCTCTATTTTGTCTTTATGTCTCAAAAATCCCTGTGCATTTAAACAGATTACTCTGCTTCTATCCCTGTTCATGTTTCCTGATTGCTATATATTATTACATTGAATTCTATCTCTTTGTTTTTCTATTTCTTTCTTAAGACATGGACACTTATTATCGTTGGCCGAGTGATCCGACTTCAAGTTTTTGATTTTAGAAACCCTAATTTTTTCCTCGCAATTAACACACTTTTTTGTCTCACTCCTACATTCCTTCGTCGCATGTTGTTTTGCGCAATTTCCGCAAGTTTCTTTTTTCGTACAGTCTTTAGCGAAATGATAATACCCACAACACTTGAAACACCTTGGAATCCCTACATATTCTTGTACTTTGCATATGTTCCACCCTATTTTTAGTTTTTTTCAACTGCATAAATTTCTCTCTTGTCCCAGCATTCACCTCCGCTATCCCAGCCGCCTTTTTCGAATTGTCTTTTGCCGCCTTAAGCCCGATGCACACCAAAGCGGCGCGCTGCGACGCGCAGAGCAGCGCACCGCTTTGGTGTGCATCCGGCTTTATATACTATCTTCCCCTCGATGGGGTTTTTATCCAGTCCATTTTGGTCTACTATTTTCTGCCAAAAATGTTGTTCGTTTTCACAATCTTCTTTTCGATATCGAGTATCTTTACCTTTAGTTTTCTCTTCTTTTACGACTTCCTGCTTCAGTTTTTCAGCTTGGGATTTATTTTCGCACCCCACTACAATTGCTCCTATCGTCACTTCATTTTTGTGATTCCCACTCCCAGTAACACTCGAGATATCAATTTTTTTTATGTCTCTTTTTGTATTTTCACTTGAATTATTCTCTTCTCCATCTTTAGGTTTAATGATTAACACCGATTCTTGATTTTTTTACCGCTCCGCTGTAGCTCTTTTCTATCTGTCCTGTTCCCATGTTTGGCATTGGCATAATAGTTAATACTTTTTGCATCTCAGCTTTCACTGCTCCACTTATTATTGTTTCCAATTCATAAGATTTCCAGTGCTGTATTTCTACTCTCACTCTACCCATTTCTTAATTTATAACTTCCATTATAGCCCTTCTAAGCATATTCTTCCCTATCATTTCGTCCTTAATTTTTTGAACCATCTTGTATATAGTATCAATCTTTGCATCCTTTATGTTTACTAATGCTGACGCTGATGCGCCCCGCTCCCATTATTTTTGTCCACTATCAGTAGCCGACAATTTTTGCTCTTTGCTACTTTCACCTGACGTTTTACCGTCATTTTTTACCATATATTTATCTAGTTTTCCATCACAAGATACCAGTTCATTTGCCCTATTGTAAACTCTGTGTAATTTAATACAGCCCGGATGAAAGTACTTATCACATGGCACACAGTGATACACCACTAATTTAACTTCCTTATTGCATTGTCTACAACATGCGCCTTATCCATCACTTGCTATCTTATCGGCACCGCCGAATGTCTTTTAATCAGTTTGTAGTTTCGACACTTACTCGTGTCGGCTCATGCAAACTCATTCGACACACCTTGTCAGCATTTCGCGACGTGGTCGCTATGGCTGTTTGGCCGTATCGCACCTTCACTTTATATTAATTTATATCCTACCTATGAGTTCTGTCCATTAGTACTTCACATTATTTAACACTTCCACAGCTGCTATACCGCACGTACAATCACACAGCGTGTTTGTCGGAATTACCGAATAACTTTTTACAACTTAATTTCTCATTCTCTGCAGAGCACGACGTGATACGTGTTCACTCTAAGAGAGAGAGGGAGAGAGAGAGAGAGAGAGACAGAGAGAGAGAGAGAATACATTAAGAGGTATAGGACACGTTTTTCTGTCTTCTATATGCGCCCTATCCTCTGCGTATATATATTAGAGTGAGGGGCAGAGAGAGTGTGACAGACAGAAACATCGAGCACAGTATAGCGTCGCATCATTGTATTGGAAGTTACTTAGTTTTTTTGCGGTCGATACCAAATTCTACTTGGTATTGGTCGGAACGAAAGAGAGGTTTCTTCGCAATCATAAGACAACTTGGAAAACCCACGATGTTCCTCACTCTGAGTGCCAATGAAATCGGGTGGAATAAACTGTTACAAACACTATATGAATTAAAGAACAATGGACCTGATATTTCTGAGGAAGAAGCTGAGGAACAAAATTACATTCAGAAGACAACACTCATTCATAAAGATGCCGTCACCTGCGCTATCTATTTCAACAAATTGGTGAATGTTTTAATGAATATCCTTCGGTCAAAGAAGAATAGCCCATTCAGAATTTATCATGTGGTCAATTATTTTAAAAGAATATAATTTCAACATCGTGGTAGCTCTCATACACACATCCTATTATCAACTAATATCAGTTTCTTTGTCAGAAGCTTCTGGAAATATTAAACTGCAGACACATAAACACACATTTACTTGCTTCAAAGTGAATCGCACGAACTGATGATGCTTATAGCTTTGTTAATATGTGAAGGATGAATTTGAAGGAATCGGAATAGGATTAACACGTGTATTTATTAACTTTACAATAATGGCTTCTCGCCGACAACTCTTTGTTTTATTATCTCTCTAATATACATCCGCTTGCGTTGGCATACACTGAGACAATGTGTAGCTGTGAGCACGCTTACACGTAGCTGCCGTGACGCTCCCGAACACTATCGAGGGAGCCCAAATGACGGTTCTTTGTGGCACGCCCATTCACATCAGCAGCATGCAAAACGCAAAGGCCCGTTCACATCGGCCAAGGGATGCGCGATAAACTTACATTAACACGAACCAGCCACAGAAAAGTAGATTTGAGGCGCCATTTCTGCCATGCAAATACACGATAATATTAATACCAATGCCGAAAGATCATCCGGGATTTGGAAATTACGCTCGACGTTATCGAATGCTTAGAATAAATTTGGAGAATAATGATTATGCAGACAGCGAGTCATTTTATGAACAAAATGGTATTACATGCGATGAAGACTATTTTCATATATTTAAAGCAGGAATTACTCGACCTAAAGTCTTTTTAAAACGATTACCATCAGAAAAGTGGCATAACCCGTTCAACCCTTTCGTGTTCAATTTTTTTTAAAATCAAATACAGATTTCCAGTTTATCGTCGAAGAATACTCTTGTGCCGCGTATGTCGTAGAATACGTGAATAAAACAAACACAGGCATATGTAACTTGCAACGTCAAATTCATGAAATCATGGATGAAAATCCGGAATTCGATATAGTTGAGATCACAAGAAAAATGAGTGTAAATATGCTCAATACAGTTGAGTTAACAAGTCAAGAAGAACAATGTCAAAAAGTGCAGTTGTGGTAGTTTATATTTCTACAGTGTGGCCTGTTGAGAGGCATCAAATTAGAAAAACACAGAAACAATTAGAAGAAATGCACGCTGATGAAAATTCAACAGATATATGAAAAGAAAATTGGTTCGACAAATATGAGCAGCGACCAGAAGATATATAATTAGTAACACTAGCACAATTTGTTGTCAATTATTCTAAGAATTCACAAGGGACATACACTCGAAGAAAAGAACAGCGCATCATTCGTTATAGAAACTACGATATGGCATCAGATTATAATGAATATAAAAGGGAAATGGTCACCTTGCATATTCCCTTCCGAAATGAAGAAGCTGCAGTTTTAGCAGAAATGAAATTCATCGAAATTTACGACGAAAACGAAGATATCATATTGCAGCGTCGAAAAGAATTTGAGTCTGATTTGGACATTAACAAAAGCATTAAAATTTGTCGGAAATCGTGCCGTGAATATTGACTACAACATGACAATGATGATGATGATGAAGCTCGTGATACCGTTACCATATTTCCGGAGGCAAATCCATTTCGAGCACTCCGAAACAATCCGAATGCAGATGTTAATAATCATTTACGCTTAGCGACGCTGAATAAACTCGGGGCAATCGCTAAGAAAAAAGGGAACCTGATGCCAAATCGAGACTTCTTTGAATTTACGCGAATGGCAAATTAAAAACAAAAAGATTTTCTCATGCATGTTATTTCACATCTTTAGTCCGAAAAACCCGCGCCATTGCAAATATTCTTCACGGACTCTGCAGGATGTGGAAAAAACATTTGTAATAAAACTCTTAATGGAAATTTATAATAGATACACACAGAATGATGGATATTGTAACGCTAACATAACTTGTGGTTCAACCGGGAAAGCTGCAGTAGCAATTAGTGGAACAACGGTCCACACAGCTTTAAAAAGAAGTTTGTCCAAATTACTTCCTTTTTTAATGGAAGCTTAACAATATCGTTCAATATATAAATACGTTCGTGTTCTAATCATAGATAAAATCAGTATTATCGGTGCGGAACTGCTTGAGCAAATCGATGCAAGATTAAGGGGTTATACGCAGTTATGAGGCAAAAAAAAGACGGTTTTTCAAGGATTTATCCTGAAGAGACTTTTGAATTTATTAATTTGAAAATTTTTGTGGTTATAAAAGCATCCTTCAAGAACGTAAACAAATTTTTTATTTATAAAAATGTTGATTATAGAGGGCGCTGCAGGCGATTTCCGGAACCTACTCTAAAAAAAGACGATTTACGGTGAATATCGTAACTCAAGATTGGATTATCTGAAATCAAAAAACCAAACAAATTTCGTTAATATATTAGATTATCTAGTAATTTATCGTTCGGCTAATCAAAATATTGAATTTTCACAAAATGGCGGCTTCTCAAAAAAATGTTTTCGATTTTTTATGTAAAATTTGGCCTTAAATTGTTTATAAAATGAAAAATAAGTATCGGATTGACAAAAAGAACGATTAATTACTAGAAAATGTATCTGAGAAGATTGTGTTAAAATTTTAGATCGATCGAAGAAGCCGTTTTTGAAATATCGTGTTCACCGACTTGAAAAATGCTGTTTTGAGAAAAACGCGTTTAAAGTTTCAAAACCGATTCACACATCGAAAAAAAAATTTTTTTTCAACTTACATGGTGTCGTCTATTCCAGGGCCATATGAGCCGCTCAATGCACACATCGATTAACTCCACTTTTTGAAAAATCTTAAATTTAAGTGTCAAAGCCCTTGGTATAGTCATAACTTTTTATATTCATAATAACTTTCCTGAATAATAAATATTAGCACCGTTAAATGGCAAATTTTTTTGGCCACTGAATAATAAGTAATTTATTTCAGAAGCCATTTCGACTAACTCCATACTCTAATGTAAATCGTTTCAGTAACGCCGTATCTGTTCTGGCCGTGCATCGACGCTTATTTGTTTGTAAACAGCCGAAGATGCTCTCTCCCTCTCAATAATATTCGTAAGAAAATTTTTCGTAAGTGGACACAGCTATTTGCCCAATGACTCAGATTTTGCCATTATTGAGTCATGTGCGAAAAAAAATCAAAACATTTTTTCACCAGATGATTGGTACCATATAATCAAAACATGTAAAAAGAAAGCGCCGTTTCATCTAATCCAAATGACTCACCAAGATTTTTTGTCAACAAAATCTTTAGAACAGTCTATCATTAACAGAAAAGTAACCGTCACAGGGCTTCCAGTAAATTGGCTTAAAATACGCTGGATAAAGTTAGAAAGGTCCAAACCCTATCTCATACAATTCAAATGTGACTATAATGAAGATACAGAATTTCAAGCCATTAATATAAGAAAATCTTTAGTGGGTAGACCGCAAAGTTTGAAAAATATAGATCAGCCTTTATTATATCCTAAAGGTAGAACTGTGACAAAGGAAAAATGGAGAGACATGATGGACCTGCTAAAATTCATTCCTCCTGTTAAACACGATTACTATAAGAACTTGTCAACAAATCGAAATGACGAATCCTCGCATACAGCTGATTAAGAAGACATTATTTATAATATTGCTGAATCATCCCAAAGAATAATGCCGTTAACATAAAGCTGCTATGAATTAATTACGAAAATTATTTTATAACCGAACTGCCAACATTCATTTTTATGGAAAAGCTGTGATAAAATGTATAATAACTAACTTTTTCTGTAATAAAAACTTAAAAATGAAAAGACTAAATTTAACTTTATTACTTTTTTCAGTTGCCAAATCGATTAACTCCATCAGTCACATAAAAACTGTAACATTACTGACGATTGTTTGTTGGCTATTCTTTCTTATTAATTTTATATACCGTTAGATGAAAGCTATATCTGCAATTATGCATTCCACATTATATATTTGAATTCATATTATCAGAGGAATTTTTAAAAACAATATACATTACATCATCGCGTTTCTCAACTTTTCGTTTTATGGAGTTAATCGATGTGTGCACTGAGCGGCTCATATAATAAACCCTCCATTCCTTCAGCAGCCTCCAGCAATTCAATTTGGTGCTGTCTTCGAGCCATCCTTCCCTCTCATGTCGCTTCGTGCGCTCTGCGCTCGGATAGCGTAACGCGCTCTTCGTTCTCCTTTTGTACATATGCCTTCATTAAACATACCGGCGGCAATATTTGCGGCCACTTCAACAATTTTTGAGCCACTCGGAATGATTTTCGGCGTAATTTTCCAGATGATTTGGTTGTAACTCTCGTTATTATTTTGTGTAAAGCCGCCTTCACATCGTTCCAATAATGTCTCGCTGCTGAGGTCTTCGTAAATTGGACGCACAGCTTCAGCAACATCCGTGGGTAATGGCTGGTAATCGTGCTCAAATCCGGTCAGTTTTGAATTTTTTCGCAGATGCGCTGAAGCTGCTTTCATCCGTCTCAGCTTTATTCGGATTAAAAACGTTTTTCCGTTTTCGATTTCTTGATTTGTTCGCGCTTGTAACAAAACGCCATTCGCTACTTACTTTCATATTGGATTATTATACTATAATTCACAATTATCTTCGAAATCCGAACGAAATATTGCAGAAAATGCGGAAACGAACGCACGACTTCACTGCTTGCCTCGGCTGTATATACTGAATAAGCGTCTAGAAACCGTTGAATTTTGCTCTCAGGTACAAGGAAAACACTACTACACTCTCACACAATGCAGAAGAATACAATACACAGGTATATAAACGGAGCAACGGTCCAGGTAAACAGCTGCCGCTTGATCCTCTGCCCCACCTACTTTCAAACGCGCCGAGGCGTCTCTACATATATAGGTATAACTCCGAAAGTATTGCTCGGATCGACTTGAAATTTTGTGTGTATACTTTTGAATATATGTACATTACAAAAATGCAATAAAAAAAATTGATTTTTTGAAAATCATAACTGCGTATAACCCCTTAAAACAGAACACTGGTAATTTCAACGACTATTTTGGAGGACTGGATTTAATTCTAATTGGAGATCTACGTCAACTACCGTCGGTTCGTGCAACACCAATTTATAAACAGCTGAGACGACAACTAGCAGGTCCTACACTGTGACGAGGATTGCAATTCTATGACCTCACAGAAGTCATGCGGCAAGCTAATCAAGTGTTTTCAACAATATTGACAAAAATTGGCGATGGAAGGTTATTAGATGAAAATGAGCTGCAGTTGATAGAATCAAGATTATTTACAAAAGAAGAGGCTGACAGACTGTGTCCGGATGGTGTGCGGTTATTCTTCATTAACCGATCTGTTAGTGAGTATAATAATCACATTTTAAATTGTGCAGACGTCAAAGCATTCGATGCTATTCTGCAGCAGTTTTCTTCAATTGGTAACAGAAAATCAATGCTGTCCGCAAATCGTAGTTTCCAGGCACAAAATTCGACATGTTCAACGCTATTACAAACTATGCTGTTGTATGAAACTTGTATTGTTGTGACTTGAAAATCTTTGTCAGAGATGTCAACAAGGAAATGGCGCCAATGACGCGGTTTGACGGTAACTACATTGACAGCTAGGGCCATCTATGGGCAAATTCCGGTTTTATATTTATAGACCTGGTATATCATTGTTACGTCCCGGGTCCTCCACATGTAACATTTTTAATTTTTATTTCATAAACAGTTTTGCTTAGGTCAGCGGTCCCACGCTGACCGGCGTAACGCGGAGTATCGGCGAAGCGCACGATGCTCCGCTAATCATTTGTTACCTTTGCTTAGGTCAGCGGTCCCACGATGACCAACGGGACGCAGCGCATCGGTGAGACGTGCTGCACCCCGCTAATCATTGTTCTTGCGCGGTGCTGTCCGCACCGCTTTCTTCTTTTAGTTAGTTAGTTCTTCTCCGGGGGCCGACCATGACGGTCGGTCCTCGTAATACCGTACCTATATTAATATAATATTTTAACATTTATGAATACCCAATCGGTCGTAGTATTGTTCGCGCAACCAATTATATTGTGCGCGTTCCAATAAACATTATCAAATATATACTGTTCGAATTTCTAATAGATTGATGTATTGTTCGCGCAACCAATTATATTGTGCGCGTTCCAATAAACATTATAATACATATACCCCTCGTAAATACACGGCCCCGTGTCTATATTAATATGACATTTGACTCTAATACATATATGTGCTAATACTGTTTAATATACCATTTTTATGACTTTAGTTACGTGCTATTATACATATGGTGTTAATACCTGTAATGTTGTGTGATTTAACATCTAATAATTCAGATATTTTTGGTGTTCATCTGGTGCAAATTATTATTTATTTGAAATCCGCCCCTCACCAGCCGTGCTCCAATCCCGAGCCAGCCCATTCTGGCTCAAAATGGAGATAATTGCGTTCCTATTCCAAGTCCAGGACGTAACATCATATTAACCACCAATATCGACGTGTCAGATGAGTTAGCGAATGGTGCTACAGGAAAATTGGTCCACATAGAATATAATGGTGATGGTGAAATAGGTCGTCTATGGCTGGAATTTCCGGAATCAATCAAAACTGGTGAGAAGATACGTAAGAAAGCTGCTGCGTCAATACAAAGACACAACCTCAGCCGACTGGCTGTTCCAATAGATCGAAGAATTTATAGAATTCCACTTGTTACGAATAAAACGTTTGTCGCAAATCCAATCATTTCCCGTTAGTGTCAGCATGTGCTATAACAATACACAAATCTCAGGGAGGTACATTTGGTGAGATAGTGTATGAGTATGAGAAAACTCACCCTCAACAGCTCATATACGTAGCGTTATCACATGTTACCAGTATTTATATATTATTACTAATAATGAAGATCAACAATTTTATCATGGGCGACGTAGAGCGGCATCTCTGATGGGCTTGCAAGCGGAATTCGAAAGGCTTTCATTGAACAGACTGCAAATATTCGGAGGATTATTGACAGAATTAATTACAAATAGATCAGAAATGTCAATCTTCTCATTTAATTGTCAAAGTCTACGTGCTCATGTAGCAGATATAAATTCGGATAAAATTGCAACAAAATCAAATTTCTTGATACTTTCTGAGACATGGTTGGATAATGACGATCATATTGATATTCCGAATTTCGATATTGTGGTGAAATTTAAACGCGATATTAGAGCAGGTGGAGTGGCGATATATCACAATACAAATGATAGTGCTTGTATTGTTACTCCACAAATGGATATAAGTACGCATCAAACAGAATCATTGTCCGTGCATCTTTCTAATATAGGAGAAATGTGTGCTTGTCATAGCACATTAGAAGACGGGCAAAATGTTCCATATGTTACTATATACATTCCTCCAAATAAAGCAATATCAATCATCGAATTCATTCACGAAAATTTAATTAAATATACGCCAGAGGTGTCCATGATACTTAAAAAAAAATACCACGAATTACCAATGTATTGTAAATGGAGATTTTAACATAAATTTTGCCGAACCAACTTCATTATCTTTAATAGAATTTTTGAATAATACCTTCAGTTTACAAATGTCAAATAACAGATTTGAGCCAACAACAAGATCAGGAACTACCATAGATGCAGTATTTCAAAGATTTTTAAATAAAATTCAAACCAAAACATTTGTACCATATTTTAGTTGCCATAAGCCGTTAGTAACATGTTTGGAAATTGACAATGATGAAAATAATGATAATATATAAGCTAATTTTACCGATGTAAAAAGATATATAATAAAAAATAATTTTTATATTAAATATAGCGATTTCTATATTTCATAAAATATTACCTCCAGTCACATTGTTTATCACTCTCACTCTCCTTCTCTCGCTTTGGGCAATAAATCAGAAATTAATCAATCTCTCCCTGTCTCTTTGCTTACCTCTTCATAGTGTATATGGTATGTCTCATTCTCTCGCAAATTACCCAGAATACAAAGTTTCACTTCTACCGCGTGTGAACTTCACGTTTTATTTTTTATTTGTAAAGTATAATTATACCGCGTACAATAAATATGAATGTTATCTAGAGACATCATATTCGCGTTGAGTGAACCGACGAATAGCAGACATAAAATAAATGATAAAGTATCAATATAAATATTAGTGACTCTAACTTAATTATAAGCATTTTCGAATGCGTTGAAGATATCTCCAGTAAATTTGTAAGTATGTGTGCGCGTATGAATATTTGAATGAGTTTATAGAACAAATTAAAAATATTGTTTTTTTTCACATTCTAAAATATCTGTTTGCATTTAAAAACCCAACATCAATCATGCTTCGAGAGAATCGAGCCCGTGTAGGGGCGGACAGCACAGCTCTCTCTACTATCAAAATGAAAATAAATCCTGCGCTTCATGCAGGGATTTGTTGCGTTTGGTCCCAAGACTTCAGCTCGGGACGTAACAAATTGGTGGCAGTGGTGGAATTCCGCTGTGCTTATCTTTCGACTCTGGTGGTTGCAAATTGAGTAAATCTTTTGCACCGTTTCTCGATTTTTCGTGTATTTTTGGTGTGGTTGCTATTATTGATTGCGTAGAAATTTAAGAATAATATTTTATTATTAAAAAAATATATAATACATAATTTGCATCGTTTATCCTTTGGTCATCATGTCTAATAATACAGGAAATGGTTCTGGGAGACCAAATGAATTCTCCCCCTGAACTCTACTATTCACGCTACGGTCTTAATGACCACCATGTCGGGTATGATGGATAATTTATGCTTACAAAATAGAGTTGCTAATATTCTCCTGTTCGACGGTACCGGAGCCGACGTGCCCTCGAAGGATTTCCCACAGGACATTAGGAACTGGAGCCAGAATATGTGAGCGCGGTAATCTCGCGACTACGAGGTGATGGGCGAAACAGCGTATACGGTCGGACGCTAAACTCTGTGGAAGAGCTAATCACGACATTGAAATCACGTTTAGCTCGCGGTAAAAACTTCGACTATTGTCCAGCTGAGTTCGCGTGCGTGCGTATGAAGCGGAGCGAAACAGTCGGTACATTTTTTGACCGGATGCGAATTTTAGTTAGCTGTAGCCGCAGCGCGTGGATAAAGGAATTCGGTACTGACCTCCCCGCTCCGGAAAATGACCCCCTGTCTAAAATCGCCTTCCGTGCGTTCATAGATGCGTTACCCGCGTATTTAGGCGACATAATTAATTTGCGAGAGCCAGCAACTCTGGATGATGCATTTGCTTTAGCAGAGGCTTACTCCGCAACGAGCGAAAGCGCGTCGTCGCGTACGACCCCCCGGACAAAAATCTAATGGGCCGTCAGTACTTTTCCCTAGGAGTGACACAAAATATGATAGATCTCGTTCTCTTTCGCCTTCGTACTTATGACCCGCTTCAGCCACAGTTACTCCACTTGGCTCGCATTCTTCAGGTGGCCCTCGTCCGACGGGCATATTAACATCAGGAACACCTTATAGAGAGCAAGACTCATGTCCTTGTAATTAAGGCAGCCATGCAGGGTGTGCGTGGCGTTATTGTTATCAGCATGGTTACACTTGCTGCCCGTAGAACAGAGCAGCAATTCGAGAAGGTGGAATAGGAGACGGTTGTTCACACCGCTATTTCTGTGCGAGAGGGATGGGATGTGCGTGTTGTCCATGGAACCGACAATTTAAACTTGCACTGGCTCGCCTCGGCAAACCAATGGCGAATCAGTCGGAAAATTCAAAAACATCTGTAAAATTTCTGCCGACCACCGAGTAGTAATTTCTCGCGTGATCGAAGAAGGAGAGGTCATATATCTAGTAGTGAAAATGTCGACTCCTGAGCTCAAAAATGGCTCCGACAATTTTTACTGCGATACCAGATCCGATCTCAAATTTATCAAGTTATCCGCACTCTATGGCGATGCTCCCGTGGATGAGAGCCCGAAACGTCAGAGACGAGCCTTCGATATTTCATGTGGTACGAGAACTTTCTACGCAAAGCAACAGAGTGTTGGGAAAAACTTATATGCACCTCGAAAAGGCAAAGGTTTCATTTCATCACAAAACCCGCGTAACCTTAACCGACCCCATACGTCCGAAACCCTTCCTTCGTACGAAGGAGGAATTTGGACAGGATGGGGCCTTTGTGCGAAGAAACCAGGGCAAGTACGTTTTCTTGGTAACGGCAAGCTCGCGAACTCAGGTACCGCTTTCTACTATAAATTGCGATTTGTTGAAGGGGTATTTGCCACGGGTCGATGCACCGAATGGCCTATTTTTAGGAAATGCCTTTGTCAGCCGAAAAAAATGCATTTGCCACGTACTGGTTGTAAACACTCTAAACGAAGATTAGACGCCGACGGATCGAACGACGAAACGATTTAGAAAAAAAACACATGTCGCCTCGTCGAAGAATTCCCTGAGCGATATACTATATTGCTAAGGGTAAATCGCTTTGTACGAACCAAGTTCGGCAAAAATTTGACAACTAGGTGATAGAGGGGTCTCAACCTCCATATAATTCACCTATATGGATAGTGCCATAGAAGGTAGATTCTCAAGGTCGACTCCATATGCGTACGGTGATTGATTTTGGCAAACTCAATAAAAAGACAAAATCTCCGACGCATACACTTTACCAAATATAACGGATATTGTTTATCGGCTGAGAGAAGCTCAGTACTTCTCGACATTTAATTTAGCGAGCGGCTTCAAGCAGATCCCTATGCACCCAGAGAATTGCAAGAAAACCGCATTCTCAACGCCTAATGGTCACTACAAATATGTTCGTATGCCAAAAGGCCTTAACAACGCGCCTGCAACTTTCCAGCGTCTTATGGATAATATGCTGCGGGGTCTCCAGGGTATGGAATTATTTGTATACCTGGACGACATCGTAGTATTTGCCAGGACGTTGGAAGAACACGAAAACGAGCGCGGGCACTCCTTAGGGGGTTCCGCCCTCCAAACCGCCCCCCTCCCCAAATGTCCCTGCGGGACATTTTCGAAGGCACTCATTGCTTTACACGTCGCGATTCGCGCTCCGATATGATATCAACGCGTAATTATTTTTCTAATAAAACTGTATACGAAATGACCTATTATCTGCATACATGGTATGTTGAGTATAATATTTGAGGTAGGTCATTTATATTAAAAAAAACTATAGACTGTACTCACAACCGTACTTATATGACATTCTGTCGGTTTTCAATACAATTACTTACGCTTGCCGCGCCATATATGAGACCGTGGTCGCGCCACTGAACTATACCCAAAGGGTCGCGTCTATCAACACCCAGCATTACGTTTCATGGAGACCAGCCTTACGCTTTTATGTATAGCCAGGTCGGAAGCCTCTGGTAGTAGATCGGACCACTAGCGCATTCTCGTGGCATTCATACTCGGCATGGGCTTTCATACGGCCATGTAGCGTGAAGTTTTTGTCGAGAACAAAATCTGTTTTTTTTTTTCAGAGAAAGAATTCTCAGTTCTGCGTATCTAAATCGTTATCGGAGTGTGTTGGATAATCAGCTGGCGCACGGCGATCGATGATCGCCATGCGTCGACCTGTTGCTGTGCTCGAGCATGCAGCGTTCGGTTGGGCGGAGATAGCCGAGGCAGGGCTTCGCGGAGCCGAGGTTATGCCTCGTAGGCATGCCGCGTCGAGCGAGAGGATGTCTCTCTCTCGCTTGACTTCGGCTTCGCTCACCGGCCATCTCTCTCAATTGACTTCAGCGCCCAACGACGTTTTCATATTCCGCAGCCACATTGGATATTTCGACACTTACGTGAAAACCCGCACGGAACAGCATACGCATTTGGAAGGCTCGGACAATTTTCACATCTCTCAACCGGATTATCTCAACCTTCGTTTGCTCACCAGGACTCAAAATCAGGTACGAGTGCATTGTTATAATTTACCATAAATTCAATGGCAATGAGGAGTTGGATTCTCATCGGTACATCAACATTTTTTGGTCTCACTTTATGGCGGGCATCGCAGCACATGTCGCGCCACGTTTCCTCTCAGCTTAATTTGCCGGTATAATTAATATAATTATGCAGGTGTTCTATATTCGCTGTACTTTACCCCAGGACATCTGCGGGGAGAGTACAGCGACTATACACTGCTCATTTTGTGCACCCTCATTATATGTCGTATTGTGCTATGCAGTGCTGCTTGCATAGCTTGTCTCATGCATGTAGAGCACTCAAGCAATTTCAATTACAAGTGCTCTCATTTCTTCACTGCAACCTCTCTTCATTAAGCTGCTGAGAGCTTCCTGTGAATTGTTATAACGCCTTACGCACTCATTCTCTCTAGCGTGGCGTGTTATGCAGCACTGACTGCTGCACGCACACCGCTCTCTACGCTCTCAGTGCTCACAGCGCACAATTAATATAATTGTATGCTGGTTCTCATCTCATAGATTAAAATCAATTTACTTGTTTATATACAGCTTTCAATTCTTCGATTTGTCAGTGCATTAACTTTATATCATTTTTTGTCATTTCCTAAATTAAACTATTTTTGCATTTATTGTTTACTTTGAAATTTTCTAAATAACACATAAACTGTATTTTGCATAATGACATGCGGAAGGTGTAATAAACCACTTTCTCTGAATACCATCTATGCGTCTGGTTTATTTTCACCCCGTCTTGAGTGAAGCTTCATTAGTTTCAATATATTCACAGGTCTGTCAAACACCATCGGTCGGAATTCTCAAACAGAGTGGACGTACGATATGTGGTTTTGTACTGGTGTTGAGTAATCCTGATGTTGAGATGTTGTGGACTGTAATATATTGAAGGTAGGATGAGTACTGACTCGTGACAGGTGAAAAATAGTCTATGTTCACTCAAAAACGTGTTACAAAGAATATCAAAATAAAACTGAGTACTTAATTTAAAGATGAGCTGCAAATTCAATTGTATTAATTGTGTGCCGTCTTAATAAAATGTGAGAGAGTGTGTAAGCAGCCCGAGCTGCAAAGCACGCCACGAGGTGAGACGAATGAGGATGCCCTTATTGATTAATTTTACCATCACACTGAGAAAATTCGCTAGAATTAACAATGTGTCACCTTACCAGACAAAGTTCAGTCTTATTGAGCACGTTTGAAGTTTAGAAGATCCGAGTAAAATCAAAGAAAATATCCGAGACGAGAAGCACTTGTTGCACACTTGGCGCTGAGGATAGAACAGTTTCAAGACCCTGTTTCAGAAACGACGTTAGCGATGCTAACACTACATGAGAGCGCGATCGTCGTTCCTACGTATGAGAAATGTGCCCGCGAGGTGCTACCACCCAGCTAAGCGCACGGCCATCGAGCGCAGTAGTGGAACGGCACAGATAGGCTGTTACGCAGTGACCATTATCGTATCATGAGAGCTCAATAGCTGGCTATATGATGATATTATACTTTTTTAAATTGTTTGCGCGGAATAATTATAAAATTTATTAATTCATTATTTGCTCAGCCATGGCTGTGAATAATCAACCTATAATTTTTTTTTAGGTTTTAACAATTCTATCAAAAGTCGCGGTAGCGACTCGAGACAAGTAAATTTATAAAAAAATAATTAAAAAATAACCGACACTACCGACCGTGCGAGTCGGTCATATTTACGCCGTGGCGCGCGCTCTCTCTCTCTCTCTCTCTCTCTCTCTCTCTCTCTCTCTCTCTCTCTCTCTCTCTCTCTCTATCGCACGCACGCACGCACACACGCACACGCACATTCTCTCACTCACTCACTCACTCACCCACACATCAAAATCCGCAGCTATGCGTCCGGGTAATACGGATAATCCGCAACCACGGAGCGTGGGCACCGTCAGGCGTGGACATCCGTATACCAATTAGCGTATCGCTACCGTATGTTTTTTCGATCAGGTCATGATATCCGGCCTCGTCAATGGCATGATCGAGGCCGAATACCGCACACTTCACAAGCAACACAGGTAGTGTGCTAATCGGTGGCTCGGGGTGAAATAGCTGCTGCCAATCGACGTATATCGATTCATCGATATCGAAAAGCAGCACCCGTCATCATCCATGTCGATAATCTCCCCGCGCATAGCCCTTTGATGCCGCAGAACGACACATGAGGCTCCCGCACACAAATCCTCAAATTTATACGCACTCCTCTCCGCAAGTCCATCAATATATAATCTCTCCAAATCGTCCTCTAGTTTTTGCCACGCAGCATACATTAATTCCGTGCGCAGGAATATGGAGTTAACCCCCGCACCGCAAATCACCCGACACACAAAAGCCACGGCTAGCGCAAAGCTGTCGTACCGCGGATACATTTTTCGATTGTTCGTTTATACTACGCTGTCCACTGCTGAAGACAAACTAAATGCTCCGGATGATGCTGGCGGGGATTACAGGGTTTGAAGATAACAAACGCCCCTCTGAATCATAACTAGGTGTCCAGCGCTCTGAATGCAACGACAGCGGTTTTGCACGTGTGTACCGCTTTGTGCTGTGCTCCTCGGGCAGCGCTTCCTCTGCAGTAAAAGACGCAGAATATGATGTCGTACGGCGAGAGACCTCGATTATAATTTATATATAATTATAAAATAAGAGACAGTAAGACGATGTATTTGTTTTTAATTAATCAATATTTTATTTAAATCACTTTACACATATTTACCGTCGTATCATACATCCCTGCAAACACGGTAATCTTCGCTCGGCGATTCCTCTGCCGTTAAATTTATTTTTATCACTGTCTGATCGTCGAGAAGCAGAAGTATTGTAATATTCACGTACTATTCTGTCGTTTTCCATTACATTATCGGTAAAGAGATTATTAAATCGCGACATGGTGAAGCCGCACGACATAAGATGCAGGAATACGATACAAAGTTGTCCACACACATCCGACGTATTACTCTGTCGCTGCTTGAGGCCGTACCGATAGAACTTTCAGTTTTTTGGTAGTCGTGCGAGATGTTGCGGTATAAGCGGTGGTAGTCCGTAGCTATCAAAGTACATTCCTTTTCAATGATGGTTAACGTACATGGCGATCCAATGCTCTCCAGGTCCGTCGTGGTTATCCGTGTTAACTACGAGTCCAGCCGGTAACGACCATACACGAGAAAGTCTGTCAGCTGGGTATACGCCAACGGTTGAAAGTGGTAGATACTACAGACGCTCGTAGATTTGTCTAGTATTGATGCTGAACACATAGTCAATGATTAAATGATGACGTATACGCTTTGAAAGACGTATATACATATGCAAAAATTACTTCACAGCATCGTCGATCGTGTCACGACTACGAGTACATAATGAAGATTTCTCCTGTTTCTTATTCTCTTTCTCTTCGTTTGCCGACCGAACATCCATGTAAGATTCTCCTTTAAATGGGTGCTCGCGAAGCCAATTTTTTATTTGGAAAGCGTGGCGCATCGCACAATGCGAAGACGCTGTATTGTTTATCATAGCGTGTCTGAAGCATTTTCGCAAAGATTTCGGCATAAATGTGTATGATGGGGCGCTCTCCTCATCCTCCAGGTTGGAAATTTCACGACTCGTGATATCGCAAAGAAGTATAGCGTTCTCGTGACCGCGTGTATAGATACGTCTTGATTTTCGTGAAATTTCACGCAAGTTAGCGTATGCTTGTTTACAGCTCACATCGCCGTCGTACTATTCAAGACCGTGAAAATATTTCAAGAGAAAATTATTCTGGCTTCTCGAATGCTGCGGTAAGTCGGCAAAGTGACACTGTGGTGCGACGATTCAACGAGCAGAGTACGTCTATCCACGCTGCCATAGGAATTTTCTTCGGAATAAATTCCGAGTCTTTACCACGCATTCCCTGTATATCCACGACGATACCCATTTTCACGTCTAATCCGTACAGATGCTCGAGTTCGACTGATTAGTTACTCACAGAGACGCTTCTACGTCTCTTAACACGAAATAACTTTATTCCTACATCAGCACATTTTTCGCTTATCCGTTAAAATCCACCATTACTTGCCGAGAGGTATCGATTTCAAGGATATTATCATATTCCGCGTAGACTACACAATTTACCGTTGAAGCAAGCGCATCCTCAAATCGTACCTCTATTCTCACACTACCGTGCTTTATTAAATTCCAATGTGAATTGCTGTTCGCCGAAAGATCGGGCGTCAAATCAAAAGCAAACAGACAGTATCCATCGCGATAATTATCGTGCTCGATCGAATTACCGTCGTTCAAGAAATGTATTCCGGTTCCCGAAAACAACATTTGAAAAGCATCCACATACAGATGATTTTTCGTGAAATCAGGTTGTAACGGTTTCGAAGGTATTTGAGCACCATCTACATAGAACGAGAGATAATTTATCTTGTTATTTTGGAAATTAAATGGATTCATACTGAAGTCGCCGTTAAACGCTTTGTTATCGGCAAAACCGATAATTATGCGCTTCGGCAATTGACCTAGCACGATATTATCGATAGTCTCTCCATGAACATCGGATTGTATTGAAACGGATTTTACCTCGACTCTCGTAAGAGGATAGTTAGCCGTAGATTTTGCTAGAGATCTAGCATGCGAGAGCAGCACACCAGGAGCTATTTTTGTTCTACGAAAAAAAAGCGATGCCTCGAAAATCTTTAAACCGCATTGACCATTCTCTGTATCGCGCACAAGACAAAATAAATATCTAGACTGCACCAGCCGCAGTCGACTCTACACCGTTCAATAGGAACCGCTCTTGATTGAATATATCGTAATGCAGATGGCCGAGCCAGTCTACAGTTTTTTCGACATTTAAAAATTGTTTTCTCTGTACAAGACACGTATTTCCCGATGTTATATCATCCTCATTTGCCAGAGGTATCATCGTACCAAAGAACGTTTGTGGGATGCGAATTTTTGGCTGCTGAACCGTAATTCAAAAGTGTTTCTATGTATGCTCGATAAGCGTAGGCATTATTTGGAGGTGAAACTAATTTTTTATTCAGGTATAGATCCACCTGATTAAACATAGAATGCAAGAGATTGTTAACAGGGCCGGTACTTACTTTCGGCGCTGTACCCGTCGCAATTTCCATAGAAGGAGATGTTAATTTCACTCTCAGACTAAGCGTAGTATGCGCGAGATCGATATACTCATCACCCTGTCCAGGAATTACAAATTCAATAGGGGAATCATCTGTTAGCGAAGAAATTGGCTTAAAATACACCCAATTGGAGCCTTCGATAGTAGTTTGCGTCGGTGGGAGTGAAAATAATTCAAGTTCCGATTTAAGACACTTGCGCGAGTGCGCATGTAGAAAAGCCATCTTGATTCAGCTATCCAAAAATATCTGCAACCGTTTGTTGACGAGTCTTCTTCTTCCTATTGTTCTTATTGTTCTTCTTCTTCTTTATTACTTTTCTGTTTATTACACTTTTATTTTTACAGGAGATACGTCGTGGTTTACGTTCGTTCGATGAATGAGGAGTTCGCGAAATTTTGCGCTTTTTATAACCAGACCCCCGCATGAGAGTGTCAATTTTTTCAGAGGCTTTGCGTTTCAGATTACTGCCTGATTCTCGCGCTCTCTCGCGAATAGCATCTTTCATAGCTATATTTCTATCGAGGATACCACCGGCTACGTATACACCAGCGCGCAATGCCTCTTTTCCAACTGCTTTAGCGCCCTTCTTTAAAAGTGGTAACACTCGACGAAACAGGCCCCCGATAAAGCAGCCGATACCGTGTCCTGGTTGATTAGGTGTTCCGATATAAATATGGCTAATACCGCCGTACCCACGATGGCCTCATCCGTGCTGCACATTGTCAATATCATCCATAGCAGCGTAATCAATCGTGGGACCTTTTGAAACGTAGTGTCAAAGTCAACGTTCCTTATTCGAATGGTATACGATTTCCAAACTCGTCTCTTATATCGATCTCGATAGTGTGTAAATTGTTGCGCAAGAGAGGTATATTTCGTAGCGTTGAAACAATTAAATTTTTATCGAATCATACTGACAGTCATCAGTATCAATGGGAACAACTTGTAAGAGGGGTGTTTGTACATCGCCTGTAATATAGCTCTCGCAGATATCTGTGAATAGAAACATGCTGCCTAGTACAGCACCGGTGAGAGATGCAGGCCTCGACCCTGCGTATTCGCAATGTGGTTTTATCACTACAGAACTACAAGCCTCTTCCGATAATCCTAGTAGCCTTGCGATAGCGGGCGATACGCGAAAGTTGTGGTATCGTAGATCGTCGCATACGTGCGCCACTTCGACCTGCCCGCTCGGAAGCGATTCAAAGTACAAATGACCGGCCACGTGAGGTAACTTATTTATACTCTCCAAAAGAGCGTCTATAGAGCGATATACACCAGGTGGAACTTGGTCTCTATCAACGCGTCTCCGTGTTAAACGATTTAAACCCGTTAAATCATAATCACCATCCTCAAAAGTTACGAGATTTCCTACAGTAGGAACATGTAAAAGAATCATCGGGTAAGCAATTTCCACAAGAGAAACAGACCATTCTCCGTGCAAACGTATCTGACGTGGTAGTTTTGTAAAAAATGTCGTCCTCGTATTATTCAGAAAATACTGCATGCTACTATTGCTCGGTAGTACGACAAAGAAAGAGCTATCCTTGGAGCTCATATTTATCAAGGACGGTGATTCCGAGCGTTCTTCCTCTTTATCCTCTTCTTCTCTTTCGTCTTCTCAGATGACGGAGATACTCGTACTCGCAATAATTCTGCCTCGTAGAAAATTCCGTCGATAGTCTCGTTATTCAGATCGTGTAAAATATTTACAAATGGTTCTCGATTCACTGATTTTCGTTGAATCTTGAATAATTCGTTACTCCAACCACGCTCATATCCCTTTACGAATGCTGCTTTAGCTGTACTGATACGTGCCAAGTCAGCGACGCTGTATTTAGGCTTTTTATTTTTTCTCGTGTTACGCTCGTAACGCCGTGCTAAATTTTCTCGGGCTATAGAGGCATTTTCGAGAGTTACCTCGCTCGGAGGAATACGCGTTCCGCTGTGTCTAGTATAATATAAGCATATAAAAAATGTTGTAAAACATCGATGTAACGCTTATTTCGCGTGTATGTAAAGTAACGCCACATTCGCACTTTTATTGTGCGATTAAAGCGTTCGGCAATCGAAGCTCTTATATCAGGGTTACAAGCAGAGCGAAAATCGATATTCTTTTTCTTGAGAATTTGCTGAAATGGATTGCCGATAAATTCTTTGCCTCGATCAGTTTGCAATTTCTGCGGGCGACGATTGTTAGTGCGTGCGAGTATGCGTGTGAGATCGCGGGTCATGTTTGCGCTTGTTTTGTGACGCAAAGCCTCGACCCACGCGTATTATATCAAGCAGATATGCGTACCCATCGCTGTACATAGCTATCGAGTGAAGATCAGCTTAATCTGCCTCCCATACTTCGTCTATATTACTCACGCTGTATGTACGACGGGGAAATCCTCGTCGCACGAGACGATGCATATTATATGAATCCTGTGTCTCGAGCCATGGTAAAACATTTTTTCGCGCTACTCTTCGATCCACCTGGGCCAAATTCTTTGCTCGAGAATAGGAGGCAGGATGAGCGGTGTCATAATAGATTTTTTGAAGAATTTTCATAATTTTAACGACGACCAGTTAAATGGATTCTTTTTCTTTTTCTTTTCTAATTGTGTGGGGATCGATATTCACTGGGGTGTCGTTGGCTGTCTACTTATGCGATGTTTCGCAATTGTTCGTTTTCTTCTTCCTCCCCCTCCTGCCCCTCGATGATGTCGTTTTCCGCCGTGAGCATTAAATCTCTGTCTGAGTGTGCGGTCTCCGCCTCGTTGTTGTTACTACTGTTGCTGCTGTTGTTGCTGTTACCATCACTATCGCATGGTAAAATGAGACCCCACTGCGGTGTCGAGGATGATGTAGGCGTAGGCTCGTGTAGTAACTCGGGATTGCCGATAAATTCGCGTGGCATCGGTATCGTTCGCAGGAGTTTGGCAAAGTGAGATCGACCGACGCGTTTCTCGGGTTTTCTAGCTCGCATAGCATCGTTAACAAGATCAACGATATTGGAATCTGCAGTTCTTCTGCCGTCTATGGAAACAACACCGTTACGATCTTATGTCATTTTTTTAACAACGGCGCTGCGATGCAAATTGCGAAGCAACGATATTGCTTTAGATAAAAATTTTTTTGGTACGCTATCGATAATAAGTGTGTCATTGAGTCGAGATTTAACTGTGTTTATTGAAACGTCATCGACATTATTCTCATGACTATCGAGTATTGCTATTTTTCGTTTTGACGAAATAGTCGGTACTGTAATATCGTACTCGACCAAGTGGAAAACCTGCTGGTACGCTATCGATTTCTCTCTCTCGCTCTTGTACGA